>CM031879.1:55404466-55753498 GCA_018697195.1 Certhia americana | reverse complement strand
TATTATTATTATTATTATTATTATTATTATTATTATTATTATTATTAACAATAATAATAATAATAATAATAATAACAATAATATTGTTTTCCATCAAAGCTCTGGATAACAAAGCATTTCTAATATATTGGTACTGTTGTTACTATTGTTATGATAGTCACCCATTGGTGCTAAGGCACATGAAATATTATCTTTCTGTCAGTATAGGTTTGGCTGCAGATATGTTTTTGTTTTCCAGGACCTGTGTAAGCAAGAGAGAATTTACATTCTGCCTTTGGGCAGTGGAAACCATGCTAAACTCTGCATCCTACTGCACTGGGCAAGCCTGAAAAATACGCTTAATAGGCATGGCTCAATCTAACTGGTTCTGATCCACAAAAAGGGATTTTTACCACCTGGACTAGAGAAGATACCTTCATATGCCTCCTTATTCTTGCTAGGATTATAATAAAATCCCTTGGTCCAAAAGTAATGAGAAAGGAACCAATTCTCTTGGTGAAGTTATGGAAGGTTTTCCTCTCTGTTCTTGTAGAACCATGAGATTTATCCATATGATAAATGTGACTGAATACAACGGTCCATATCATTCCTTCTGAGTCCCACCTGCAACCCTGTGCACTTCAGCTGGTCAGAGGTGCTTACACAGTAGAGGGAATTTTCAGAACGGCAATTGTAAAGCAGAGGGTTTCAGCATTTCATCTCAGGCAAAGTAAACAGTTAGGGGTGCTCTTGCTGTTGAAAGCTAGAAGAGAATGTTTTATATTTTTTTCTTTTTTTCAGGTAAGCTGTGAAATATGTCTATTTGCTAAGGTCAAAAAAAATCTATAATCCAGAAATGAAAGAAAAAAGAAAAATTTAGTCTTTGGAATATGAAAGGCAAAATTGAAGCATCCCACAGCTTTGTCTAGAGGGCTGAGTTAAATGGATAGGATCTCCATCTAGAGGCATAGATAAGCAGCTGCCACATAAAACAGTCATTTCCAGCAGTAGAATGGCTTAAAAATATTTTTAAAACTTACTTACCTCTCAGGCAGAGACCCACATTTTATTGCAATTTAAATTTTATTAGAACTAATGAGCAGATATATAATTTGAAGAAAACCTGAAACCATTACAGTTAAATATTCCTGGAACAAGCACTCTGGATGAAGAGGTATATCATCTGGGATAAGTTCAATCAGTTAGAGCATGGTTCTAATAACACCACGGTTGTGGGTTCAGTCCCTGGATGGACCATTCACTTAAGAGCTGGACTTGGTGATCTTTGTGGTCCAAATCAGAATATTCTGTGATCTAATTAGACTGGGACAGCCAGTGTACAGAAACACGTGCTTGGGCCTGAGTTTATTCACTGCAAACATCATCATTTAGTCATCAATTTGGGCATGACCCAACTCAAAGTGTAGTTTCACAGAAGGCCATAAATGGGTTGGAAGAGTGAATGATGTCACCAAAAGGTAAAATCTGCGGACTAGCTCATACCACATACACATTTCATCAGTGTACCTGTACTGATGTCTACTGGCAGAGGTTGTAGGAGAGATAGAAAAGGGACATCAGATGACAGATTTCAGTAAGTCACTTCTCCTTTCCAATTTCTGCTGCACCATTGTTGAAGTGGGCTGAAGTTCCTCACGCCCATTAACCCTTAAGTAAATTTTGTCTGACTATAACTGTCTTCTTCAAGCACTTGGGTTAAAATAGTCATGTTAGAACTCAGACTAAAATTACACCTATGCTCAGCCATGAGAAAGATTTCCTCAGCAGAAGAGTTATTGAAGTTTCTGTTCAGATTGAATTGAAGATCTTTAGGTTCAAGGATATATCTTCTGAAAGAGGAGTTAAGTAGTCCCTCTGCTGCCCAGCACAAATTGGAGGCACAGTGCTTCATTATCCTCAGATCACCTATCCCACCTGTGCTGCTAAATACAAAAATCTTAGGAGAGCTACTCAAAGTCCCTGAGTGATAAGTGGTGAAGCTGGTGAAAGAGGAGAGGGATAAGAAAGCTGGCAGAAACCAACGTAGAATTTATTCTTACCTAAAGCTAAAGCATAAGAGGAATGTATCTTTTTTAAAAAAAACATACAGGCAGACCTAAAAAAAATTCAAACCAAACCAAACCAACAACCAACCAACCAACCCCCTAGACAAAACAAAATAATAAAAATCAAAACCCAAACCTCAGTCTTCCCTGGCTTAATTTTTTTTTTTTTTTTTTTTTTTTTTTTTGAGCCTGTAGGAATATTGGTCATGAAAAAACCCCAGAGCACAGCAATACAGTAGTACAGAGAGGGCCTATCATGGAACCATGGATTAATCCCCTCAATCTGGCAGTGAGTCCAGAAAAGATTCTGTGATACTTCAGTAAATGTCTGCAAATCCCTCCAAGTCATGGAAGTCCTTTTGGGATCATGAATAAACCCATGGAGATTCTCACTCTGTTCTTCAGACAGTAAGAGCAGGGCTTCTGACTGGAATATTAACATATGAGAGTCCAAAGAGACTTTTACTGAAGCTAAAGAAAATCTTTTTCTTTTCCCTAGGTTGTAAATGTTGTAAAGTACCTGGCTTTTGCATGGGATTTTCTTATTTACTCACTAAGATCTATCAGATAATCCTCAAATCTGCTTTGGAAAGTACCTTATTTCTTTACTCAGCAAACGCTTTTAAAATTCTTTTAAACACCATCATGGTCAGTCTTACATGAAATTATCAAGTGCTTGAAAACCTAGTCTGTTCTTCTGTGTCCATAAATTCTGGAGATTTTTACACATCTTCCATCTTACTTAACAGCTTACCTGAGATGTAGATTAGAAGCACAGGGAAGAACGCTGACTCAGACATAACAGGGAATGGCTCAAATTCTTTGCAAGTATTTAAGCATATATTGAACAGAAGTTCAAACTTGTTTCTGAGAGGGCAGCTAAATCTTTTTTATGCCTGTACTACTGTAGACTGCATTTTCAGCAGTGATAGTGAAATACTGAAGGAACTTAATTAGGTTCTTACCTTACCAGCAAGCAGTGATATCTAAATTTTCAAGCCAGAACCTATATTTCCAGATTCATTCTGCAATCTGATAAAAGTCTGTGAAAGATGGAAAGAGAGGCAATGCCTAACAAAATATTTATACAAAAACATTTTAAAATCTCAACTGAAATGTTTTCTACAGCTAATTAAAATATATTTATCACAACCGTGATTTTTTACTGTGGGTCTGCACGATTATCTCCCCTTTTGTGAGCAGAGAACCTCAAAGATTCCATAGTCCTTGCGAAAGAAAGGTGAGATTTATTTAGCAGTTTTTCATAACAACTGCATTAGGATGGGTTCCCTAAGTCTCTGACTGTGCTGTGCTTCACTATATGACTGCTACCAACTTCAATTGCATAGACTATAGCTACAGACTAATTGCATTTTGACTCCATTATGGGTTTAAGAAATCTGTGTCTAAATCTAGCTCTGATGCATTGGTCCAGATATTGGTCCTAACATGCTGCAGCTACTCTTAGCAAAGTAAAATACCTTAACTTTGCATTAATTCACCATGCCTTTAGAGAAGCCTCTGTTAAAAAATAATGTAGGAAGCTTAACTTAATAACAGGAAACTGAGGGGCTTGTCTCTGACCATGTGCCTTCTGTAAAAATTATATCCATCAGCACTGGGCCAAGTAGACTAAAATTCATAAAAAAATACTCTCAAGTTCTCTACATGTTTTGGTTTTTGAAGAGACATTGCAAAGTCTGTTCACATCAGATTTTGGCCATTCTTGAATATTGACAAAAATAAAATAATGGGAACATTTGAAATGTTGGGTTTAAGAAGGGATAAATTGGATTATTTGAAGCTAAAAATATTAAAAGCCTATGGGGCATTAACCAGTAAAGAATGGAGAAGAGCAGGCCATTACTGTGCTCACAGATCTGTAAACTTCACAAACTCACCTTGTTACTTTAGCAGTGAAGTCTGCGTGATACAAAATTTCCACAGAGTGATGGTGATGAATATATTTGATGTTCCTTGCACATCCCATTCTGTGTCAAAGATGAATTTTTAATTAAAAGAGAGAAAGAGGTTGATTTTGAAATTCAGAAACTGTGCCATTCTATTTTACCAGATGGGAATATCTTTTATTTCCATTGTGGCAGAAGCACCATGTAAAGCTTCAGCACAACTGTTGGTATAATGACTTGACTTGCTGATGAAGTCAGTTCCTCTCCCATTTGTGGTGTTGAGGATCTCAAACTGTTTTTATTAAAGTTCTGAAATTCCACAAATATGCTATGTATTACCCTCTGCCTTTCTTTGGCAGACTTCTCTGTTACTCTCTGCAAGTTTCCTGTTACTGCTTCTACATCTCAGACCACCTTTTCACAGCAAACATGTTTAAGGACAAAAAAGACTGACTAATATATTTAGTTTTCTGAGGCCTCACTTTACCCTACTCTTCTGCAGTGGTACACTTCTCTGAACCGAAATCCATCTTTACATAACAACTCTTTAAATTGTGACTTCTTGGTAAAGCAAACTTATAGGAAGTAAAATTAAATCTAGATAGGAATAGCATCTAGCAGCGTGCCTAGGGAACAATCTCCTCCATCAATCTGCTGTGTCCCTGAAGTGTCATGCTGGAGATTAAATCCCTCCCACTGTGCCATGCAGCAGAGCCACTCAGCAGTGACTGCTGCATTGCAACGTGCCTCCACACAGCACAAACTTATTTGAAGAGCACAAGAACATACCTAGAGAAAGACATAAAAGAGTGTGTGGGGCAAGAAAAAATAATAAATAGGCTGAACGTGAAAGAGAAAAATAGGAACAAGACTAAGGCATGAATAAAAAAGGAAAGAAGTTGATTAGAAGAAAGCAAGACATGGTGACTGCAAGAGAAAAAGTTCTGCAAGAACATTTACATAAGCTCTTCAAATTGTCACCCCTTAATACCTGTTTTCAGTCAAAGTTCTTCACTGACCCTAGTTTCATTACCTGTCTATAATATCCTGTGACAGCCCACAGAGATATAAGGTAACATTTCTTCAAGCCTTGCACTTTCAACAGTATTGTGCAAACACTGAAGTGACTTGAAGTTCTGAAATCTCACCTCAATTGCCATTCAAATATTTAAGTTCTTAAATACACTGTCATTCACTGAGTCTTGGCCTCCATAACCTCTTCAAAGAAGAAGATAGAAATTATTTTTTAAAAAATCTATAAACTTCTTTCATAATCAGAAATTCCAGTGTATTCAGTATGCTCAATTATTGCCTTATAAGCCGGTCACACCAGCACCGTCGCTGCCCAGTGTGGAAGTGAAATAACCCAGGTGGGAAGGTGGAATGAAGATGGGAGGTGATTTTTCCCCTGCTGAAATGTGTGGCTCTCTGCAGCTGAGGCTGGAGAAAACCTCAGTAACACCACGCTGATTTGCAGATGTCGCGCTCCCCAGTCGTACACGCCTTGTGATGCTCTTTGAGAAATCTGTGCCTCAAAGGCGCATTTCACAGCTCCTTGCTCTCAGTCACTCACGCTATAAGCCTGTGACTTCAAAGGGACAGCTGAAAGGAAATGTTTGCAGGGAAAAAAGGAAAAAAGAAAAAAAAAAAAAGAAAAAGATCGTCTGGTTGTCCCTTTTTTTCTGTTCATGATATAACAGGCTTAAGATGTTTTGGTATAACTGCTTCTCTGTGGGTTATTTTTTCCTTCTTACTTTGCAAAAAACACAAAAACCCCCCAACTTGGCAGTGAGGAAGAAAACAGCTGTGTGATCCCAATCCAGATGCTTTCATCTTAGAGTGGGCTTGTCAAAGAGCAGGCAGATGACTTTCCATTCTCTAAGCAGGCTCCTTGGGTCAAGCTGGACTGATGTCCAAGATGTGACCCTCAGTTTTTCATTTTAGGCCTTTCATCAGTAGCTCATGCTAAAGCACTGCTGCTCCCTGCTGCAGACACAGTCACAGAGTAAACAGAAAAATCTCTGAGGGCTGGTGGAGCCCTCTCTGGCTGTAGACAATTCACTAACATGACATTTTCTCATTTCTTAGCATGAGTTTCAGTTCTAAATTCAACACTTTTTAGGGCTTTAAACATATTTTTTATAAAATCAATCTCCTCCACATATATAAAGACCTGAATGTCTTTCATAAAATTTCGAAAGCAATTTTTTTAGTTTGGATTTGTTTCTTTGTTTTGTCTTGGTATGTATAAAACTATATTAAAGTAGGATTAGATTTATTTTAGAAGTCTTTAATTAGTTTGGATCTGTTTGTTGCTCTGCTCTGTTGATCTGTTGTGATATGCAATGCAATCCCTTTGTCTGTTTGAGGCACTGAACAACACCAAATAATTGAAATGGAGACACTCTTATTTGTAGAAAGGCATAGAGGGATTTACAGTCAGGTTAATGTTTAACCTCAATCTTTCCAATGTTATTGGCAAATGCCCTTTAAATTTAATTATCTGCTTCTGTACATATACTACTTTGAAAATGAGCATTTAAAAATATAAGTTTTCTTTACAAAGATCTTTCACAGTTTTGTATCCACTCATAATGATTCTGGTCATCCTAAACAAATGCTATCCAACCCACCATGCCACAGACATAGGCTTTTATTCTCTTCCTAATTGTGTAAGGTTTGTAGACCTTAGAACATTTAATTTAAGGGAGAGTGTACTTTCTCTTAACCCCACCAAAAGCATTTCAATGGTAGCACATTTGCATTGCATCACTTTTGCAAAGAGCATCAAGCATCCAAAAGACGGCGTTCACAAATAATGTAATTATTTCTGGTAAGAAGGAAATGAAATGTCTTTTCACAAAATCACAGAATCCCAGAATGACTAGGTTGGAAGAGACCTCCAAGATCATCAAGTCCAACCCATACTCCTGCTGGATCTTGTGATTTACTAAATTCATACCTCATACCTATGCAAAATCTGTTTATAATTGAACATAAGAACACAGTTCATAGCTATTTTCAAATGCAGGTATGGCTGAGACTTTAAGAGAGCTGAAATCTTACACTTTCCTTAGAAGAATCTCTTCTTGCTGCCTTGTACTCTTCACAGGTGAAGGGGGTTGTTGCTCTACATCAGGCAGTGAGAATCTGATGCAATTTGTCTTGTGCTAACCAGAGTCAATATGACTTAACTCCCGTGTAAATACACATGGACTTCAGGCACAAACCGAAATTTGTGTTTTAGGCATTCTAGCAAATTTATCATGACCATGCAGCACATGACTTGTGATACTTCCTGTGTTCCGTACTTCAGTACTGGGGAACAGGATAATGTTTGACAACAAGTACATGGTGATGCAATGTGTTCTGGTATCTGGCTGACAATAAAGATAATGTAGTTAAAAAGAGGGAAAAACCATACATTTCCTACCTTCTCTTTCTAAATATTTTGATGCATGTTGTCCTTCTGTGGTTAGGAAGTGGTTCTTTCTACCTGTTTGTTAGGGTCAGCATAAAAATAAAGCTTATGTTGTGAATTTGGATAAGTGAGCCAAATTTGGGTTTGCAAGGCTCTATGCAGGAGCCTTGCAAGAGACAAGACAAGAGACATTTGAGATTCTTCTCTGTCTGAAAAGAAAGTTCATGAAGTTGTTCTGAGACTTATAAGCAAACTGACAAAAGTAGTAGCAATAATGGTGGGGAACATCAAGTAGTTTAGTGCTTTGCCTTAGATAATTTTGTTTTCCTTTTTTCCTCCTATTTTTATTCAAGAAGGTGTTATATCCCAAACATGACAGCAATTACGCCAGCAAACACAGAAGTTTCTTAGAGCTAATCACAATTCAAGTAATCATTTTTCCTGCTTCCTTAAAATGGGTCTGTTCTTCAACAGATAGAAAATCAAAAGCTCATAATGTCTTCAAAGCATAATATTTCTTTCTCCATGTGTGTATGTATAGAATATTTATGTTCTATTGTAGTGTTGCTATTTCCAATCTTTTGCATTTTGACTCATATATTTTTCAATATTTTTTTCCTCTTCATCTGTTTTTTTTGTCGCCGTGTACACAAGGGGTTTGGGCAGAACTGTGAATAACAGACAAAGAAAATTTAATTTAAATCCAATATGACCAAAATTATATGTGCTGATCAACAATAACTAGTGTTTTATGTCAGAAAATGCACACCCATTGAATGTACAATGTGTTTATGGCTCTCCTCTATATTGTTTGGGTTTGAGATTCAAAGAATTAATCTGAGTTCTCTCTGCAGCTAACAGAGCTATCTATTCACGACAAAAATAAACAGATAATATTTGCTTGTGCTAGATTCACTTCATCTGCTCTGCAAACACACTACTTTTGTGCAGGTTTGGAACTAATTAAATATCAGGCTGCTCATGAAAACAGCAATCACAGGGAGGATATTAGAGAGTGTTCATGGATTGAGCTGTGAAATTCCACACATCAGCATTGGCCCTGGAAGCCTGACTTCAGAGAGTGCTGAGAGCAGGGCTCCACTGTACAAGATACATTACTCATCCACACTGCAATTTCAGAGCTTGAAATCTCATGGTAAATTGCTCTGAAGAAAGATCAATAGGTCAAAAGCCCTGTGTATGCCAATGGCAAAATTTCTGTTGCGTTTGGTAGGCTCCTGACTTTTCTATGAAATAGGCAAAAAACAGGATTGGTGTCTGGGGACTAGCCCTAGTTCATTCTTTTATTGGATCCAGAATCATATTCTGCTCTTCCCTGCTGTAAACTGTCCTGGGATCAACCTTGCTATTCATCACTTAGGAGAAAACTCTGTCTTCAGTACCTGTTTGTAAACTTAAGAGTGCCCAACCAAGCATTTCCTCTTTCTGAAGGAAAATATTCTTTTTTCTCCTTAGCACACAGTCATGCAAAACTATCTGGGCTGTGACTGTTGCCAGTCTATTGACACATATATATTGAAAAAAGAAAATAAAAATCTGCAGAGTATAATGTTGGGTTCAGGTTTGGAACCTAATGAGCTTCTGATATTTCTGGAGCTTTGCAGGATAGTTTTCCAGGTGTATTGATTGGATAGTGCTCCCCTTCTTTTAAGAACATGCTGCAGTTAACCCATCCTGTTTATGTCCAAATGGATCTCCATGTATATGACTATTATCAGTTCATAAAGTAGCATGGAACCTTAACTGATTACAGGACTTTGTAAATGGCGGAGACTAGCAGAATCATAAAAAGGAGCATAATAACTGTCCTATGAATATTGTGATAATCAGCAGAACAACTGAGGAATACCACCTTTTTCATTCTCCTATTCTATGGAGGAGATATGGCTAACAGATTTCCTTTAGAAAATGGAAATTAAAACTCTGGGAAAAGCTGCAGGGAGAAGAGCTACTGGGATGTCATGGGATAGGATGAGTTGGAGGAAGCCCTGACAAAGACAAGGTACAAACAGGAGGAGAGGAAGGAAATTGTATGATTGCTATGGGCAAGTGTTTGTCTGAACAAAATAAAGTAGATGTAAGTCACCACCATTTTTACTCAGGTCTTGTCCCTTAAGTGAATAAGACAAAGGAACAAATAAATAACAACAAGTTGAACTCCCCCACATTTGCTCTCCCACCTCCTGAAAAAAATGTTTCCTGTACAAGAAACATTAGTACAAGACTCAGACTTTTCTGTAGATCCTGTATGCCACTCCTGTGGTGTAAGATAATGGAAAAATTTCCAGGCAACTGAATATTTTCCCCCTGCTGTACAATCTCTGGGTGGCTTAGACCCAACATTCAAAAACACTTACAAATGTGAATAACCTCAAGATACTATGGGTGGTCACATCTAACAGTTTAACACAAAGGCCACTAATTAAAGCTCTCTCTGTGTAGAAGGAAAGCAAAAAGCAAAGCTATATATATGTCTCCCTCTTAAAAGAAAATCAATGAAGACTACAAGAAATTCCTTTGAGAACTGCTGGACAGAAGATTGGTTCTTTCAATTCAGTCACCAGACCCACACAGAGTGGCTGCAGTGATGCAGTATTCCCTAGGGCAGCTAGGCTCTGCCTGCAGCATTGGGGATAAGAATCACCACTGAGATAAACACAGTGTTTCCTCCTTCTACTTACATTGCTTTCTGCCCTGATTTTTCTAAGTTTTACCACTTCAGTGGCAGAGGCTGTCATCCACCAGACAATAGCTTTGGATATCTCCTTATTTCCCATCAGCCATGAAACAGAGGGTATGTCCAGGAATGACTGTGTCCAGCACATCAGAAGTATCTGTAATACAGAGATCTCTAATTTTTAAAAAAACTGTTTTGTCCAGTGACTGATGCATCTTGGAAAGTAGTTTGAGAGCAGACCATGTGTCCAAGAATGTACTGTCAGATAGAGTGAAGCAGGGGATCTGTGAGGGAAGGCTGAGGGCAGTGAGAGTGTTTAGCCTGAAGAAGAGATGGCTGTGGTAGCAGCCTGCCAATACCTACAGGGAATCTAGTGAGAAGATGTGTTTTTATAGTGGTGTGTAGTGGGAGGATGAAAGATAGAAGACAAAAAGGTTTTGATGACATTGAAGGAAAAAAAAATTCACTATGAGGCCAGCAAAGCAGTGGACACAGATTTGTGTATAGGCTCCATACTTGGAAGTTTTTCAAGCCACAACAGATAAAACCCTGAGCAACCTTGTCTGAGCTCAACACTGACCCTACTTTGAGTATGAAATTGGAGTGGAGACTTCCTGAGGCTGTATCCACATGAATCATTCCATGTTTCTGTGATTCTAGCATATGCCATGAAGTTTGCAGGTGCTCTGGATCAGGAAAGCAGGAACACAAATACTTTTGTTTAATATGGAGTAATGATGAAAGCAGCCCACGTAATTGTGCAGAAAGCAGTCTGTGAGAAAAGCATATTGGAGAGAAAAAGGAACCAGCATCATGTGGGTCTTTGGCTTCTTACTCAGAGTAAGCCAGCATCTGATCTGCACCAAAATTAACTGCCCCAAAGTCCAAGAGAAGTCACCTGCCTTCAGTGTGCAATCTGCTGCTTCCCAGGAGCTGAAGCTGAGATGACCCAGGGAATCTGAAATAGAACCCCCTTGCCATGATTTCCACATTTCTGATCTGTTGTTTACCACAGCCTTTGCAGCCAGTCTGAAAGAGACCTCTTTCAGAGGTCTCAGTCCACATAAAGAGGATGGAAGGGGTAAGATGGAAGGGCCCATGAAGAGCAGCTTAAGGAGTAAAGATCAGACTCTTAGAGTTCTTTCCTGATTACAGCATTTTCCCGGAGAAAGGTTTAATGTGAACAGAGCTGTATGCTGGGTAAATTTCAATGCAAGAGCAACTCCTCAGGTGCATATCTCAGCTCATTCCAAAACTAAATGCCTTTAAGCACAAATGAATCAGGCTCCATGTTTGCCCTTAACCCTTATTTTTATACTTGCCCTACCACAAGTTCACATAGCTTTTGAAATGAATCATATGAGAAGATCCCAAGCTCTGCACTGTTTGCCAAACCAGTGCTACCTTGTGCATAAGCAAGAGAAATGCCTGTTTTAGCAGGTTCTGGCAGAACCTTGGAACAGTAGTGGACAGGATCCCACAGCAGTAAGCCTTTCCATCTCCATTACATGATATGTATCTTTTCCTTCCCCTCTGAATGACTTTTACTGGTGACAGTGACAGCTGTCCATCTCTAATCCCAAGCATGCAGGTCTGGAAGGAGCAGCTGCTTCCTCTCTGAGCATAACAGCCCTGACATGAATGGAGTCTGCAATGATGATGCAGCTGAGATTCATTTTCCAGTGTAAAGGCTCAGCACAGAAACATGAAGAGTGCCAGCCACATACAGTTCAAACACAAAGGCTTGTAGGAAGGTAGCTAGACTCTCTGGGTTATCATTTCTGCTGTTAAGTTGGAGGTTCTGTTGCTTGCCCATTGTTGAAGAGGATTAGGGTATAGAGATTCAGTCCATATAAAGAACAGTCAGTTCACTGATGCTCTGTGAAGAGTTACCTCTATAATCAGTCCAGCTCTAAAGACAACCCAGCCAGATCAGCATTCTCAGCTTTTTGAATGTCATTATAGTATCAGAAATATACTTTGTAAAATACTTGAGTATGAAAAGAAAAAGCAGAAGGATGCGTTGTGGCAGAACTCTTACACTAGAAGTGATGATGATATTGCACTTGATACACAGAGCTGTTGAAGGAATGGGGTTTGGTGTAAAATAAGTGACTTAGATTGAACTTTTCTGGAATCAGTGTCCATCCCTGAAAAATATGGGCACAGTACATCACCCCTGACCTCAAAGGCACATCTGGCATTCATAAGCTAATGCTTATGGTAGTCTACTTATCCATTTCAGTCTCCTGTCTGTCTGTTTTCTTTATCTCTTTTTCCTTCTCCAAGTTTATCTTGCAACTCAGAGCTCAAAGATCTACAGGGCATGGGATCATCACCTCAGAGCAGTGCTGGGCACAATGGTTAGGCCAAGACACTAGAGCTGGTCTATATCCATGGCTTGACACAGTTTAAGGCATGGAGGAGACCTGGAGGTTTGTTCACCTTTTCATTTTCTCATCTGTTTACAGGCAGTGACACAGGCAAGCACTCAGGTTTATTTTAGATCATTTTTACACAGAGCCTGGGCTTGCTGGGAAGTGGTGGGATTTTGGGGCACATCACTGATGGCAGGCACTTTTTGTCAACACAGAGCTTTTGCTAAGGGAGAGCTACAACAATTCTCAAAGAGAAAGGAGAAAGCTGGATCTAAGAAAGGAAAAAGGGAAGATAAGAGGATTCATCTAAACGCAGCAGAGCTGAGCTAAAACCTGGATCAAAGCCTTGAAATGATATCATGAAGTTGGTGGCAGCCTGGTAGAACTGGCCCAAATGAGACTGCTAAATAATAAGTGACTTATTCTTATAATTCCCCCTCTCTTTCATCTTTGTGCAGTGAAGGTAAGTGAATCCTTATTCCATTCCTACATTTAGTGAAACCTTAAATGAGCAAATTATTAGTATTATTACAGCTCCAGCTGTAATGATAAAACCTGGCAAGGGCCTGAAAGGTTTTCAGTAGTTTCACCAAAAATAGTAAGAGCAAAACAAGAAGCCCACCACCTCCAACTGTCATCTAGTTCTTTATATATTAAACTAGTCTGGAAAGACATAATATTGCCAATTGTTATATATTATTGCCTCGTGGATACTTAGATAGATTGTGTCATCCTAACCACGTCTATTTTGCTTTAAAACAAATCAGTGAATCCAGTAACAGAAAAACTCCCTGGAATATCTATACATTCTGGCTCATTAATTCATCCTTCTCCCTAACTGGTTCTCCAATGACATTTGAAATGAAAGTGCTGAAAATATTCCAAACGCATTTTCTTCCCTGAAGATTGTTTGATGCATACCACAGTGTTTTCCATCATTTGTATCCACTAAGCTGTGCACTCTCTCTCTCTCTGTCTCTCTCTCTCATGTCATTTGCTGTGCTCCCAGGAGATTAACAAAGATGTTATTTAAGTTTTTGACGACTCTGCAGGGCTGCTTTCAAAGTAGCATTTCTATTCATGATAACTTTTTTAATACTTGGAGAAAGTGTCTTTTCTTCTGGAACAAACGTCTGAAATATACTCTGACAGGCATTTTCTTTTCCTGCTAATCTTTATGTTCAGTGTTGTAGACATTCAGGAAATGAAAGTGCCAGTTCTGAGACCTGAAGGGTTGTGGTGCTTAGAAGGTGTTGAAGAAAGGTCCTGTCAGAGGGTTATCCTTCTTTGGATTCAGAGCAAGTCTCCTATGTTTGGCTGTTCTTTCTGAAAACACTCATGCAAACTTTCTAAAAAAAATCCAGAAAAAATCTTTCTGACACTTAGTTGATTTCTTTCCTTCACAACATCATAGATATTTGAAATACCACTTAAAAATATACTTTAAATGGAGAAGCTCACAACTTTAAAGACAGTAACAGTTACCACATTTGCAAGAAATTGTACATTATGATAACTATTTTGAATCCTGTAAAAGAAGTCAAAGTTTGGGTGTCCAGAGGGGTATAATTTTTTAGTTATTATTTTTTTATTTCCTTGAATATCTTATAATATTCAATAGAAACCAAAGTAGCTTTCTGCAAAGAGTATTTCAGTTACTGCTAACACTAAAGGAGAGGAATAAAAGCTATGCAGGTATCAAGAGCCTTGTCAGGTGTCAGTGTGCAGTTCAATACCTGGCTTCTAGTGGTGGTTACAGATTTACTGATTAATTACTACAGAACAAATTAAGAGTGAAGGAGAGAGTTTTCATACCTGTAGCAACTGATGTTTAACAGTTGTACCTAAGTTAGCAGACTCACCTTCAGCTCTCAGTGAATGAGGATGGGGAGGTTCTTTCACAGTCATTTGGCTTTTCAGACCTCTGAATCAGGCACCTAAATTCTTTCTCTCTGCTCTCTCTTAGGCTCCTAACCCAATCATCTCAGCTTCAGCTGAGTGGAGCATGAACCCCCATCACGACAAATATGGAATTTTGTGCCATTTATTCTCAGTTATCCAGTTTATTCTTAGGGAGCCTTTCAATATCTCATCTTTGTCTCATCTCTTCTCCACAAATTATTGTGCAGCCTGATGTGGAGAAAACGACAGACAAACATGTATGCTATAAATACTTTGCTATGAGTGGAGTAAACAGCATGGCAATAAAGTTGACCTGCCAGCCTCCCTCTTGAGTTGCTTTGTTATTGTGTTCTGCTGTTCTGTCATTCCCCTAATGCTGCCCATTCATCTTGTGCTGGGTTATGAGTCAAACCTGCCTACACTCATGTTCTCTTGGGGCTGGAGAGACCCAGCTGTGGTCCACTCATGGCAAATAAACTGTTTCATAAAAACACAAGGGTTCCCCCATAATTTTTTTGCCTCGTTTTTTGTATCATTGCTATGGAATAGACAACTGCAACTGGACAGTTCACAAATACCTTCCTTGGCATATGTCAGACAGCTAAGCATCGTTTATTTGAGATGCCAGGGCAGTATCAGAAGGATTTGGGGTGGAGAAGAAGAGATATGGCACAATCTAAGCAGTGTGTAGTGGCACTATAATTGAGGGATGATACAAGGAAAAGGAGTTTACCTACAAGTAAACCAAGCAGTGTAAATTTTCTGGTGCGTCTCCAGTGTAGTAACACTCACTGGGGAAGGAAAAAGCTGTTTCATGAAGTGAGGAGGCAAAAGAGAAAAATTCAAACGTTGTTGTAGAAGATTATAGTGGTAATTTATATGAAAGCATCTGCTCCATTTCTCACCCTGAGCCAAACTGAGACAAAAGGTCAGTGAATACAGTGATGGCAGTTCACTATCTACTTCAATAAGCAGTAAAGTAACTTTGCCCTCTGCAATCTTTCAACATGAAGACTGCCTTGATTTTTTTTTTTTTTTTTTTTTTTTTTTTTTTTTCACTTAAAGAAAGTAAATCGTGTCCAGCTCTGGGAAGTTCAATAAACCTTTCTGGTTAATGCATATTAGAAACTCCAGTCAAACCATCTAGTTAATCTGAAATCCTAAAGCAGATGCTTTGACAACTCCACAATATTTACATCTTCTAATCCTGTCACCACAGCAGGCAGAGACTTTTTGTACTTCACTATAGAAATACATTTCCTGCTTCTTGTTTTTCTGTTGAGTCATAAAAAATTCCCTGCTTTTTACCCAATTTACATCCGTCTTTTCATATCCTGGTTCAATTATGATTTTTGTTACCTCAAATGTTACCTTAAATGCCCCATATTGTCCAAGAAGTAGGTAATTAAATAAATAAACAATTTAACTGCAAGGGAAAGAAAAGATTCATTCCAGTATTTACCACAAAATACTCTAAACAACTGGTTCTAAGCTGCAAAATGATAACCCTGGGTTAAGATTCTTCTCTCTGAACATTTCATGTAGAAAGATCTTTTACCTCTTCTGCCTCTACTAAGGTTAATTTAGCTGACCTACTGAGACATCAGAGACTGCCACTGTCTAGTTTGATGAGGAAAAGGAGAGGATGCAGTGATCACAGGAAATGCACTCTACGTCAGACAAAGGTTGAACTCAATGCTTATTTTGCTCCATTCCTCTCAAATAGGGGACTTTGGGGAAATTTGAAAGTCCACAGATGTGAATCTGCTACAAAGAGGTGGATTTTCATGTGCTGCACATATCCTCAAAGCTCACTGCCACGAGAGTGGTTTGTGGTCTCACCATCATTTAAACAGGACTGAATGTGTGGACTCACAAAACGTACATATAAAATGTTCATACTACAAGTCTGCATTGGAGAGAGGGCATTCTTGTTTTTACTCACTCGTGGCTGCATTTCCAGGACAATTTCTAAGCAGTAAAACTTACACAGACTCTGTTTTCATTTTTTTTTTTCCTAGTTACAACTATTCAGCCTGCTGTTTGTTTAGGAGCTTTCTAAACAACTGATAAGATTTGAAGCAGTAATGGACACAAGCAGAGGGAGGATTAGAAACTTACTGGGCAAGTCCTGTGTCCTCATGGTCCAACACTCTTTGGCTATTTCAAGGCATGCTGAGATCAACCCTGACCATGCAAGTCTTTCAGATTTTGTTAGACCTTTAGATCTCCCAAGTATGGTGGGGGTTTTTTGGAAAAAAATGTGCTCCCTCTCTGTGTTCCTATGTGCTCCAGGGATCTTAGCTTAGAACTGCTCTGAGGGTGAGGCAGGAAGGCTTGGAGAACATAATCTATTGGCTTTTGTATCTGAAGGTACTTACACTGACATAATTGCAATTATTAATACTGCTGACAGGATGCGCCCAATCTATAATTTGAGGTAATGTTTGGCAACTTGAGCAATATGAATCATGAATCATTCATTAAGTGAGCAGTGCATTTAATGAGTTAGAATTAATTTTTAGATGTCCTCTGTCGTTTTGTTGCGTAATTTAAGGTCACCAGCAGTATTTTTTATATATCATAATTTCATTGAGGTTTATATGAAATCTCTACACTGCAAATATATTGTTTGCTTTAGTTCAAACTTTTTTTTTTTTGCTTAGAAGATATCCTTTGGGAGTGGTGCCTTCTTGATATTTCAGATCCTCTTTGGCTCTAAATTGGCACAGCTACATTGAAATTAGTAGAGCTGCAGCATTTAAAGAAAAAAAAACAACCAATGTGGCTTTGAGCAGGGACCTGTAGGTTTCCAGGCTGCCTACCATTCAGCCAGATCCCAATACATTCATATTAATTACAATTTTTTTGATTGCTTCACCAAAAATCCTTAAAGGTTTGTGACCTCAAGTTTGTGGTACCATTGCATTGTGTCAATCCAAAATGGAGTGGCTTAGGCAGAGGAGCCCATCTTTTATGAGATATAAGTAAGGTATCTTTTTCTACACTGACTTAGGATCCATTTTTTTTCCAGTATATCCTAATAAATAACAGAAAATCCCTTTCTTTCTGCAGACTACTGTAGCTTACATTTTAGTTGTATGTACTCTGTCTCTGGAGACAGTCATCCTCACACTCCATCACCAGAGGAATGAAGACAAAACACCAGCTTCCTGAGATACCTCAGAGATGCCTTTAACTGCATAATAATTGATGTTTTTATGGAGTTCCAGATCATTTAATAATATTGAACACTTCAGTGGTTTAATCCTTCCTCACACAATGTGTAGACAAGTAATAGCTTGATAGACTTCATCATTCATGAAAGGCAGACAGAAAAAGCAAGCCAGCATGAAAATATTTTAATTATACTTTGTCAGAAGTATATCACAGGAGATAAGAGTGCTCTTCTTTCACCAGTTTCATTTGGAGAATTTTCCCAAGTCTAAATTTATTTGCTATTAATTGCACTTGGGTTCAGATGCTTATTTCCAGAAGGCAAGAAGAAAGTGAGACAAGATAAGAACAAAAAGTAGCAGAACGCTACAGAATTTAGGAGAGTAATTTCTTGCTTGAGGCCAGGGTTGGAAAAAAAATTCCTAGAAAACAGCAAGTAGTAAAGAAAAGAGGACAGGAAAATCTCATGTTTCATTAACTCTTGCTTTTTGCAAGTTTAATATGGGATAGTACTACAGAGTACCACTGGACACAAATCAGCAGGGTTAACTCACTACAGAAAATCTTCCCTTTGGTAGATGTTCTCCAGCATAGCATGTGTTCTCCAGCATAGCATGTGCTCTCCAGGTATTTCTCCCTAGCTTCCCAAACTACATTTATAAAGTATAAGTATCTAGAATTGTAAATGAATGGCACCTGGGTTTGATAAAGAACTCCATAAATAATTAATAAGTAATTTTTGTGGGTTTTTTTTTTTTTTTTCTGGAGTTGGATCCAAGCTTACTAAGCCAGAAGGATTTTTTTCCACTATGTTTCAATAGTTTTGGGATTGAGCCCCTGTGAAGCTCTGCAAGACAAAACAGGGTTATTGCATCAGCTTCTGCTTATGCAGGAATTATTATTTTTATGTTGTATGAAACAACATTTGATAAGGGTTGTCAAAATTATTTTATCTCCTGTGCAAATGTAGTACTGCTTTTGTGTTAGACTGCTGTTATGTTACTGCTCGCTTATCTTCCAACAACATGACACAGTAGGAAATACATGAGAGAGTCAAAGATAGCAAAATGGGGTAAACCATATATACAATTCTATTTTCTTTCTTGTCAGTGTTATCATAGCATCATAGACTACAGAGTCCCCCATAGTGTTGAGATAGACTGTATTGAAGGACTAAAGATAAGACATGAATCTTACCTGGCCTTTTGTGAATGCAGAAAATGATGAATTTTTTTTCTGTCACCTTGGTTGCCATTTAAATGTCTCAAGGCAAGAACTAAAGAAAGGATTTCCAAGAAGCAAGATTTCTAGAATTTGCTCTATTCTGCTACCATTTAAAGTCAGTAACAAAGTACTCTTGACAGTCAGTGGTGAGGTCGTAGCAGGACAGGGAATTAAATCCTTCCCATCCTAAGTGCTCTACACATGCTACCAAGGGAATGGGGTCAAGCCCCAGGTTTTCAGGCATATATCTTGTTCAACAGTAACTCCAAAACATAGGCATGTATCCAACATATAATTCATACAAACACTAATTTTTTTTAATCTTTCCAAGCTTTTAGTGTCAGTAAAATTTCCCTGCAGTGAGAAACAACAATTCAATTAAATGGTGCATGAAACTATTTCTTTTCCCCTGCTGTACATTTGCTGACTATTAATGTATCCTGTGCTATTCAACTCCAGGTAGACAGACATCTCTATTTAGCTCTATTTAGCTTTTTAAATGCAATTAATTAATTTTTTGTTACTCTTTCATGATTGATTTAACTTTTTCTTTTGCCAGAAAAATTTCCTAGTGCCTTCAATTCATTCTTACACTGAATGATGTAAGATGTCTCCCTCAGTGGGAGGAGGTAAGATGTTCCCTCAGTGTCTTTAGACCTTCACATTTCTGTTTTTTTCTTTCTTAAAGACAGGATAATTGAAACAAAAGACAAAAGGCTGAAACTCACTGTGGATGAGACACTTAACTCTTCATTTTATTCATTTTCTCCCCGTACAGTATTATGTTTCTCATTAACAAGAGGCCCTTAATTGTTTGGTTTTTTCTTTCCATAAAAAGGTTACTTTGATTTCTAAGCTGATGTTTGTACATGAATGCACCTGAGACTGCCCATTACATTTATCAACTTTGTACGTAATGTAATTATTTGGGAGTACATTAGAACCTTACATATTCTATCTTGGCTAACCTAACCACTTCCATCAGCTAATTTTGCCAACTCTATATTTCCCTTTAGCCTACTGACTTCATTAGGGTGGTAATAATTGCAGCTAATTAAGAGCAACTATTGCAGACAGCATTCCATTTATCTATTTGATCTTATACTGAGGTTTGACAGTTTTTATTTCTGCTGCCTTTATTTCTGTTACTATCTCTTTAGGAAAGCTTTTTCCTTGAGAGTGTGGGCTCTGAGGAGAGCTGAAAGATGGTAGTGAAGAGTCTAAAAGAACATAAACCAAATCTTAATTGGACTTGAGGGTGTTCAGGTACTTCAAAGCCCGCATGCTAAAAAAGAACATACATTGGTCTGAACAGCTTCTCAGTCGAAGAAATGCGGAAAATTGAATTGTCTCCCTGTAGGAAATATTACTAATTTGTTTTCAGCCCACACTGATGAAATTTTGACATCTCAACAATTTGCACATAAAAGAAAGGGGAAAACAATCTCAGTGTGGAAATGTTGGATGCCAAAATGTTTTCTTTCTTGACCAAAGAGAAGATTATTAATCTTAAAAGGCTGATGTATTTGGCATTCAAAACTTTGTGCAATACTTCTGACAACTTTGTTAATATTAGTGTTGTTTTTTTTTTTTTAATTGAATTTTTTTTTCAATGTTCTATTTGAAATATTCTGTAACTAATATTACAGGGGCCCAAACATGTTTTCTTCATGACCAAAAGAGAAGAGTATTAATCTTAAAAGGCTGAGTCTTGGCCCATCAAACCTTTGTGCACTACTTATGACAACTTTGTAATATTAGGTTGTTTTTTTTTTTTTTAATTGAATGTTTTTTTTCCCAATGTTCTATTGAAAATTCTGTAACTATATTACCGGGGAAAATCCTGTTTGGTTTTGTGGTGATGATAGGTTGGGGATTTTTTTGTTTTTTTAAAATGATTCTAGATTTTAAGGAAAAAATAATTGAAAAGGTTTTAGAGCTATTCTCCTACTTGTCTTATTTTCCCCCCCAGAAAATAAAAAAAAAATAAAAAAAAAAAAAAAAAAAAAAAAAAAAGTATCTTTGAGAGGAATCTCTCTGATGACTGAAGACATAGAGAAAAGGCATGATAATTCATCCATTGAAGGTCCTTCCTGGAAGATGATAGAGAAAGGCATTTTAAAGAGATGTCATTTTAAAAAGAATCACACATTTCTGCATGAACTCAGAAATTCACTGTTTTTCATTTGATATTTTGGTCTGAATAATTTCTGAATGATGGTTAACACATTTTTTAAGGTTTCTAGTTTTCATTTTCATGAAAATATTTTTGATAAATTATGTGCTCCCTTTATTTACTGTAGTTGTTGGTACAGTATGGGAGGAAACAGAGGAGAAAAGCTTGTTTCAGTGTGGATATGGAGCCTAAAACCTAATAGAAGGAAAATCCTGGGTTTGATTTCAAGCATACATCAGTGGAATTGGAATATCTTTTTTTTGGGGGGGGGGGGTTTTTTGTTTTTTTTAAATGACTGTCAGCATAAGAGAAATTTGATGAAACTAAATGTTCAAGTTACTTTGTTTTATTTCAATAGCCTTGACTTATTTGGATGAGAGCTCTGTGGCAAAATGCATGCCACCTTTCAGATTTCATGAGGGCTCCATCTCATCTCTGCCACCACAGGCTGGGAGCCTATGGTGTTCTCACCCTCAGTGCAGGCTTGGCTCACAGGAGGCATTAGGAAGAGCTGTCAGCCCTGTTAGATGCAAATGCTTCTTTTGGATTTTGTGCTGGCATGAAATGGGAACTGGGATTTTGGAAGACATTGTCCATATGTGTTTTATGTGCCAACAAACAAGAGGTTTCTCCCCTATAAGTTGATGTCTGTTGCCAGCAGAGGCTATGTATCTGTGCATTTACAGATTCTCATTGAATCACACTGACTTTTTGCTTATGACAAAGATTTAATATTTTAATTAAACTTTTTTTATCTCCACCTCAATCTTTTTTTCTCCCTAAATTTGGCCTGCATGAAGCCCTGAATCACTTCATGCTGTCAGGAAACTTTCTAGTGGAAGTGGCAAGTTTGTGCTGGTAACAGCAGTACTGGCACCAGACAAAGTACAGGAATACAGGTACCACAGTGTTGCCCTCCAACAGAGTCATCTGAGACCCTGGAAATGGATTTTGCATTTTTAGTGATTAATATAAGGATGTCAGATCAGGGAAACTAGATCAGCAGTGCCTGAAGAATGTGGCCACAGAGTAAGCTACAATCAATATTTTGTTTTTAATTTACTCCAGATTCAGGCTGGAGCTACTGCACTTTCAGAAGTTACCAAACTGCACAGAGAAATAACATCAAGAAGACATTTTATATTTTAAATTAACATTGACCTTCCATTCACCTTTCAATCCTCTTGGGTTACCTAACTTCATATTAAAAGTGTTCATCTACCGAGCCCCTATCCCCCTTCATTGGCAGCGTAATTGGAAAAAATCAGTACAACTGCACTTCTGTGGTTTGGTTTTAGTTGCTCATACTGGCAACACTGTAGAATATGGCAATATATTGCAGTTTAGAAAATCACTCTTATACAGCAGCCTTTCATAAATATCAATTTTGAAAGCTCTTCTGAAACTGCATAGGGTAGCTGGCTAAATTGAGATATTTTGCAGTCAAGCTGGTGAAGGCTACAGTAACCCATAATGGGTTAGAGGAATTTCAACAACTGTAGTGTAAACAGTTCCCTGTTAAACTCTACCCAAGCAACAGGACTTCGTATTTCAAAACATATTCAGTGCTTGATTCCTACTCATTGTCTCTCATATTTTGTCTCGGGAAATACGGAGCAGTTTTCGAGCAAACTAGACTTTCCGGTGAAAACTGGGTGAAATATAAGATTGAAGTTTGGTTTTCTGAGATAATTTGACTGTTACATTTTAAATAAAAGCAGTAAGAAATAGAAATGAAGAGGTCTGCCATAGGTTACAAGTGAAAAACTCACACTTTCACAGTTCAGGTCCTGGTACCTCACTTCTTGCTGTCTCTATGTGAAAAGCAAACATATCTCTGGATGCTTTGCCACTTGAGGAATAAAAGTTTTATCAGAATTTATTCAAATCTATAGATATTTAGAAGACCAGTAATGTCCCTCCTCCCTCAAAATCAGAGTTGAATTCACAAATATCTTTTTATCATGGCTCAAACTCAAGCTAAGTTCTCCTCTGGGGGAATTTACTTGAAGAAAACATTGTAAATTTACCATCTGTTGGATTAGACAACCACAATCCCAGACTCAGAGTCCCTCACTCTCTCCTCCTCGCTTGCCTTCCTGCTATTCTGTGCAGTGCATTTCAAAGGCTAAAAAAGCAGCTCTGAAGCCTTACCCCAGAAACCAATCAATATGCCCTGAGGAGTCAGATTCTCCTTCGAGGGCAAGTCCCTTTGGTTCTAATTCCCATGCAGGCTTCTTTTCCTTCCCTTCTCCTATACTGGGATTAGATTTGGGCATCCATTGTGTCTCTCCACGGTTTGTCATTGCTTCACTTTTAAAACCTCGTGTGCTCTTTGGCAGATGAGAGAGCTTTGGGCTCACTTGCCCACTGAGCCACAGAGAAATTCTGAATATGCAGAACCAGATATTGTGGGTCAACAGCAGGCACTGTAGGTTAAAGGTGTGTGTTTAACAATCAGCTACTAAACCTGTAAATGCTTCTAATTGAATTGTTCAAACTACCCAAGGGAGGTCTGGCCTTTGCAACATAATTCCCACTAAAGCTGTTTTTCTGCTCCTAGGGCTTCTCTTTTTAAATGTTTTCATTTTCCTGGCAGCAATTCTATTCTCCATTACTGCAGTTTCTCTTCAGTGGTTATTCAGATTAAGCAGTTTGAAATTCTTTGCTGTTGAGCTCTGGAGCTTTCAGTGTGCAAATGGTAGGGCATATTGAGAGAAGGGGAAACTCGGGAGTCCCTGAAGTAGTGCTTCCTTCCTCAACATGCTGATACAGAGACCAATTCAGATCCTTTTCTTCAAACCAGGACACTTCAACCATTGAACTGTCTTTTTTCAGAGACCATACTGGAAATAAATGTCTGCTATTCCCATTTCTACCGCCTGTGACTACAGTGATTCCAACACTCCAGCACTGACTGCTGCTCTGCTTTGGGCTCTGGGTCCCTGCCAGTGCCAGGAGTGCTCTCATGGCACTCGTGGTGCCAATCATCTGTTTGTCTGTGCATTTGATTCAGAGCACAGATGTTCAGATACTCTTCTAGTCTGAATATTTGATCAGGTAAATCTAGGGCAGCCTCATCACAAAACACAAATATTTGTGATTCTCCTGTGTATCACTTGTTTGAGCTTGGCCTGTGAGCCTTTCCCCCCACTTTCCTTCTGGCTTAGGATGAGAGGCATTTGGTTCATATATGACAGTTTCAAGGAACTCTTAGAACAAAAGCGTAGTGGGAGCACTAAAGACTGTCAGTTATCATAAAATCCACAGACAAAACTCCAGAAAATGTTGAACAGCAGAGTTCAAGTAGGTGTCATTTAAATCATCCTGTGAAAGTCAGTGTTTCTCTGCAAGTACTTTTCAAGGATGGCTTCTTATATTCTTGCTGCTAATATTTTGACAGCTGAAATCAGATTGTTTGTCTTTGTTTTAATTAGCTTATATTGTCAGCTGTCTAGGAGTGAAAAGTTGCAAAGTTGCAACTGCTACAGGCCTACAAGAGAATTCAGACATTTCTGCATCCTCTCACTAGGAGCAGGGATGAGAGTGGAGTAGGACACACCATTCTAATTGGTATTGCAGAAGATCACCTAGTATCCAAATTCTGTGCTCTATTTGCCTGTATCACCACAGAGAAGGGCTTTATATTGCACTTATCAATAACATCCACTGAACCTTGTTTCAGTCCTGCTTAGACCCATCTGAGACATATTTTATCTGCTGAGCTTTGGCTTTTGAGATCTGCGCCAGAAAATGCAGGTGAAGAGTTCCATCAGGCACGGCATATTTGGAGCTGTACCAAGGGATAACATGAATTCTGTTCTTCAGCCATTCTCTGCTGCCATGCCTTGGGCATTTTTCCAACTCTTCTGCACTCAAACTCTATGAACACGCAGCAAGCACGTACCAGCTTAACCTTTAAAATCACGGCACACAGTAATGCATCAACAGTGAAGGTGCCAGGCAACTGAAATACAGTCTCTTTGGTTTCCACTGCTGATACTTGAATAAAAGAGTAAATACTGCATCTTTTTTAAAGATAAAACTGAGATTAGGATAACAAAATTTAAAAAATCATAGAATCACAGAATGGTTGAGGTTGGAAGGGACCTCTGGAGGTCATCTTTTCTACCCCCCCACTCAAGAGTAGTAACATAGAACAGGTGACCTTTATGCACCTTTAATCAACTCCTATTTTGATGCTTTTTGGTTGCATTTTCAGTAAGTGACCCTCCAAGTGCTTAATTAAATTTAGATGGGTATCCAAGAGCTCAAAATTATCACTGAAGATAAACTGAATTTCTCTGAAACTTGGTAAACAACTTCTACTGAAAAATCTCATGAAAATCATTTAGTTTTTCCCACTGAAATAAGATCTAGTAGAAATCAATTTACTGGATATATCTCCACTTTGTTTACCAGAATTTGAAAAGTAGCTGGCCTCAGTCAACTACAACTATTGATCACCTCTTTATTTGATATTTCTAAGGATTCCTATTTCTTCTGGTTTTGAACTAATTTGATTAGAATAGGCTTTATTTTGCTCTATGGTATTTTCAACTATGGATAAATAACAAAAGGAAAAAATCCCACATGTACCCAACCTTTTCATAATTGCAAGTCGAGCTTATGTTATTGAGAAGGAATTGCAGTTCATTAGTGTTCTCCTGTATTCACAACCACAACTTCCTTCAAATTTCAATCACTTTCAGGTACCAGAGTTCATGGCCAAACAGTGATTGTAATAGAGAGATTGATCTGAATCTCCAATGTATGTAGACAGCACACCTGCTCCAAATGTGACACAGTGGAGAGGAAAGGCACAGAAACCCACCCTGTCTGATAACTGCATAATTGTCCTGACAGTGTTTTTAACACTTCAGAACTTAATGGGAAGCAACAAGGTGAGGAGTACAGGGTGCCTGTAGAAAATTACCAGAAGAGAGTAGAGTTTTCAACACTCTGCTTGTCTGAACTGATGGCAGCACTTTTTAAATCTCTTTTGGGACAGAATGGATATCTTCTTTGCTTTAGGATCAAGGACCCAGCAGTCCTGGAGTGTGTTCCTTTAAAATTTTCAGGGTAAAGTCACCATCTCAGATAAAACAGTATAACTACATTGTGGCTTTAATTCAGTTATGTCAGTCCCTGATCATCTTGCCCTTGACTAGTTGAAGAAGGAAGCTCTTCCCTCTCAATGACTTTATCAAGCTGAAAGAAAGAAAATATTACTGTCTGAATTAAAACTTAACTTATTATAGGCAAGTAATTAAGGGATAAAATCATAGAGAGCTACATTTCCTTTCTCACCAAGAAATCTCTGCAGCAGAGTGAGGGAAAACATCAGAACCTTACTGATGGCTGCAGCATTTTAATTTACTCGGTCAGCCACAGACAAGCAGTATCTTAGAACAGCTCTTGTACTTGGTGTCCCCTCAGAGGACTTTCCATGGATGGAAGGCTGGTATAAAAGAGATTTGTTGTCTGTGCTTCCTCCTTGAAGAGTAGAAGAAATGTGACAGATGCCGACTTCCATTATAGTTAATTTGCATTGAGAAACTCCCTTTGAGTATAAACAGTGAGGCCACCAATCTTTTTCACAAATGGTGTGAAAATAAACTTGGCTCATAAATTTTCCCAAAGTAAAGCCTAGGAAATCAATGACAGAGTAGACTTTGGAACCCAGAGTAGAGTTTGTAGCTTTCCTGTTCATGAAATTGCCCTCCCTACATATTTCATTTTTTCTATTTATTTCTGGTTAAGGGTATACCCTTAATATTTCTGGTTAAGGGTATTCCCTTAAGGTATGTCAACCTCTTTAGTAATAATATGCTACAAGAATAGTCCTATGACACATTTAGAGATTTCTTAGCCACTGCTGTATTTGTGCCCTAATATTCAATGTAGCTTCTGTTTGATTTAGAACACAGGAAAATATTTTTTTTATCTCTAATCCATGCTCTTCCTACTGATCTTCTGGTTTGTTTATATCTGCTTATACTTAAACTCTGTTAAATTTCTTCTAGACTTCTTTTTTACCTTCTATTTCCAGTCATTGACTCTGTCAAGGTTACTTTATGCACTGCTAAAGGCATTCTTTACAGCTATCTGAAATACCTCCCTAGAGCCAAGTTATATTTTAACTATCTCACTTGTACTTGATCCTGCACTTAATCACGTGCTTAAGAGATGGAAATCCATCCTAAAGGGGATAAAACTTCCTGAATTTCAGTTCACTTACATCCATTTTTTCTATGCAGGGTCTCTATCTGGCATGATATATCCCACTTCTCAGAAGGAAACCATTCTGTTTGAGGGCAGCTTTGACAGTCCTTTTACTGGTTTTTACTCTGTGTTGAAACTGATCTAGGACCCTTCAAATGTTCCTACAGAAGTGAAACTCTGCCAAAAAGCTATTAACAGGCCAGGATGCCTTTGATTCAGGAACCCTGCTAAGTATATTAACTGTTTTCGCTCTATGATTCTAACTGCTGACATTATAGAGCTATTATGTGACTCTGTGGAGTCATGGTGACTCACAAGGTATTGCTGGCTTTCAAATGTGATCTGGTATGAGAACCATCCCACTAGAACCCCCCATTGCAGTGTGCATGGAAAATGTTTGTAACAACAACCCTGTCAGCATTCCTTGTCCAAGAAGGTAGTTTGTCTTGCTATGAATTGCAGGTAGTCTTTAGCTAACAGAAAATTTCAAAATATTTTGAATCTGTCCATTGCAAAATTAATTAGCAATTAAGTAACCCAAAGTCAGGTGTCAGTGGTTCGAGAGTGTCACAGCTGCTTGAACACTCCTGCTGTGTAAGAAACTCAATTTTTAAATGACCACACAATCTAAAACAACAAAGGAGAGAGGAAGAGGAGGACAGGGAAGGAAAGTCTCTTTCCTACAAGAAAGCAATACCAGTTAAGCACAAAGATAAAATACCATGACCATGCCAGTGACTTAAAATTGTCACTGAATTGGAATAGAGTGAAGCAAGAATAGTTTTGTGTTCCACCTCATGCTGACAGTATCCACTGCAAGAAGGGCAGAGAATGTGTTCATCAAAATGTGTAGGAATCTTGTTAAAATTGAGGTTTGGACTTGTGGCATTCTCTGCAATCTGTTGTCAGGGATTGGAAATTGTAAAACCAAAGCCCATGGATGGCTGATACCCCTGGATAAGCTGAGGCATCCCTCTGGTGCCTTCTGTCAGCTACTGAGCACTGTTGCTGCTGGACTCTCTGGAGGCTGGGTGGATGCACTAGAGGAACCACAGAGTGGGACATAACACATGGAAATCTCTGTCCAGCCTTCTGGCTTGTATTTGCAGGGAAGGGACCAGCTTTACCAGACTTCCCAGGTGGTCTGTGATGGAAGAAAAATACTTCCTGAAATGAATGTTACTCCTGACTGCAGTGGTTGCCGTGAGAGAAATCCTGTGGTCAGTAAGATAACTCATTGCCTCATTTAACCACTGATGTCACTGGAAATGCCTGTTAAACTGCCATTCCTTGGGGGGAAATGAATAGCTGAGAAGGAAAATGGCCAAGCTCAACAGCACAAATGATATAATTGCAGAGCATGTTAAAGAGGCATTATTAAGTGAAGTGGGCTGGATGATTTACTTCGGATCTGCTCAGTGAAAATTTTACACTGAGAGACATGGGACATTGCCAAGGTTAATCATCTGCATGGCTTGTCCATAGCAAACACTCCCTGCATAGACATCTATCTGCTCTTTAGAACAGAGAAACCACAGAATGTCATCAGAAAGGAAAAATGACAGTTCAAACCCTCTGTATCATATATTCAATACAAAAGTACATGATTTTACATTGCCACATGGTACTAATGAAACCACCGAGTTAAC
The DNA here is from genome assembly GCA_018697195.1 of Certhia americana. Taxonomy (NCBI): domain Eukaryota; kingdom Metazoa; phylum Chordata; class Aves; order Passeriformes; family Certhiidae; genus Certhia; species Certhia americana. Next base: position 55,724,693 of record CM031879.1, on the reverse strand, counting down.
AGAGCATAAGGAGAACAGCACACCATCTCCTACATGGAGTTTGCATTTTAAAGCACCCTGGGGCATGTCTTTATATGTAAGAAAATTTGTAGGACCAAACTAAGAGACATTTTATAATAAGCCAAAAATGTTTCTGCATGATTACACTGCTTATTAAAGATGCAGAAGATTGAACTGCTCTTCCAGACTACTTGATTTCTTAAGACAATTTGACATCACTCTTTATGGCTGGTTTCATGTTTGTCAGGGAAAATACAATCAATACTTGCAAAAGTTTCTTGAATAATAAAATTCAATACAATACCAGAGCATCCATCTGGTCAAGAAGGGAAAATATATCAGCTGGATTCTTGACAGTGTTAGGAAAACAGAAGAGTCATGCAGCAAATTTCACAGAGGCATACATGTTAATTCCATTGTTCATAGCAATTGTCAAAATCAGTTCTGGTTTATGAAGGCTTAAACATTTGCAATTTATTAACTGTCTGCAACAGTTAAGGTGTGTTTTGCAGCTTATCTTACCCTCAAAAAACAATTGTATTAGTCACATTTCTGCATAATTGATATTCGTACTATAAGAAATGTTATCTTACAATTAATGTCTGCTTTTTGAAACATTCATTGGTCATGAAGAACAGAAGAATGCAAGAAGGGACAAAGACCTTGGATATTGCTATAACAGATTTATTATATACATTCAGAAAGTATTCTGAAATAATTCAAGTTGAGAGTTATTGCAGGGTTTGCTTTAATGTTCTAGATAGATATAAGAATTTACAAAATTTTAATGTAAATTTCTTGTTTACAAGGGTAAAAAATATGGGTTTTTTTTTTAAATATATTTGGAAAACAAATGACCATGCAAAGCAAAGCTTTGGAGGAAAATATCCCACTAGATTTGATTGAAAATACCCCTGTTCCTGTTACTTTTGAAATCTTCACCAAGATGAAAGATTTAGGATTTTGATAATGCAAATGATGGAGTTTGCTTATCATGTTAGGCCTGCGTATTTGAAATTCCCTTCCAGACAATATGGGGGTGAAAGAGAACTGCGAGGGAGAAATGTCTTCCCTGTGGAGCCTGTTTTTCCAAAATAAATGATCCTCAGCTGTCATACCTTAAACACACATGAGCTGGTCAAGCAAGGAGAAGCTACACACTAAAAGAAGTTGGGCTACACAAGAAAGAAGTTACACAAGAAAGCAGTTGGGAATGATTTGTTCTTTCAGCCTTCTGCTACAGAGCATGATAAAGAATGGATGAATCTGGGGAGATTTATTGGTTAGGGATTCTTGACTATGTAATAGTCAAGATGTGTTGAGACACATCTAAACCCTGTTTAATACATTTCTAGAAGTGGAAGGCTTGTCCCACACACTTGACCTTTGTGCAATCCTCTCAGTTGCCAGTTTTCCCCTAAAATGGTGGGGGGTAGCAGGATTGGCATACTTCAAGCAGGTTTCTGCTTGCAATTTCTAGCATAATTTCAACTTTTTCCTTCCACATAAATTATGCAGGTGGACTTTCCCCAGAATGTCCTCCCTGATGCCTTCTCACATGAGCCTGACAGCCACCTCTGCCCAAATCCCTGCCCTGTAGTGCTCTGGTGAGACAACAGTAATTGAACATCAAGGTCATTTTTATATAAAACTGAGGAAATTACCTTTAGAGATAGGCTTCGTTATAAGCAAATTATTGATTCCTTTATGTGTCCCCAAAAGTCATCAATGAAAATGTGGCTGCAACCAACACCAGCTCTAAAGAAGGCAAAGAATTTCTTTTTCAAGAAGCAGTGATGCCTGGAAGAGGCAGCTCTCAGTCATGCCCTAAGAGGATGTGTGGTGCCCAGTCCTAACTGAGCTTAGTGTTTCTGGTCACAGACCCCTTCTTCATGAAACCTGTGTGATTAAAGACCTAATTACATTGTTTTCCCTATCCTTAGTCTGTATGCCTGATCTGACATTAGAAGTCTCATTTGTTTAAGCAAATGAAAGATGGCTGTCCCCAGCTAATTAAGATTTGGCAATACTGCAGTAGAAATTTTTCAAAGAAAACATCGCTCCTGCCTTCTTGCCAGAGGCAGGTAAATGTGATGTGAGTGACAACCTGACTGCTGGTAAGAATGAAGAGAGTGAGGCTGAGCTCCTACTGTAGAAGCACAGGGGACAAAATATCCTGGCAGTGACAAGTGTGTTGCAAACTCTCTGCACCAGCAATGACAGTGTTTCAAGGCTGCATAAAATTCAAGAAAAAAAGGTCACTAAGGAACAGTTGATTTCAGAATTCGAATGATGCTATTCTGAGAAACTGAATCTCATAAAAAAGTTTATGCTTCTGTTTGAGAGATTGTGCGTGATTTTTCTTCTCTCTTGTCTAGCAATAAATACAATGAAATTCTGTTAAATTCCATTATGATTTCCTACCAGTTGTGGCAGCCTTACTCTCTGCCAAGTCTGTTGGCAAAATTCCACTGTGAAACTGGGGAAATCCATCAGTCATATGAGCAGAAATCTTAGTAATGCCCAGTCATAAATAGATGTAATTGCAATTGATGAGGTGTGCTCAAGATGAGGACAGTTATCAAAGTGCAGCACTAGAAGGAGTGTATTTATTTCAAATAGGAGTTTAATATCTTTTTTCCAGTCAAACTTAATAGGAATGGATAAATAAATAGATACTGGAAATTCAGGAGCAAAACCAAAAGGGACAATCCTTCTGGTTTCATGAAATTGCACAAGACAAGGAAATGTTTTGAGAGGGAAGGAAATGTTAACTATTATTAACTGAACCATGAATTACCCCTCTTAAGAATAGAAAAGTGGCAGGTCTGAGAAAGAAATCCTTTCAGGAGATCCATACATGTTGAAGCATAGAATTTAGTTACAGGTTAATGTCCAGATATGTTTCAAAATGATACAGTAATAGGAAAGAAATAAAAAATATAGAAAAATGAAAGGAAAATGATTCTATAGGCCATCAGACTCTAAATTATCCCTGTTATTTGCACTGGTAGGATGGTGCAGTAAAAAGCATCTAGGTTTAGAAAGGAATACAAAAACAAACAAGAAATAAACTAAAAACCAGAGACTGAACAGTGAGAGTAAATCAGAATTTAGGTTTCCAAAGCTGATAGAGTCATTAATTTGGAATGGGAGAAAGGAGCAAATGATAAAGAAGAGGCAGAAAAAAAATGTCTATGTTTTGTACAGGTTTTGTATCACTGTTATCTGAGCACTCCACAACCTTACCATGAGATGAATTAGTTCATCCTATCACACTCCTGAAAATTGAATAATGAACATTTTTCTGGACAACTGAAATTAAAAAAAACAAAACCAAACCAAAACAACAAAAGCCAAAAACCCCACCAAAACCAAGGGAAGATAGTATAGTAAACTGTTGTCTTTTTGAGCTTTAGGTAATTAAATTTTGGCATTATAGTGCATGGCTCAAATAAGAAGTTGGATGATTATTAACACTTGGTATTTTTTGTTGGGCTGTGGTCTACTGAGCTCAGTCTTCTGAGGAAGAATCAGTAAATAACTTTTCTCCTCTGCTGTCTAGACCTTTTTCCCAACTTTCTGCCGCGTAACAACACTCAGATTCCACATTTAGTCTCATTATTTCGGAGGACACAGACTACAAACCTTTCATCTTGTGAAGGTAGTGTAGAGGTACCATGGCCTCATGTGTGGAGGCTGCCCTGGCCTTTTCTCCTGAGACCCACGGTGTGGACACCCTCCTCATGCACCAGCTTCCTGCCTGGTCCTACATCTTGAGGGTGTGATGTCCACAACATCCCAGCAAGAGACAAGAGGGTCGCTATGGTGACATGGGGACACAGTGCAGTGAAGGGGAGGCTCCCAGAAATAATTCCCAGGAATACTTCAGCTGTTTCTCAGCTCACTCCATGCCCATGCCCATTTCTGAACATCTCTTTGGACTTAATTGCTGGCTGGGTTATCTGCTCCAATGGTCATGTCCTGCCTGGAGGGCTGTATGGAGGCTACAGACTAAAGAATATGGAGCTTCTATGGTATTGGTTCCCATCCCATCTGGAATAGAATTGGAAGTCATATTATCCTTGACTTTGAGGATTTGAGGTTTGAATCCTGCTGGTCATGTAGTGCTGCTAAATGGGTAAAAATTCTTTTGCACTGACAATGCCTATGCTGTGAAGCAGAGGACTTTGTTTCTCAGAGTCATCAGTCCAACTTTCATCAGTTCTGAACAACCTTGAAGGAGAAGTGTAATTTCTTTAGCTTCTTTTAAAAAAAGATTGTCACCTTAGGGATGTTAGAAGACAATCAGTGTCTGACTATTGTAATCATCTTTTACAGCAGAAATGACATGTCCCAATCAGACATTCTTTGGGCACACGACCTCTTTTATCAGCACACTTATTAGAGTGGCCCACTGGTCTTAGAGGCTACCTAATGAATACAAATCTCCTTGCAAAGTAAAAACATTCCTGTTGAAAGCCTCTGCATTGCCTGGGCTTGAATACAGGTTTGCTCTCCTGCAGCAAGTGAAACTTTACTTGATATTTACATCTTGGGAGGTTTCTGTGTTTATCGTTTACAAAAACCCCACATCCACATCCTGGGGTGCCTGGCTTGTACCTTGCAGGGTTCCCATTAGGGGTAGAGATTAGTCTCTGGGGTCTCAGAACTGAATTGCAATGAGTAGCTCCCCAGCCCTGGCTGAACACCTGCAGCTGAAGGATTCTCCCATACAGCATGCTGGGTGTTTCTAATCTGTATGTAGAACCTTCTGTTCATCTGCTCCATCCACAGCACAGGACTGAAACCTTGGCAGAAAAGAGTGAAGGCAATGGGAAGTGTCTGAAGATAGAGGAATAAAAAAAGGAATAGCAGAAGGAAGACCAAGGGAAAAGGGAGAAAAATGGGGTGAATAAAAGGTGAGAAAATGAAAAACAAATGAGATGCTCTGAAGCTTTTACAGAAATGGCACAGGTTTTCCCTGCAGGATGTGCACAGGATTGTAGTTGGTGTAGAATGGTAGAACTACCCTATGTTTGAAGCTTCAAAAGTTTCAGTTGTTTTCTGGACACACAATAGTTGGAAGCAACCTAAGACTAGTGAATATCCTTGTTCTTTCCATGTGTAATAAGAAAAGTTTGAGCCTGTTGATAAAGACTGAAGATTTTTTTCTTTAGACTTTTTTTTCAATCTAAAAAAAAATAAAGACAAAAAAGTTGATGTTGCAGGCACATCATTAAATACCAGAGCTCTGTCAACTACCTGCTTTGATTAGATCACCATAAATTCTACCTTAGTAAAGGCATACAGTCAACCTTGACAGAGGATATTGAGGGAAGCATGAAATACCATTAAAAACCTGCTTTCTCACTGTGCTTCAGGATGCTTCTGCTCGTCCTAATGCTTTTAAGCAAAACTGAGTACTGTATGAATATCAGAGAGTAGCTCGTAAGAAGAGACTGCACGCTGCCCCCAGAGCACTTAGCAGTGTTGTGCTGTCTGGCTGTAAGTGATCAGAGACAGGATATGGCATGGAAACACTGCATTATTCCAGGCCACTGTGTTACACCACCACCACAACGAGATGAGCCCCACGGTGTTATCACATTGTTGAGCTTGGTCCTGAAAATGAACTCTCTAAAGGTTGCAGTTATAAATAGATCTGGTACACTGCCTTATCACCTCCACAGCCTCAGCTGAGGGTGCTGTCTGGTGTTGAATGCATGTCCCCAGCATGCCAGAGCACATCCCAGCAGTGCCACCACAGGCCTGTGTTTTGACACCTGTATGCAAAGCTGGATGTTTCCTCTGCTGGGATCTGGGTGGTACCCTGTCTACACGAAGGAGTGGTAATTGTTTTAACCAGCTCAGTAAAGATCTAACAAGCTTTGGTCACAGTAGTCTTGGGGACAAGTCTTGTGATGGGCAGAACCACCCACTGTGGGCACTGTCAGATGAGCAGAGCAGTGACACAGCTCAGGTCTTGCTGCCTTGCTTTTTCCAACACCTCAGCTCTGGCAATGCCCCCTCTGCTGTCACCAGGCATCTCAGAGCTGCTCCTGCTGCAGTGATGGCTCCTGACAAAACCAGCAGTTGCTGACTGCTTCCCCCAGGATTTCACCCTCCGCCTCCCTCTCCTACTTATCCCTCTTTGCTCCACCTTCTCCTGCCTCTGTGCTAGAGGTAGCAAGGTTTGGTCACAACTGAGAAACGTTAACCCAGCTTTGAATTATGTGCATCAACATCCTGTAGTTTCACAGGGAGACCACAGTGTGCTCAGTGGGCACCAGAGCCCTCAGTTCAGTTACTATAGCTACTAAAAAAATAAATGTGTAATAGATGGATTTTTAAAATTTACATCCATATCATATGGTCTTATCTGCATATTAATTGTGCAGATAATGCTCTAGGAGACAGAGTATCAAATGGTTTTCTAAAATGATGTAATATTGTATTTAAGTATGTAATGCAGATTTCTGTAAAATGTTGCTACCCTCAGAAACCCCATCTGACTGACATAAATAGGAGCACTACTCTCTGTGAACTAAGAAAAAACAGGAGACTGTAAATAAAGATAACAGTTCTGTGATATGTCTGATCTGGGGAGTGATATCCTCTAATGTGGCTACTGGGAGAGTTGTTTGATTTAATTTTATTCAACATATTCATTAATTCAAGAACATAAACAGCTTAGAAATGAAACAATATGAATATATTATAAGAAATAATGGAGCAGAGAGAAAATAATACAAATTAGCTTGAGCTCTGATTTGGGAAAGCACTTAAACAGGCACTTACTCAGGAAAATTCTTGGAATGAAATATCAAATTTTAGGAGTATGTCTTTATTACTGGTCACCAGAATGTTGATGGAAGACATTGCACAGTGACACTTCTTTGTCATATGTCCTCACGAGTGTTGGAGTGAAAGGAAGGGGAAGAGATTTTTTTTTTTCCCTTAGCTGTGAAATATGATGCTGCAATTTTGAAGTAAAACTCATAATTAGTCTTAAATGATTTTAAAACTTGTTGTTCAAGAAGATATTTTTATGAACTGAGTGCTCAGGAGATTTGGAATCAGAGCAGGAGTAAAGCTCTATCAATTGTGATGTTTGAAGAAAAAATTGTTAGAGTATTAATTTACAAGGAAAATAAGAAAATTTAATATATTTAGAGAGATTTGAGCAATAAGGAAAAATGATTAGGTTGTGTATTACACTGCAAAATGGATATCAAGGAACAGTATTAATTAAAACTTTCTTTGAGAATGTTGATTTACCAACCAAAAAGCAGCAGCCTGCCTCCCACACCACTATGCTGATATCACAACATGGATGAGCACATTTCCTTCAATGGGCCAGGTAGAGACAAACTGCAGGGGGTTCCACAAAGCTGACAATCTTTCCCCCCAAAAATCCTGATCACCCAAAAACTTTGCCAATGTTAATAAGTGGGTATGAATGATAAGCAACTAGCATGAGAATGAGAATTCAAGCTAACCAGTACACTGGAAAAAAATTAAATCAGAAATTAAAATATGCTAAAGCCAAGAATAAAGTCTAGCATGAAGGAAGTGGAAATTAGATAGACAAACACAAAATGGAGACTATTGTTCTTGTGGAAAAGAACTTCATATCAGTAAGATCCAATATGCAGTGTTGCTATGAAAAGATAAATATGATTATGGAATGTGCAAATCTGCAAGTTGAGGAAAATAATTATTTTGGCACCTTACAATAATGAGTATTCAGCTGGAATACTACATTCCATTTAGCACAACGCTTTCAGAAATTCCCAACTGTATTATCAGGGGTCCAGGGGTAGAATTAAACTGATCAGAGGTCAAGAAATCCTGCAATAGACTGAAAATTGGGAGAATTGGATTTTTTTTCATTCTAGAGATGTTTGAAGTTCAGAAAGACGTTTCAATGGATGAGAAACTGTTCTCTACACTCATAAATAATAGCACAAGGAAAAATTACTTTGACCTGCAGAAAAAGAGATTTTGATTCCAAATTAGGTAAAGGTTCTAGCTAAAAGGATAGTTATACGCTGGATCAGTGTACCAACTGAGTTTTGTAGCACCTCCATCCGTGGAGTTCTTTAGTATCAGGGTATAGAGATAAGTATCAAGGATAATCAATATATCCTCAGTGTTACTTCCATGGAGTAAGGGTAAAAGCATCACAGGTCCCCTTCTAGCACTTTCTGGTATAATTTTTAAAATGTCTAATCAAGACACCATTACATGGTTTGCAGGAAAATCCTGAAAAGGGGGGCATGGGCCAGTGGGTGGTTTGATAGCTCTTTTCCATTTTCTGCTCTCTGTTATTTTCACCTTTACCTTATTGAGCTCGTTTAGCATTCTGAAGGATGACTAGCAAAGTCACATATGATTTTAGTGAAGGAAAGGTCTATGAGTGCACAGAACAGAAGTACCCTTCTGTATCAGAGTGGGTTAAATAATATAAAAAAAATAGTAATTTTCCATATGAAAAAGTGGTTCTCTCTTACAACACCTGAACCTATGGCAAGGAGCAAAGAGATGTCTTTCATAATTTCAGTGTAGCTATGTAACACAATCTGCATGCACCTCTCTTTCTTGAAAATTCTGGAATGAGCTCAGAAAGAATAAATTGGAGCAATCAGTGGTAAAAGACCCTCAGATGTCGTGGTGGTGGTGGTTTTGGCTGTAAAAGTAAAGAGAGTAGGAAAAAAAAATTCCTGCATGAGTACAACTTAATTTTTTATCCATATTGACACAAATTGAGGAAGTTACTTGCACACACCTTCTAAAAGGTAAGCTAAATGACTTGCATTCAAATGGAAGAAGAATTCTCTGCACAGAGCTCCCTGAGCTGCTGGAAATATTATGGCTATACCAAACTGTCCTTCTATTGACTGTAATGAAGCTGGGTCACGTAACAGTTGCTGAGACGCTGACATTAGAGCTTACTAAAGATAAAATGCCTTTTGACTTAATGTGATTTCTATTTACAGTCATTTGTCTTTACATACTGTCTAAAAATACAAGCATTTATCTATGTATGTTTTCTAAATCAAGTGACTTCATACTTTTATTTGGCTCCCTTAATAATTCTGCCAAGATCAAATAAAAAATTAAGTGGGTCAAAGAATAAAAAAAAAGTAGTTTAAAACTTTCTGCACAGATTTTTGGAATCTGAAATCAAATTTCAGCTTCCAATACTTAAAAAATACTACAGAGCAGCGCAACAAAGGTGAATGACCTCAGAGTAAAACAAACCTTCTCAGTACGTTCATTTTTTAGGATTCGGTTCCTTCCTGACAGAACATCGGATAATATATTCAATTGGCATTGCTTTCAAATATATGTCCATTTTGGAAAGGCTATCAGGAGCATTAGAAGTTCAGAACAATCCTTCACAGCATGACAGAAGCTTTTAGCCCCAGTAAGTCCCAGTGTATGTACATTAGGAAGGTGCTTGGAACTTAACTACACTATAATTTAAAATCTGTCTGGCTTTGGAACATACAACTCACCTGTTCTAGGGTATGCAGAACAACTCATTTTGTTGGCTTAGTGATTCTGCAGTATTTTATATTACAGCAATTTAATTTTGAGGTAACTTAAAACCGCACAGAGAAAGAGCAGTCTGAAATCTTAACATTGGCACAAGTTGGGTCTGATTCAAGAAAATGGCTGGATGGAAAGGAAACTTTCAAAAATGGTATTTTGAAAACTGTACACTGCAAAAGGGAGAGCATTATTCAATCCCTGATTGTGCTGCCTGGGTCAGGAAAAGAAAAAAAAAAAAACAAAAGCAAGCTAGAAATCCAAATTTCAATGCCTGAAATCTTGCTTGGATGGATTCTTTAAAATTAATGTGTGGCCAAAGTAAAATATTCATATGGGATTCAGTAATTTGGAATTAAATTTCTCTGCTAGGAAAAGAAGTTGCTTGATACATCAGAGAGTTTTATACATAGGTGAATATAATTGTAATTGATAAACAATGCAGCTAAACAAATAAAATGCAGATAAACAAATGTTGTAGTTTTAGAAAGTAATATGAGTTAGAAAAAGAAAAGAAAAACCCAAATAAACAAAAAACTCCACAAAACAACAAGAAGAAAACCAAAAACCTCACGATTTTTTTCCTACTCCAGAAGCTGAGTTTTCATAACAAAAATTGCAGAGACACAAAGGATATAAAGTTGGAAAGGAGGAATAAGATCATTGATAGCAGTAACTTCGTGGAGCACTGGTAATCTACTTTTTTCTGAAAATAATTTGTTTATGAAGATTCAAGAATCAAGCTGTCTGGAGCTAAGTCAGAACTCACTGTTTATTCAGCATCTAGTACAAGAGGAATTTTCGTGGGAGCTTTGAATCCTCCTCTAGTGGTACCATTAATTAAAGAGGAATTAGGTACAGCAAATTTGGGCATACTTTCATTTGTTAGAAAAAACCCTAATCTACAGAAGTAGCTTGCTCAGTACCTTACAACTGAGGAAGAGCATTACAAATATTGTGCTGAGGGTATGGGCATGTTCCAGGCTCAGGGTCCCAGATCAGAGATGTTTTCTTTTTCAAAAGCAGAGGCTACTGGAATGACTGACACTGTGCAAATGCATAGCAAGTTCTTCACAGACACACCTACTGATAAAAATCCTGCTGAAATCAATGGATCTGCTCCCAAGAACTTCCACAGAAAAACCTGAAGTCTCAATAAAGTAGGTGGCAACGGAGAAGAACAAGCAAAATATTTTCTTTTAAGTACCAAAGGAAAGAGGAACCAGGTCTTTATTACTGGGGTATTTCACCCTTTTTTCCCCTGTTCTTCGTATTTAATCAGAAGCTTTATATCAAGGGCTGTAGGAAAGTATCATACTCCTTTCTGGTTGAAACAAGTGTTCGTTGCATTTTGAGGCTGGAAAGAGGAAACAACAAGCAAAACAGACTTTAGAAGTGATTTTCCTTCTTCTGTCATGGGAAAATGTTTGCCTGATTTTAGTGTTCTGAAAGTTAGGTACCTTAACAAAGCTATCAAGGGTTTTTCTACAGCAAAGAACACAGAGAAGGGAATCCAGAAGGGAATCTGCCTTCTCTTCCATATTCCCATGTTAGAATGGAATTAAGTACCACCAGTGGATACTTCTTTACTACACAGGAACAAACACTAGTCAGACCTGGTAGAAGGGCAGCTTGCAACTGGATTTTGAAACCTAACTGGATGTAATCCCATCTCCAGTACTGACATGGTGTACCACACTGAACTGAGTAAATGTCACTTGTGAAACTTCCCACTACAAGAAAAGACACATCATCACAACTGTGTTGTGGAATTCTCAGTGCTTACTAAGTAGTAAAGCTATTATTCATTTTGCTTGGCCTTAGAAAGGGCTCTTAAAGCACATAGATTTCTTTGGCTATTGTTAGGTAAAATGTCAGTCCTCTAGCCTGTGATTAGAAAGTTTTCAAGCTAAAGGTATTATTTCTTTCTTTCCATTATGTGTGTGAGAGAGAACTCACAGTTGGTGGAAATGAGCTGGAAGTGAGTTCTGAAAACAAAACAGAGTAATAATGGGATTTTTCTACCCTCACTGCAAAGATTGCTAGTAACCACAAAAGCCATGCTGGGAAAGCACCAAGTAGGGTTCTAGTTCATTTTTGCTTCCTCATGTAGATTTCTCTGCCATATTAGCTCAGTGCACAAATAAAAAGCCAATCTGAGTGTCTACAAGGCCTGCAAACCCAGCCTTGTGCCTAAACCCTCCTATAATAAAAGTGCAGTGGCTAAGGCAGAGCTGACAATTCTGCTGACAGTGCACACAGCAGATCAGAGCACAGCTCATTCTTACAGATTGTAATGGCTGTACATTGCTAACAATAGAAAATCTTGGTCAGTAAACTAAGCAGAAATCTTCAAGGACATATACATAATGTGGATCAAGAAGTGTCTTTTTCACACTTTAGACTGAGGCTGCATTAACTGTGTAGATTTGTGCTCTGCTGTTCCTTTACAACACCATTAGTGGCATTGTTCCACCACAGCCCATCAAAAGCATCTGCTGAGGAGTGCCTCATAGTGAAGATCTTTGATGCAGAAAACAAGAAAGCTCATCCTGCTGCCTTCAAGAGGGCAGCAAGTAGTGTGACACAAGCAGCCTGATATTAGCTGGGAATTTAATGCAGGATTTCTCCTGTCACCTAGCCCTCAAAGAAAGACTCTGTGTTACAGGGGGTGTAATTAGGGTAGGAAGCTACAAACATGATGGTCACAGTTCCTATTTTATGAGCAGAAAACAAAGCAATGAGATGGCTACATCCTTCAAGCAACTATAAAAAGAAAAGGAGAGCAGTAATCCAATTTGTGAACAGGTTCAAAACTGGCTTTCATCTTACTGAAGTCCATCAAGAGATTGTTAACTTCCTTGTCCAATAAAATAGTATTGATTAATGAAATGAAATTTTGATTTATGGTTTTAGTTCTTTTTTTTTCTTGTTTGGTTTTTTTTTGTTTTTTTTTTTTTTTTTTTTCTTTTTGTTTTGGTTTTTTTTTGTAAAAATGACAATAATAATGTACTGGGAGGACACACCCCCCACACCCTAAGGAATAAAACAAAAAACCCACCAAAAACCATCCTAAAAGCCTCTATAAATCAGATGCAAAAATCTAGTACTGCCAGATCCTGTGATTTTAATACCTCATGTGTTTGAGGTTATTTTTAAAATTTTGTTTTCCTTCCTTAAAATCCCAGTTCTGTGAATCAGATTATGATAGTATCTAATATTTTGAAAGAAAGTAAGTTTCAAACCCTCAAAGCATTCCAACATCTGGAAGGAATTGAGAACAACCCAAATGTTTTGTTTTAAAAGATGCTTGTTGTGGAATGATCTCCTGTGAGACTGATCTGGGGATCAGTTATGGGGTTGAGGTAAAGATGATTCCATATCTGTTGTTTGAAAGGAATCACAAAGGAGCCAAATGAAACCTTAGCACTCAAATAAAGGTTGTTACTGTCTAGTGTCCTATATATGAAGTGGCTTGCACTACTAGTGAGAAAAGACAGAAACTCTTGCTGTGCTGAGGGTGGCACAACTTAAAACCTATATTCTTTTAGCTTATGTGCTAGAAGATGAGAATTCCTTCACTTGTCTCTTCTCCTGTTTCTTTACATGTGTCAATGACCAAAGAAGGGAAAGGAAAAAGCAAATTCCAACTCATTATATATTGAGGTGCACTATGCTGAATAGATTTAGAAATCCCACCTGGTGCAATATTAAACTGGATTAGTCTGATGGATCATTTTTGCAGCTTGTGATACCCAGATTCAAATAGCTGCTACATTGTTTATCTGGCCACAGCAGAATGGGAAGGATGGATTTATAACTCTTATGAAATCAGCAGGTTGAAAAGGACAAGTTGATTAGCCAGTTTGCAGTACACTTTACACTTTGTAAACTAAACACACCAGCTGGGAGTAGCTACCCTGCTAGCAAACACCCATATGCCATGAAATTTCATAAACAAAGAAAATTGGTCTTGTTTTTCTACTTTGGTTCAAAATATAATCTACTTTTCCAGCGTGTTTGCATTTTTAAGAGATGTTGCAATGAGACAGAGAGCAACTGAAGTCAAAGCTACAGCTACAAACATGTGAATAAGCAGCTGTCATTGTGTATCGTAATTCAGCACCAATCACAGTCTAAAAATAAGAGCCATAAACATGGGGATAAAAGCCCTAAACCCATAAAAAAGGGAACTTGAGGGAATAGAAACATATTTTCTTTTTCAGAAGACAAGGGAAAACCAGGGACAATGAGTACACCCTACTCTCTAAGGGCAAGTCCAAACAGAGCAGTATTCAGTTCAGAGCCCCTCGGCTTCAGCAAGGTCCCACTCTACTCCAGGAGTTGTTTGAGGACAATGAAAGATGTGTTACTGCATGACAATTGTTTTCAAAAACATCAGTGATCTGCTTGAGTATAATCCACTCACACAGCCAAAATTTAACATGCTACATCTCAGAACCCTTTTGAATAAGCGGGAGCATTCCTTTGTTCCCGATTCAAACCTTTTTTCGCTTAGTAACAATATCTAGTGACTCCTGGCAAATTTGGAGTCCAAAAGGTTTCTTTCATGACATTAGATAACCAGCACAAAAGTCACACCCCATGTGCTTTCTTGCTCTCTATCTGCTGGAGGCAAATGGCACTACTGCTGATTGCTTTGGAGAGGGCCAACTGCTACCAAGAGTCAGCTCTGCAGTGTGATAATGGGGCACTGGAAAGTGGATAATACACTGCCTCCACTCTCCCTGCTTATCAGTTCCCCCCTTTTCTCATTACCAACAGTTCTAAGGGCTCAGGTAAAAGGGTGAAACAAACAGCCCCTCAGCTGTGGGTCCTGTATCAATTCATAGCACATGAAACAGCCGTGGTGAAACAGAGAGCAAGGGAGCTCATAATTCCATGTAACTCACAATCATGTCACAACCAATACTATATAATACAGGTGTATTGTTTGTCTCCAAAAGTTATTTTATCTCTCAAAGAACTCTTTCACTCTCTAATCTCTTTTCCTTTCTTTTTTCCCCAAGGAAAAGAGAAATGCCTTATGGAAAGCAAAAGAGCTCTCTGAAAATCCCATCACTTCTAGATTGCTCATCAGTGGCAGACTAGCTATATTTAAATCACAGTTCAGTGAAGCATACATAAGGATGCATTCTGCTTTACAGAGCTCTTGCTCATGTCTATTCTCTTCCAAACACCTATTCTACCCTCAATTAGAAATCCTGTGTAATAAACACAAAATGTAATTCCAGTAAGCAATGGCCTAAGTTTTTACCACTGACAGTGATAAAATTCCTGGTTTGCAACAATTTATTGTCAGTATCCTTGAAGAGCCTTGGTGCTCTCAGAGGCAAAAAAGTGGGTGACCCAATAGCCACAAGGTCTTCAACCTGAGCAGCTGTCTTCTGCTCCAAGGTAATTCTCCTCTTAAAGAAAGACAAGACTTGCCTTTACCCAAGTGAACCACAAAGGATTAGATATTGAATTACATCAATGTACATAAACACATGCTATCATGTAGAAGACATGATCCTCTATAGGTATGTCTACACTTCCAGCTGTGAAGTGGGCTCAAAAATAGATGTAAAGGTGCCATTCCCCATGACCTCAAAGCTTTTCATCCACACTGGTATTTATACCTCAAATTTCCAGGAAAAAGTAAAAAGCTGTCCCTCATATATGTGCTGATGTAGTGGGAAAGTAAAATGCTCTGCCTGGCCCCAGCCTGCTCTGCCTAGAACACTTAAACAAGATTTGGGTTCATGCAGAGGCTGGGAATGAGCTCAGGCTGTCCTCTCTCTGAAGAATCATAAATAACCTGAATTCAGAACTGCTTCCCCCACTGCAGATACTCACTGAGGGTGGAAGGCATCCATCCACACATGTTGGAGAATGGCCTCATACCCATAAATTTTTGACAGTGTAGGCATACCCCTTCAGAACATGCCTGATTTCTTTGCTTTAGATATTTACCCACTTACTATTTTATTGGTTTCACAGAGAACATCATCTGCCCATTCACCTCTCCCTGTGACAAAGAATTGAAGTTTGCAGCATTCACAGCAAGACGACAGAAAACCCACTTCAGACATGTGTATGCACATGCACTCACTCGGTAACAACCTGGAAATCTCCTCAGCTGTGATCAGTATTGAGCGTGCTTTAGTCCCCAACAGAGAGATGGTTTGCTCCGTCTCATCAGTTGTGGAAGGTTTTGGGTTTTCTCCACGGGTAATTTCCTCCAAAGTGAACGCAAACAATGCAGTCAGAAGAGCTCCAGAGGCAGACAGGGAAAATAACCTGGGAGTTGAGTGGAGTTTATTGACTTCCGCTGCTTATGAACAGCTCAACAGCATGGAGTCCTCCAGGTTGGTGTATCTCTATAATCTTGACCCACCTGGAGATCCATGGTGTCGAACCATGAACTCGTGAAGACAGCACTGCTTTCAGCGTTCCTCTTCATCCTCAGTGCGTCGAACAGGGAACTGCTGAATCCTCTACCATTTCTTCTATGACAGGCAAATTCCTTTGCTCCTTTTTAGTGCCCCTTTTCCGCCACTGTACAGTTTAATACACATGGATAAGAGGTCACACGCACCTTTTCTTTTAGCATTTGGTAAATAGCAGTCACTCTACACCTTCCGTACTCAGCACCTTCTGTATCAATTAGAGTATCAAGGTGGAGAGCTCCATCAGGAATTACAAAATCTGGGATTCCTTTCATGTCCTAACCATCTCTGAACAAGTTTTTTGGGTAGCTGCTTTGTTTTGCAGCAATGCTGAAGGAAGTGAGTAATAATGTGAGAAATATATTTTGGTTGTCCAAGAAAGATTTATAGAAGGATATTCCTCACTATTTCTCAAAGATGAGCAGACTCTGGGTGGTCTTTCCAGCCTCAAATCACATGCTGATGTCCAAGGAAGAGTATATGCTATGGTGATCATGGTGATTGAAATTTTTCTACCATTTCCAAGCACAGTGCAAATGTGCAAGCACAGTGTCATAAACTGTTCTTTAGCTCCACTGACTCTGTACTTCACTTTGGTGCCTCTAATGAGACCTTGCTTGCAACCTATTATTTTCAAGCTTTCTGGCATGCCCATTATTCTCCTACACTTTGGGTTTGATGTATAAATAATAAATGGTCAGCATGATGGATATAGGACCTTTAGGAAAAAGTATTAAGAAATCTTCTTTGTGTGAAGCTTTAGATAAATTAATTTTTCTTAAAGAACAAATTTCAACTGACTGCTTGACATTAATTAGCTTAGCCTTACAAAACTCCTCCAAGGTATTATATGAATTTTACAGCATGCTATGCATTTTACAGATAGGTATGCTGAGGTTCACAGAAAGACTAAATGCCACATTATTATTTTATGCAAACAGCTGACCAGTGTGGTGATTAAATTGTGTGGTGATATATCCTTGACAAACGTCTTTAGCTTGCTTCACTGGGGATTGATAGCAGGACATTTTGAACAAATAAGCATCTATTTTGGAACTCATGTCCCCTGCTGATTTGTAACCTAGCTTTCTTAATTTTTCAGTGCCTGTGCAAATACAATCTGCTTAAGCTGTGCTGGTACATTTTAATTTTTTTATTTTATTTTTTTGCTGAATGATAATTCAAAGGAAAAAAAAAAGGAAAAAAGTCACTCAAAGGGTTAGGATAATATCTGGAAACTTCATACACTATATATATCTCTCAGGTTATGGATACATGAATGGAGAAGCAGACCTTGAGAAGTAGACTTAGAATAAATTCTGCAGCTGTACACAGAAAAATAAACTATACATGGGAAAGCAGGAGCTAGAAAACCCTGATACTTGTAAGTTGGCAGGTAGGTTTACCAATCATTTTTCTGCCACCCAAATTTTTTTTTTTCCCTTTTCAGGGGGAAGAGGCTGTAATCATTCACTACCGGTAAACAATGACAGTACATAACAGCATTTCCTGGCTAAAGAAGACAGAGATAAGACTCATGCATGCCCCACCTTCTTCCACAAGGAAGAAGCATACACAGACTTCTCACTCTGTAAAAGCCTGGATAATCCAGGAAAAGCCTAAGAAGAGACCTTGCACACATTTAGGTTCCTGTTTAACAGCACAGCAAAAGTTGTTATCTAATCTAATTTAATCTAATCTCATCTAATCTAATCTTTTTCAAGAACTGTAGAAAAGGAATAAGAAAGCAGGTCTAACATTTAGTACTGATATATATAATATATTCCTGAAAACATATAGCGATGCCAATGACAATTCAGTTTTGAAAACTACACTGTATCAAGGAAGCACTACTTAGGGCAAAGAAATTATTGCTGCATCTCGCAGTTCATCCCTATAAAGATGTCTCGCATTGCTGTCATGAAAGCATTTAAGTCAAAGAAATTTTTGCTTTCTGCAATGGATGTGTTTGGTGTTTATTTTATTCTGCAATGTAGTGGCATGATTTTTTGCTTGGAGTCAAAATACATGTGCTAGAGCTGAGGGGTTTTAGGGATGTGCGTCTCTTCTTGCTGCTTTATCTTTATTTGAAATTACAATGCTGTTGTGCCATTAACTTTAGTTGCAGTAGAGATGCTGATGATGTCACAGCAGGGGCAAATAATGAGTATAAGCAGAAAGGGCAAATGAAATCTTAGTCCTTGCTTTCATGCGCTTGCCAACAGTTGTTTCAAGTAAATATATGCACAGTAATTCAAATTACGTTGATGACATATACTTAGTTTACAGTGAATAGTATATTACTCCCTGAGTTGCTGTGGGGAAATACATGGGATTCCTGATTAGTAAGACATTATTCTTCAAACAGCCCTGTTGGAATATGTGAACTGCTGCTGAGTAAATCCACAGATATGTGCAAGATTAATAGGAAAATGAACTCATCTCAGAATGAAATAATGTTTCAAGATCTAACTATAAGGAAAAAGTAAGTAAAAGGCACAGTATCTGATGCATAACTAAATTACAAACCTGTGTTTCCACAAGTTTTCTACAACTTATCAGCAGCCCTCTGATCACTTTACTGTGGCACTGTAGACTGATTTCTATTGAACATGAATCTGAATAAAGTTTCACTAAAGCAATTGCCACAAGAAAATCTTAAACAATAGGGATAGAGAGCTGCCAAAAGGTACTAAGGAAGGTAAAAGACAAATGAAATGTATAGTCTAGTCTGACCTTCCAGTGCTCTTTTCATTTTCACTTAGATCTCCTGCTTCCTTCCCTGCTCAGGTAGGACTGTAAGCCTATGCTCCAAATATGCTGCAGTGATGAGTGACAGCAGTGATGCCAATGTACTGTGGAAAGATAATTAATATTGCATTCTGTCAGTCTCCCTTATGATATTATCACTATAACAGCAAATTTCACTGCACCACCAGAGATAGCTTCTTAAGAACTTCCTGACTGTCAACAACAGAGCAGACTGATAAGGGTGCCAAAAAGTTAAAAAAAAAGTTTGAAATACTCTTTCTTGGCACAGAAAATATTTAGATTTTGTTTCTACTTCTGCCAAAGGTCCTGGCTGGGGATCTGCTCCAAGGTTTCTTTATTGTGCCTAATTATGTGTAGTACCCAATCATTGTCCAGATCCCACATCAAGAAGAATTTAATACAATGGAGAAGGGAACAAATCTCTTTTACAGGTCCCAAAAGATGACCTCATCTCTGTGATTTCCTCTGTCCTCAGAAAGCAAGGAGGAGTTTTAAGAGAGTAAATTCCTTCCAAAAGCCATGAATACTGTTAGAGGCTTTTGGTTTGTAGTTCAAGTTTATTGTTATAATGCTACAGAATAATACTAAAATATTATTAATGTAAAAAATGTAAAAAAATAGATCTCAGCTGTATGTTATTGTAAAGTTTTTCAGAGACTGATTTAAAGGCACGTGAAAGGCATTCCTCAAAGCAGATTTTCATTTATTCCTCACTTTTTCCTTTAAACAGTTCTGCTTTGGGGCCTTTCTCTTTTAACATTACAAGGGCTGGATAAAACTACCTCTAGAGACCACTGGTATCACCAGCAGTAAATTACCAGCAATTGTGCTATTCTCTGAAATGATAATGAGCTGGATTAAAGCAGATAGAGAAGTGCTACCCTAATACAACTTGAGTAATTAAATTCCAATATGTAAAATTCTATCTGGCATTGCAATGGGATACTATATTTCCTACTTTTTGATAAGATGTAATTCTGCTAAATACTCTGAAGCAGCTGGCATGTTTCAGCCCAGAAGTATGCTGAATATGATGCAGTGGAGAGTTTTTAGTGTACTGGAGTTGAATCTGTTGGTAATATATTTTATTATTCCCTTAAGGTAATAGATAACATGAAAATGCAAACCATTTGCAGTAGCATTTGATTATGGAGAATCTAGCCTGATTTTTGGTAGTGTTGATCTCTAACACCTCCAGCAGAAGGCTATGAAAGCAAAGAGATTTCCAAAATCTCAATAAATCAGCCTCATGGGCTTCCCTAAAACGCTACAGGAGACTTTCCTGTAATTACTGCTAGTAACAGGAAGGAATGCAGCAGAGACAAGATGAAAGATCTAGATTGTAATTTTTATGATCAGAGAAGTGAAAGTTCCTGGGTAGAAGTTATAAGATGAAAATCCTGCCAAGTCAAGGCTTTTCCTGCCTAAGTTACTAGTCCAAGAGACATGGCAATGAAATTGATTAGTATTTGTATAAAATTTATATCAGGGTAGTGAAATTTTCAAAGTGAATTTCAGCCAAAAAATTTCCACTAATTTCTGTGGAGGACTTGATCCTGTAAGTAACTTGATCCTTTATAAGACAGCTATCTGTTTTATAAAGTTTCAGGCTACTCACAAGATTAAAAAAATTCATATCTCTTAGGATCTCTGGGGAAGTGTGTCTGTGTTGTTTCATTTTAATTTGGAGTAAGACGTTATCTAATACTACCTGTCCACAAGCATGTAAGATGAAATTTTGTGACAACTAGGAGAGAAAGAAGATCTACTTTGACTCCTGTGGAAACAAGATTTCTCCAAATCCAACTGTTTGTGAGCTGAGATTTCTAGATCTTTACCTAGTGGGCAGAATTTATTTGATGTGAGCTGTGTGTTGTGTACTATTGAACTAATGAGTTGTCACTGATGAATATGGTATCTGCAGGGCATTTCACTGCTGAGTCACGTAGTTCTTGCAGTATGTCAAAAATGAAATGATTCTTCTAAGGGCCAGCATTTTTCTGAAGACAAACAAAAACCAACATGCAGCTAAAATCTTTTTAAGGGACAGCACAATCCATCATTTCCAACATGAGTATGACGTTATCCAATATCTTAGCAACTGACCATGCAAACTGCCTGCCCCCAAATACTGCCACATGCCCTCTTCCATTCAAGAGTTATAACCAATACTGAAATGATGAATGGTTTACTATAATTGCTTTAATTGTCTTATAAAACTGAGCAGCTCTCTGAGAAGTACAGGAGGTGATTGTTCTGCTTTACTCCAAGCTGTGCAGCCTCACCTCCTGTCCTGTGTGCAGTTTTGGGCACCACAATACAGGAAAGATATGAAGCTGTTAGAGAGCAGCCAAAGGAGAGCAGCAAAGATGATGAAGGGCCTTGAGGGGAAGCCATAGGAGGAGTGGCTGAGATCTCTTGGTGTGCTCAGCCTGGGAGAGGAGACTGAGGGGAGAGCTCACTGCAGTTACAACTCCCTGGTGAGGGGAAGAGGAGGGGCAGGCACTGATCTCTGCTCTGTGGTTACAGTGACAGGGTCCACGGGAATGGCCTGGAGTTGTGTCACTAGAGGCTTAAGTTGGGCATTAGAAAAAGATTCTTCACCCAGAGAGTGGCTGGGTACTGGAACAGAGTCCCCAGAGAGGTGGTTGCAGCAACAGTTTAAAAGGTGTTTGGACAATGCCCTCAGGCACATGGGGTGATTTTTGGGGTGTCCTGTGCAGGGTCAAGAGTTGGACTTTGATGATCCTTGTGGGTCCCTTCCTACACAAGGTTATTCTATGAGTCTATGATAACACTGTGGCAGAAGCCAAAAGGAAACACACAAGTCTGAAACAATTTCATCTACTCCAAGGTATGCAGTAAAGAGTTCGTCATTTTGAAACACTTACTCACGAAATGTATCCATGAAAAGGGGAGAAGAGAATTTGATTCCTGAAGAGCCTTGCATAGGAAAGTATGCTAAAACATTACCAAAATTGTCCACAGGAATATCAGAGGCTTCAGTCATAAGAAAAATTTGCATGAAAACTAAGAGACCACCATTTTTTTTCACCAAAGAAACAATCTTACCCTAGTCCATGGGTGGTCATTCCTATCAGGGATTTAAATCAGAAAAGATTTAAAAGTCTTTGAAAAGACTCCTACTAGCTGTACCATTTTACATTGAAAACAAATAGCCTGCTGAGCATTGCCTACAAAACCTTGCCTCTTTGATGAGTTTAGCTTCTGCTGTGAGGAACATGGGATGTTTAATCTTGATCAAATGGGACAAGCAACACCTCAATGTCTCTGGCATTTTCAAAAGAGATTATCTTATCCATTGAGATTTTTAACTCCTTGCCAGCTTGCTCCTCAGTGTGCTAGTCATTTGCTTAATGCCAAAGAATGAGCCATTTAAGTGTTGAAAAATTTCAAGCATATCAAGAGCCATTTCTTGCACTAAAAGGCTGAACTTCAGTTCAAGATAGTCACATGGGTGTTTAAACAATTTGCACTTTATTTCTTACACTTTAAAAAAATTGGCCCGGCAAAAGAAGTCCTTCTTCATACTGCTGCTTTATAACTGGGCTTTAGGTAGGGCATCAAGTGTAGGAATTCACAAATCCTCACAAGTGTAGGACAATTTTTCACAGGAGTGTAACGCAGGTGTCAGAAAACCTGGTATTTTCACAAGAGTTCTGATCTATTAGGAACTGAGCACAAGCTTTAATACATCTTGCCTGAAGAGAAAGTGGCTTTAACAAGGCTTTGGCATTTTACTTCTGATGTTACTTTTGGTGTTTGTTTGTCTGCTTGCTTGTGTAACTGGTTTGTGTGTTTGTGCAAAACTCATCATACCAGAAAGAAACTGATAAGAGCGAAAGGTAAAGGAGCACTTCTCATTCTCTTGTGTCCCAGCCTTGTGTTTCTGCTGCAATGCCAAGCTCAGGAAATCAGGTTAATTTTCAGGGAGACACTCTGCTTTGCCAGCAGCTGAAAGCTCTTAAATTCTATAAGTCTGTATCACATCACTCATGACAGGTTGCAAAGAGAAAAAAAACAGTCACCAAAGAGAAAGAACAATCTAAGGGGCAGCAAGACTACCCAATAAAACTCAAATAATGCTTACTACACAATGCATTACATGAAGAATGGATATATAGGGTATGATGATCTCTTCTCCTGTCAATGGCATTGACCAAACTAAATATAAAGCTAGGCATTTATCTTAAAGGAAAGTTGCTTTTCCAAAACAGAAATATCTCCAACCGGATGTTCTCATTTTGAGATGCCCTTGTTTAGAGACTTAACTGGAAATCCAAATTTTGGTTTGGTCTGTTTTGCTTTTAATTTTCCTACTTTGTAATAATTTTGTCTAAAAGCTAAGGCAAAAAGACAGGCAGGCAGAGAAATCTTGTAGTTAAAGGATAAACTGATTAAAATGAAGAAAACAAAATTATATTAAAGGGCTGTGATGTGTTGCAGGACAAAAAGAAAAAAAAAAATCCACCACCAGCAGAACAAAACCCTGGAAGATGAGGGGTTTATTACTTTTTGCTTTCAGAAAATGATGATTGCTCTTTCGATCAGTTGGAACATTGTTTTAGAAGAACTGATTTTTTTCCAGGTAAATGGAATGAAATCTGATTTTCTCTCTTACTACTGAAGCTCATAAGAAATATGGTATTTTTGGAAAAGGCTGCTGTGCATATCAGAGGTAACTGGATAAAACAGTCCAGTAAAGTACACAAAATCAGGAAAAAATTTTGAATTCAACTCAGGTCAGTGAGCACCAACATAAAAACCAGAGCAGATATTAATTGCTTCTGCTATTTCATGTTAATTCTCCAAAGAATGGCACTGCACAGAATTAGTTAAGTCATACCAGGAAATGCTTTGCATCTTGGCAGAAAGCAGGTAGTAATTGACAGTATGCATCCTTGTAGTAATACCCTGGAAGAATAGACTTTTAAGAGGTATTTTAGTTATCCTTGCTTTTGTGGGGCTTTTTGCTACCCCAGGCTTTAAGTAATTTTCCAGACTTCTTACTTTAACAAAAGCAGAACAATGTGTCATATAGAAGTGATATTTACCAGCTGTCAGGTAATTTCCCAACATAACCCAAAGCTGTTCTCAGCAGAAGGCTTCCTGAAATTCTAAGTGGCTTTTCATATCCTCCACAAACTCCAGCTATCTTGTGAACTATTTTCCTTCTCCAATCAAAACACCGAACTACTTCCTAAACAGTTTCAGGGTAAAGTCTAAGACTCTCTCCCACTGTTCCTGGATGAAAGGATGCCAGCTGAAAGCTGCCATAGATGACAAAATATTTCTATTCAAACATTAGCATTAACAAGAAAAAGTCTCCTTCTGAAGAATGCTACTGGGTTGGAACAGCAAGCAGGGCTTTCTGATTAAGTTTTTTGTTTCTTCTAAGCCTTTCAGGAGCTTTTTCAGTAGCACTGCAAGAAAATCCACACAGATATGTAGAATGAAAATAAGAAGAGAATAATAATAATAATAATTTTAATAAGGAGAAAGAAAAAAGAGTAAGATGGTTTCTTTGTGCATTTTTTCATTGATTTTGTTTATAAATCTGCCTATAAATTATCTTCTAGTGTAGAAAATAATGAAAATTATAATTGCCAAAATTATAAAGAAGAGAAGTGTTTTCTTACTTTATTTCCAGAGCAGCCTGGGCTTTGAGAATAATTTCTCTTCCATCTGTAAGCTGAAAGATGATTCTTTTCATCTCAGGGGACTGTGGCTGGGGCAAAAATCACCCTCTGCCAACTCTGCTGGGGCACATTCTGAGCAACTAGGTCATTGACCTAAACAGAGCTGAACACAGAGATGCTCAGAGAAGCAGCATCAGGTGAGTGTTTTATATCCAGGCAGTCTGGAAACACCCCGTACTCCAAAGCTCTGCTGGAGCAGACACACGTATGCTCTCATTCCTGCTCCAGGCACTGGCTGCCCTTCAGGGCTCATTATTAAGTGCTTAATGTAGGAGGCTTTTGAAGTCTCTCTGGCCTGCACCTGCCAGTCTCTCTTAATTTAGTGTTCCTTGCATGACTGCATTTGTGGACACTGCTGGTAGGTAACCATGCAGGTGTGAGGGTGCCGGGAGCAGACAGACAAAGGCTGTTCCTCTGCTGTTTATCTGAAATAATTGCTCTGAAATAATTGCTGTTACTGGTAGCTGACAGCATGAAGGAGACCGTGCTCTCACCCTCTCATCATATGCAGACATTTTTAAAAGAAGTACAAGTGCAAGGGCTCTGACCGTAGTTGCCACAGCAGCATGACTGGGGAGAGCCTGCTCCAAGCACTGTGGAGGTGAGAAATACCAGTGAGTTTGAGGCTGGCCTCTCTTTGCCAGCTTCTACCTATGGATATGATGGAAGGCCACGGTAAAATGCACCAAGCTGGTGCAGCTTTGCTGGCAAACAAGTTATAAATTATGCTGGGATAGGTCTCTTTCAATCACCTTGCATGACAGGAGCTGGAACACCAAACCCCTCTGTGCTGGTAGAAAAAAGGAGAGGCAGAAAAATGAAAATGAAGTTTCCACTGTACTTTCAAGAGAATGCATTAAAAGTAAAATAAAAATCAAGCCCCACATTTGGTAACCAAATTCTAGCTACTTTACTTGGTTTTAGAACTCCCTCTGTGACACTCAGAGCCTGCAAAGGATCGGAGGATAGGATTGTGCCATCTCATTTACTCTGCAAAAATCTCTACAGATGAACATATAGGGAATTAGATATCAGGTAGGGAGGTGGAAAAGAGAAAGCAGAGGCAGGAGAAGAGTGGGAAAATCCCTATGTATGAATATAAAACAAGCTCCTGAGACATGAAAAGGGAGGATAGAAAAGGATCATATGCCAGAAATATAACAGAAAAAACTCAAAAAAAAAAAAGACAAAAACCCCCCAGAAAATAAAAATCAAGAAAAAAACCCCAAACTAGTGAATTAGGTAACATAATCGACCCCCTTGTGAACCCCAGCCAAGAATGTAGTTTAGTTTAAAAAAAAACCGGGCAAGGAAGAAAACAGCTGGAGAAGAAATGAGTGACAGCTAAAGAGAGTTTAAGAGACAAACAGGAGTTTGGCTTAAAGCAGTGGGATGTATCCATCCCTAATCTATTTATCTAAAACAGCCATCTTCATTTGCTAACATCGTTCATTTCTCAGTCAATTGATCTGTCTGTGTTTTGCTGCAAGGGTACAGTGGTTATCTCCAATTGTCTTCTAAATCCATTCCTTCATCTTTAAATTACATTCTCCATAGGGCAGATATTGGGAAGGCTTGTAATGTTTTATTTATTTTCCTGTACATTTTCCATAAAATAAAGATAAGACACACATCAGTACTCACTTTTGCTCAGAACAGAAAGGCATAATTAATTTGTTTTGAATAATGTTAAAAAAATTGTGTAAGCTAGATAATTTTACTGAGGAAGAATTTTTTTATATATCTAGCCAAAGAAGCGTTGCCTCAGCATTATTTTCTCCAGCTCTGTGGTCTGTTCTGTCCATGAATTGCCCGTGCTCCTCCAAGACTTCATGTGGTAAAAGAAACTGAACCAGGTGACAATTTGAAAAATTTGCCTGGTGATCAAAGCTCTGCCACAGTCAGGCAGTCACAAACAACTGTGCTCATATTTCATCCTAAACAAGCACTGATGATTTATGATGATATTGGTGGAAAGGCGACAATCCTGCAGGACTTTCAACAGGAAAATATGGAACTAGGGTTACTTTCAAACTCATACCTGCCTACTTTGTCCAAATACATGAAAAGCCCACAGAAGGCATAAAAAATGTATTTCTGTTCAAAGTAGCAAATGAAGTCTGTTCTAAGAAATTCTCCTAGTGGCCTAGTCACAAAAAAAAGAGCAAAACTAAAACAAACAAACAAACCAAAACCAACCAACCAACCAACAAAACATTCCAAATTTAAATGGATTCAATCCAATCAAATGCATATTCTACTCTCCTGTTGAAAAAGAACAAATTTTTAGGTCACAAATTTACCTTGTAGTGGGCTATATCATGGTAGTAAAATGCATATTTTTATAAAATTATCATTATCTCCTAAGACTTATATCTCCTCATTCTCCTTTTCTCCACTAATTAGATTTGTCATTGTATTTGTTTTTTTCACATACGCATTGCACACTGCTGAGCTGGCGCTTTGATTCTTCAAAACAATATTAAGCAAAGAAGTTCAGCAAAGTTTTTAAAACTTTATTTTAAAATAGAAGAAATTAAAGGCAAAGAGTTTCAACCAGCTGTTGAAACCTGAGAATATGGGTTTGCATTTATTTTGCATTTCTAATGCAGCAATTAATAGTTTTTGTTGTTTTGTTTCTTTTTAATCTAGGCAGATGTTTTCCACTAGAATTTTTAACTAATAAATCAAATATTTTACTGAGAAACCTTCTTTAATAAATTCATTAAAGCAATAAATTTCTTGAGCTTCTGTACCTTTTGGCAGTCATTGATTTTTAATACAAATAAGTGGCAGGTAGTGACAGTTGGAGCTGTTTTCTTTTTTCATCTTCCTGTCCTAATAGGTCTTTTCTGGTTCTTAAGCATAGGAAATTACTGAATCTGAAAAGAAATAAACCCTCTCTGCTCTAAAATACTGTTTTTCATTAGAGACAACAGTAATTATACAATATACATACTAATAAGGAAGTTTAATACATAAAGAAATACTATAAGGACTAAAAATAAAATGGTAAGACTGTTTAAAAAAAAAACTCAGTCAAAAGTGGAAAGCCCCTTGCAAATACGGTGTCAGCTCAGAGTCTTAAAAATTAATTAAGGAATGTAAAGAGAAAGGGTGAAAAAAGTCCCTAAAATGGTAATACTTCATTCTAAATATGGGCATTCAGTAGAGATAAGCATAGCTGAAATCTTACTCTTCAATTCTCCAGAGAAGCTGAAAATACATCTCTGGTGAGAAACAGGTCCATGAAGCAAACCTGATGATTTTTTTTGTTCCCTTTATTGCAATGAGATTTCAGCTTGGTCTGTTCAGGACAATTATCCAGTCAACTTAAAGCAGCACTGGGACACTTCATTCAAGTACCAAAATCAGACCATTTTGGTCTCAGACAACTTATTGTAAAATATGAAGTGAACATTTTGTCTTCCAAGTCTGACTGTGTGTTAAAAACCTGACTAATGGGTTTGGGGCACAAAACTCTAGCAGTAAAGTGCAATGCCACTGAATAACTACAAACCCAACCAGACTGCTCATTGCCAGCTCTTATCAGCAGGTTTTCTCATGCTTTTACAGGTCCACTTACATCCTGCACGTTTCAGAAATAGCAATTTCTGTGCCATGTCAGTAGCAGCCTTCCTCCTCAGATTTACAACACACAGGTGGGAAATCAGGGCTGGATCTCTCCCCCACTGCTTGGACACAGCCAATGAGAGCCCCTCATTCCTGCAGGACTCAAATCCTGCACTTCTGAGTCAAACACATGCCTGTTACTCATCCAGCTCTCCAAACTTCTTCTGAGGGACCAGTTGTGAGAGTGACAGGGTCCAAGGTGTCAGCAGGAGAAGAACACCCACTCAATCTCAGGCTAAGGACACAGAGGCTGCTTTAGAGATGGCAGCCACTTAAAAACTATAACCCCAAGCACTTTGCTGTTTGCAGAGCACGGGCAGGACAAGCCAGCCCATGAGTTTGTGAGCAATACTGCAAACATTGCTCAAGTTACC
This sequence comes from Certhia americana, assembly GCA_018697195.1. Lineage (NCBI taxonomy): Eukaryota > Metazoa > Chordata > Aves > Passeriformes > Certhiidae > Certhia > Certhia americana. Next base: position 55,696,184 of record CM031879.1, on the reverse strand, counting down.
TCCAAACACAACTTCTGTAAACCAAACCTGGGCATACTGTGCTGGCTGTGTAAATAGGAGGTCTAACAATTATAGATGTTGCTAACAAAAAGATCATTTATTGCTTTACACATAAAACTTAAAATCAAATAAATTTTTTTATCTGAAAGATTTCCCAATGCCCCTGACCCCTGGAAAAGTCAGTATGGACATCTGCACTCAACAAAAACACTTAACAATGAAAGATCCAGGATTCAGGCAGAAACCATCTTTACCTCTTTTTGCTCCAGGCATTTTTTCACTGCTCTCTTGAAATCTGAAACTCCCAATGACATGCTGTTAAAGCCCTTAGGTTTCAGCTGGTGTTCTGTGTACAGAATTGCTGGGAAGAAGATTTTTTTTTGATAGTTTGTTGTTTTTTGTTTTGGCTTTTTTTTTTTCTTTTTAACTGGTAAGTAAATTAATGAAAGAAAACTTTAAAAATTCACTATTTCAGTATTTTGACCACTTGTATTTAATGGATTAATGTCCAGATCTGATTAAGGAAGTAGTTTATACTGGGTGCACTGCATGGAAGCCCCATCACAGTCTATCCTGCCTTTTGATCTGCCTGAGTTCATTCCCTCTTAGTCCCACTGCAGAGTGGACCTGTAACAGCTCCTCTGTAATTCTCAACCTCTCTGCTGCTGCTTTACAATAAAGATACGAAAAGTATAAAATCAGATTTTACTTGAAAATTGTGACAGCAAGTAAATATTAGATGTGAACCCGGCAAGGAGATTTATAAAGTAAGTGGATAGTTGGCATTTATTTCAGATGAAGGCTATCACCAGTCAGGAGCTAGAAAACAAAACCAGTTTGTAACGGGCAATAACCTGTAGTGATGGTAGAACAGCCCTTGTAATGAAGCAGCAATCACTCTTCTGATCTCCTGCCTTCTTGTTTCATTCCTTTCCTTCTTGAGGAACTGGCACTTCCAATCTGTTCTGATTCTCCTGATTCTAGGCTTTGATTTATACTGCTCTGGCTATTGTATATCCTGTCAGAGGAAGGAGGAGTGAAGCCTTCGAGGTAGAAAGAGAGGCAGCAGTGACATGAGGGTGAGTAAGAACAGAGAATAATACCAGCCATTAGACAATGTTGATGGTGACGTATAAGCCTGCCTTGCTCTGTAATTATGCATAATATTTTTTCTTCAGTCTTGGCCAATGTGAACAAATACAATGTACCACCACCCTCCAACACCCTGGAAAAAAAAAATAAAAGAAAAAGAAAGAAAACTCCATGTAAAATTATAGTTCAATAATAAGAGCACAGTGCTGAACTCAGGGTCAGGACATCTGGGTTCTGGCCCCTTGGCATCAGCATGAGACTAGACAGAACACATTTATTCTTCCTGCTGCCTTTGTTTACTCTGATGCATTGAAATAGATTTTGAGAAGCTCTGCATTGCTAACAAAGTGCAACAAATGAAAAACAGACTCTTTAGAAGTGGTGTCTCAAATAGAATTTATCTAACCCTGCCAGTTATCACACTTGTCTGTCTATTTACAGGTCCCTGGGGCCCTGTGAGTCTCCCATGCTCTTTTTGGTCATTTTTTTATGCCTCTGAGACATTTTTGAAACATAAGAATCTCCAAGTAAGCAGACATCACTGATGCCCCTATTCAAGAGTACAGCAATCACAAGTTGACATATAATAATAATAATTTTTATATATATAATAATATAGCAATTTAAATTACATATTAAATAAATAATAGTAAAATTAAATAATACAGTAATAATTTAAATTTTGTTCTTTGAAAATCATGCAATAATCAGCAGCCTTTTATTAAGTGGAAGAATACCCCTCTGAATTCAGTAATCAATGTAAAACCAGGCACATAAGGTCTGATACCACTAGCAATTTTAATCATACTTGAGAGTGATGTCTATTTCCACATGATTGGCCAATACTTCTTAAAAATGCATTACATTTCTTAGTTCAGTAATTGTTTATATTCTGCTGCCTAACAGTAAGAAAGTCACTTGGTAAAATAGACCTTGCAAACACTTTCAAAAGTGCTGCCCTGTATTTTCAGCATGTATGAACAGGTTTTATGTGTAAAAGAGGAGATGCTAACAAATGTGGGTGAGAAGCTAATGAAAGATTTTGCAGTCTTTGCTCAGACTAGATACTATTTCATTCCTTTAGTGTTTTGTGCCAGAACCAGGGACTATCACTCACAGTACGGAGCAGTTGATGTGACAAACATTTCTGCGGTGTTTATTCAGTGGTGTAATACTACCCAAAGTGAATAAAAGAGCAGTTGCCTCAATCCTAAAGTGAGCTGAAGAGACAGCAGGTAGTATTAAAAGACAGTGCTAAAGCAACAGAAATGTCATAAAGGAATCCCTTTGCTTGCTTTGCAAGCTTTTGCAAAATTTTCAAGAAAGGGGATGATGGAGCAGCCAATGCTGAAGTGAATGAGACCATGAGACAGAAATTAACTCTCCAGGGAAGCCTAGTCTACCTCAAGATCACATATTTTCCCTTCACACAACCAACCAGGTTTGCACTTTTGGAGTAGGCTGAACTCTGTGCCACTTCCAGGATGGAGGAGATGCAGCACAATTTCTGTCTTGTGTGGAAGCAGTCATGGTATACTCAAGAAAAACGTGCTCCAAGGTGTCTCTACTACTACCCACAGTGTAGACCTGCAGTTTAATATCTCTTTAAAGCCACTTACTTTTAAAAAGGCAACTGGATGATGCAGAATAATGCCAACATAACATATCAGTGTTATATTCACAGGTATTGAACCAAAAGATCTTCCTGCAAGATGTGACCAAGAACAGGCTGAGGTATGGAGTCAGCCACCAGTGATTTACAATAATTATATGATGTGGGGGAAAGAACAATGAATACAGCCCCTGCTGAACAGCCCATGCCTTTGGTTTTGTCTTTTCTCCAAGATATTTCTGGTTTGAGATCTCTCCCTTCAGCTGTGCTGCTCTTGAGCCCTTCTTAGAGCAAAAAGGAACAGTTGTTGTCCAGCCTGTCTAGAGCCCCTTCAGCTTCTGCCTAGAAGTATCAGGCCATTAATTTAGAGGTGGGAAGCTGGCTCATGTGTGTTAAGTGAACTGTCACACACAAAAAGTACCAAGTTCTCAATACTGAATATGAAAAGCTTAAAAGAATCTCTTGGCCTTGACATAATAATCGAAACTATTAATCAGACTGTGAAGCTTAGCCAGCATACTTGCAGATGTACAATTTAAAATATAGGGGAGAAATGTCCAGTGGACAAATTAATGACAATTAGCAGATTGTTCAGCTTAGGTCATTTTATTTTCAGTGATCTGAAAGCAAAAGAAAGCATCAGCTGTCTGGTGAGACCAGTGACTGAGGAGACCCAGAACTGAGGGCATGTCTGTTCTCAAAAAAGCCCGTCTTCACACAACCCTCTTTGAGGCTGTTGGGAAGACAACATTTTTCTCACAAGCCTAACAACCTTTTGTGCCCTGCCCTCTCTTCCTTAGGCAGAGAGGGCAGAAATAACAGCCAGACAACCTTACAGAAAGGACAGACTGCAAACTGCTCAAAACAGCAACGTGCCCCTGCAGTGAATGTATAAAATGAAGAAAGTCTCTGCGTGTGAATGGGGCTGGATAGGAGATCCTGACTCATTGACTCATAGACTCAAACAGCAGATGAAGTCATTTTGTGACTGACAAGGCTGTGTCTTTGAAAAGAGTGATGAGAAGTGCATGGTGAAGGGAGTGTGGAGGGTGAAGGAGTAAAAAGGAAACTAGAAGAAGTGTTCTCTGTTTTCAATCTGCTGGATGTAGACTAAAGAGAGAAAGTTTCCTCTCTCTTCTACCAGTCCAAAACAGAGCACTGCTTCTGCTTTCCATACAATAATAAATCTCTAACTTGTTTTTGCAAAAATGTTGCTCTCTTCAGTTAGAAGTTTAATTAGAATAATAATAGATTATTTAAAAAATAAATAAACATGGTACAGCTTTGGGAAAATCTATCCTTTTGAAAAACATCAAGGAAAGAAGTATTTGATTTTCAGATTATTTCCCCAATTAATCCTTTCATTTCTCACTGTGTGGAAGATAGCATAATCGTCTATGTATAAACAGTGATAAGAGCAACTGCATGTATTATGATGTGGAGAATATGGAGGATTTTTTTCAGAACATTTTTTTTCTTTTGCCCTTGAGAGACTGTAGGTGGTCATTTCAGCAAGCAGCAAGAGAAAAAAAAAAAAAAAAAAGGTATTGTACCCAATCCTGGGTATTCCTGAGCTGAGGGAGCTGGTTTGACTCCTGCACCATTCAGTGAGCAGGACTGCACCCTAGCTGGGATGACATGTACATAATTTCCTATAGGAACACAAATAGCTATGTCATTGTTTTGTTAATTTGCTTGAGAATGCTTATCTAAGTAAAGATCAGCTCTCATTTTCCTCACTGTGCAATTCAATTCAGAGTTTAAGGAACTGTGGGAGATCAGACAACACGCAATCCTCTTCTCTTTTCCCTGGTGGGATGTACCCACCACTTTAAAGCAAAGACAGCGATGTTCTCATTTTCTAGCAATTGATTCCACCACGAAAAAAGGACTGACATCCTAGCAGCAGCAGCACTGAGGACAACACCTTGGCTCCTACCAGAACAAAGAAATGCATCTGAATTCTCTGAGGTGCTGTCTTCTTTTAGCACCTCTCCTCCTGTTTTCATGCCTGCCTCATAAACACCCATCAAGCCCCAGCTTGTCAAGCCCTGGTGTCAGAAAAAACGTGCTGCCAGCTGACAAGACCTGGATTAGACTCCTTCTGAGGCTGCTCTTTAAGCACCCAGAGTGGTTCACTGCAGAGCAGCAAGAGGTCTGGCACTCAGCTCACATACTAATCCTCTCACATCATGGCAGGGAACACAGGCTGAGCGAGAGACAGCAGCCTTTGAAATCCCTGTCTGTACTTGGTGATCCTGTGAGCCCTGCTAGTGTCCAGGGTGGGCTGTACACTGCCTGAATGCCCCCCAAACCCCACCTGTGGCTGACCATTGCAGCAAAGAAGGGTGGGTTAAAGAAGAGTGGGGGAGAGACCTGGCATGACTACCTCAGAAGGCTTCTAGGTGGCCTGTACAATAACTAATCATTACACAGGAAAGGGTGATAATTACTGCTTAATGCTGCAGGGAAGGAACTGGCTTCATGGCAGACCACTGGAGGTTGAAGAGATGAGGGTGGTTGTCAGCACCACAAAAATACGTTGGTGTGATCCCTAACAATGAGGTCTTAGTAGACCTTTGAAATAAGCAAATTATTCCTCTTTATTTAGTTATCATCTCTTCTCTGTCTGTTCAGCTGCAAAAAAAAATTCTTCCTTTGTGTTGTTGTGCTTTTAATTTTCTTCCTTTAAGATGAAATAAATTGGCAATAAATATAACGTTGATCTGGGTCTATTCTTGTGAAATAAATAAATTATTAAAGAAAAAAAAATAAAAAAAGAGAGATTTCCTGAGATTTTTTTTCCTTGTTCTTTTAGTTGTATTGCATTAACACCACTGCCAGAAGGTTAGAAAATAGGTTTAACCACAGCTTCCTCATGCCTTGAAGGAAATGGCTGAAGACTTTTTTGTTTGCTCCATCTGCTCACACTGGAATAAAAGTTAAATTGAGAGCTTTTCACTCGCTAAGATGTGCAATCAGAAGTCTCCGAGCCTGCCAGCTGACTCAACCTGAACACAGCATCCAAAGAATATCAGAAAATGCAGAGAATGCATTTTTCGCTTGCTGTTGTGCTGTAGGCATTTGTTATGCTGTCATCCTTAGCACAAAATCAAGGCACCTTCAGCTGGGGCTGTCTACTGACCTGCACTGAGGAAACTTGATTCAACTCAAACGGTGGAGAAAAGAAAGGTGTAGGGAGGGCAAGGGGCTCATTCATTCAAGTCATAGCATCATAGAACATGCTGATTGCCAGAAGATCCCCTTTGAGAGAGCATGATCAGCCTGCCTGTGCTCCAGGAAAGGGTGATTCAGTTTTTAGTGGGATTGAGGCTTTAGAAACTGCACCTTATGTCCACAGCAGCCACATCCAACGAGTCTCCCTGAATAGCAACACATTTGATTTCTAGGCTGCCACAATATCACCCTGTCACACCTTCCCAAACTGGGTAAATACTGCTGTTGCTTGTTTGTGGGGCTAAGTTCTTTCTCTCTGCAGCTTTACACCTGCCTTTCTCTCAGGGCAACTTTCCAAAGTATCTTGTGGTAGTTTTAGTAAGAACCTAGCCAAGAAGGACAAAAATTCATGATAAGCAGAAAAAACAAAGCAGGCTGAGCATTGTCTAATGAAGAGGGCTCACCTGATGACTTTGAGTGCAAAAGCAAAGTCTCTCTATGCCAGAGTTCCCACTGTTCTCAGAAGTATGTGGTAGCAGTGAGCAGGCAAAAGGAACAGGCACACAGTGGCACCATCCCAGCATATACCCATGTAGATCTGCCTGTACTAGCAACACCTGGGGGCAGTGAAAAGGCTCTTACCCTCCAAAGGCCCATGTTATTTGTAATTTTCACATGGAATTAAAAGCAACTGAATATTTGAAGATAGTATATCATTCATTTCTTTCTATGGATGCTCAAATTTAGGTAAGTTTAAGGGCAAGTTTAGTGCTGACTGTTCCAGAAATGCTGTCAAACACTTTAAAATCTACAAAGGAAGAGCAGACAAACTTGTGAGAATGAAAATGTTATTTTATGCTATTTTAATGTTAGAATTTGAGGTACTGAGTTTGTCCAAAGCCATGTCAGCAACCTGTTGTGAAACCAGGAATTCAGCCTTTGTCACTGCTTTCTGAAAGTACTAAAAAGAAAAATACTCCTGATCTTTTTAGCTGTGTCATTTCCCCACCCCACTTTGATTTTTAAAAGGAATTAAAAACAATAATGTAGAATATTAATTGTCAAATCTGTCATTCAGAAAGGATGGCAGTGCTTGACCTATCTAGGCTTTTTTAAACCCTGTGCTTCAAAGTAGGAGATAAACAGTCTCACTCTTTGCTAAAGAAAGTGAGAGAGAGAGTTACAGACTTTCTTCAGACAAAACATAACAAATGCTTTTGTTCATCTTCTTTCTTTTTTCTTTCCTTTTTTTCCTAATTGTACACTTTTTGGTTTTCTCCCCTTTACTGAAACACGTAGCAAAATAATAATAATAACCCAATAACAGTAGGATATTCCTTGCAGGAAACTGCTTCTGATGTCAAAACCTTTCAGTAAAAATCCCTACATTTACTCCCAGTGGATCAGATTGTGAAAATGACTAGCAGACATCAAACAGACATTTTTAATGAGAACTTAACAGTGAGCCCTTCATGTATTCTTTCCTTCTAGTGGCAGTTAATTGTGCTGGCTATCACAAATGTCAAAAGCAGAAGGGTAACTTATTCTACCTTCCTTCTTTCCTGACTTTCCTCATATTTAAGAGCCTTCTATGTTTGGCTAAAGGAAGAAACTTCACAACCAAGATTCCCTGTTTAAATTTTCACTGCTAGGACTCAAGGTCATTGAGAAGGCATGACATTGCCAGTTTAAACATGGCACTTTCTTTGGTGATGGCCTCTCCTTTCTTGTCACCCGTGCTCTGACAGCTTTCATCAGCTGAATATAAACTGCTAGAAAAGTGAAAGTAATGTGGGTGAAAGATGCCAGTAATGGATCAGGGGATCAGTTTGAGCTCAGCCTAAGAAAGGAAAAGCAACAACAGAGAAAATATCTCTCTCACTTCTTGCCTTGATCTGGAGCAGTTGCAACTTCAGTACCTTTTTATTTGAGGGATACTGAACATTTTATCTTATCCTCCTTTTCTGAACAGAAATGTTTCCAGTAAGCAACTCCTAAAGGCTCAATTTTCCAGCATTCCAATGCAAAGAAAAGCCCTGTGGATGGAGTCTGCTCCTGTTTTTCATTTGGCAGCACCACGGCTGAACCTCACTATCTGACAATCTGTGGGAAGCAAGTCCCTACAGCAGTGTCATGGGACCAGGAAGAATTACAGTCCCTGCCTCAGGATGGCAAGCCAAAACCTACTCAAGGCAACAAAAGCTGGTTTCGGAACTCAGCAGACTTTGTGTCAGGCCATAGGAACGTGTCAAAAATCAGGCAGCAGGTTGGTGGCATGGTCAGGAGCTTATCTGTGATCAACTTGGTCTCAGTCCAGTGTGCTAAGTGAAAAAAAATCCTCTCTAATTCAACCTTGATACTGGAACAAAGCACTAGCACCCTTAGTCCAGGAAATGTCTGGGATGTTCAATGGGTAATTATGGAGAGAGATCAAAGAGGTTTGAAAATCTAATAAAATGGTAATCATTGGTGAGTTCACCCACATGTAGGTTGGTAAGCCAGCTGGTACAAACAGATTAAAAAAACTCCAACAGTTCCTAAGTGATTTCTAGAATAAGTGGAGAACATAAGAGTAGGTGCTCTTCACTAAATAGCTGTAGACATGATACAGTCAAAACACTGTAAAATAATAAACTTATTACTACATTAAGAGCACGAGACAAACTGATTATAATTAGTGAACTGCTTAAAAAGTACTGAAGGCAGAAATAAAAAAAATAAAATAAAAATAAAAAGCCCAAAGAACAAAAAAGAAAGAAGGTAAAATCCATGGGTTCAAAACAACAGGTTTTTCAGACAGTTTCTGATTCAGTGAAGTCATGCGTTAAGCAAACTAGAAAGCAAGATGGGAAAAAAGTTATTGTGAAATGTTAAGGTCCAAGAAGCTGTTTGAGCCAAGCAACCAGCTTTGAGGAAGTGACATTTCATCTCTGGTGAAGCTCACGGCTAAGGGACGGAGCAAAAATAAAACACAAACCAAACATCTGTTGTAAATGAAGAGGGCCAAGGATGCACAAACTGACAAGAGCTTGCGGAGGTGTGTGCAGAGAGGGGAACTGCAGGACATGTCTCAAAGGTCTTAAATTTACCCAGTTCAAGAGGGAACCAGTGGGATCCACTGCATATCAAGGGACTGTTTGGAATAATTAATGAGGAAAAGGACTTTGCAGAGATTCTAGATTATTTTTTTGGTTAAATTTTCTCTGCAAATGATGCTGTGCTGATATCCATGTTAGACTTTTTTTTTTCCCAGTCAAGAAAGCACATGAGCTGTCAGAACGTGAAACACTGAAAGGGGGAACATTGAAACAAACTGATAAACTAAAGAGCAGCATATCAAAAGGACCTCATGGTTATATATGCAAGGGTTTGGAAAGCATTTGAAATTGAAGTAGCTGTGCTGATAGCAAAAATACGCAAGTTGTCACAGAAGTCAGATACGCTGCAGAAGGACAGGAGGGTAACAACAAACATACCTATCTTTTGGACAGGCACAGGATTAATCTTAGGTTTTATACACCGAAAAGCCTGGTTCCACTTCCACCATTGAAAGTACCAAAAAAAAAAAGTTACTTTCCATTGAAAGCAACAAAAACTAGAATTACATATAAGGGAATAAAAAATAATCAGAGTTTTTTTAAAAGAAAATGTTGCCTGATGTATGTTCTTGGAAACATCAAAAGTAAAGTAAAAGACCAAGAAAAAACTACCTGACAAGTCTACATGTATAGATATTTATATATTGTATTAAATTCTTTGACAAACTTAAGTGGTGATAGAATAGGCCGTTTATTATTACAGGCTAGAAGCTGGTTAAGAAAGAGAAAACAGAAGCTACACATGAATGAAACTTCTTCATAATAAAATATTAACAGTTGGGTTTTCCAAGAACTTAAAACTTCTTTACTGAAATTATTGCCCTTAGAAAAAGAGAATAAAGATTGAAGCTCTTCATAATATGTTAATTAAGTTGGGAAAACCTAACATTTGGATTGCTAATGGAAATTAACATTGGCTGAGGCAGAGCAATCACAGGTGGAGTGAAAGATTTGGAAGCCTTTCTGGGTTCTAAGCCAGTTGCGACCACTCATTATGGCATTACAGTGAACAACCCTGTTCTGCTCTATTACAGCAGTGGTCAGAAAAAAAAAAAAGCTCAAACCAAACAGACAAACCAAAACTTTCATTAGCATGGGAGAAGTAAGAGGCATCAAAATGGAAATTATTTTATTGTTGTTTTCTTCTCTTATGGTGGAGTAAATGAATGGCACTTATAAAACGAACTGGCTGTTCCAATTGGTCTTTTTATGTCATGTAACAGAGAGGTATCAATAACACTGAAAGACAACTAATTTTTAAAGATCAAAGGTTGCCTGGAATATGATTTTCCAAAGAAAATATTTAGTTAACCTACTGAATTCTCTGCTGCATGCTATCACTAAGGAACTTATTGGAAGGCAAAACAGGTTTAGTTGCTTATCCGGCCAGTACACCTGCAGCTTGTCTAAAATCGCTAGGTTTCTGTTTGGGGAGGGAGGTGAGTAGAACTTTTTGTCATTTGGAAAAGATCTCCGGGTAGTGAACAAACCCAGGCTGAGGGGTATAAAATCCTTTCACCTGAGGGCAGTGCAAATATCTAGGGCAGCATTTGCTACACCTGCATTTTTGGTAACCAACAATGGTAGGAACACTCTGCAGGATGAGACAAAACACCTGTCTGATCCAATGCTGTAATCATTATGTTCTAATGCCCTGTAAGTGGATGACTGATGCCTTTTTGAATAGAAAAATAATGAGCAATGAGAACAAATAACACAAATTCTGTTAATTATTCATGCTAAAATTCATGAAACTTTTGAAATGTGTGAATATTTTCATGAATAAATCATTGGTCACTGGCTTGTTTTAAAGGATTTCAGAAATAATAGCAGAATAAGCTTGTTGCCATTACTCATGAACAAAGTTATGAATAATTTTCAATATGTGACTGCTCTGCTTTCTAATTGACTGAACATGAGATAGGTGAGTTTAAAATAGACATCAGTAATTCACTGCAAAGCTGAGAGAAAATTTCTCAGGAATCTATGAAAATGCTATGGGCTATGTCAGAAACCTAATTTTTCCCCATGTATAGTTTTTTGCTATTTTTTGTTTCTCACATGGTGGAATGAATTACAAAAGAGAAAGATCTAATCTTCATGTTTGAAGATCATTCTATCTGCCCAGAAATAAAGAGATCTTTATACATCCAGGCTACCTGAAAATCCTGAACCAGAGAAATCACTAAGCAAGAAAATTCTTTTAAATTACTGGGTTTATTTTATCACCTTGGTTTCCAACACTAGTTTTGACAATGATTCAGAAGAAAAACCTATGGAGATATTTTTGTCTCATTACACTTCTCTTAGAAAAAAGCAAAACCAAACACCAAACCAAAAAACACAAACAATTGAAAAACTAAGAAAACCCATACATGCCCACAGTTTACTCAGAGCTTTTCTAAGAGCTTTAGGGAAACCCTGGGAAATGCTGATTTACAGAATTTCTCTCCTATTTATGTTGTGGCTGCTCACAGAGATCTTTATTGCCATCACTGCAAGAGGTGCTGTGTGTTATTCCCAGTGCCCATTATTACATTGCATTTCCCTTTCAGCAGAGTCTGATGAAACAGAGCTGTTCCATGAACGGTTGTCAAAACACTGGCATATTCTAATTACAACACTTACTATGTTTCTGTGAAAGTTAAATTCTGAGCTCAATTGCACCAGAATAAACCAGACGCAATTAAAATCACTGGAGGCACCCCTGATTTGAAAGATGTAATTAACATCAGAATCTAGCTCATGGAGTCTCAAGAAACACTGGAATGGCAGGAATCAGAGAATCATCTTGTCAAGCAGAAAACATGCAGAAGACTCTGAGCAAAGCAGCTGGCCTTAAATGTGGTCTGTTTTATTTAATTTTTATCATATCTTTAAAAACAAATACATGAAGCACATGGACTACTGAAATCCCATTGCACATCTTAGTGGCATTGGCAAGCATTCTGTAAGAACTGCTTTATGGAAATGAGATGAAACTCACTTCACCCTGTCCTATCCTCTTAGGATTTCAAACTGTGTTTTATGAGAGATATTCTATGGAAGACCTGCTGATATATAACCCTCTCTATGGGGAATAGATGGCATTAGACATAGGTGACAATATAGCTTATAAGGTAGGACAGGCAGTCCAAAACGACAGGCAGCTCCCCGGCCTAAAACATTTTTATGTGGTGGCAAGCTCAGGGTGCATGGGAAAAGGAGGTGACCCTTTAATGCAACTTCAGGAGTGGTCTCAACTTTTAATTCTGCCCACTTCAATCAGGGAGGTGTAGGAAGGCGGTGAGATAAATCGGCAAGGGATCCATCCTCAATTTAATATGGAGAGTTAGGAAATGCAATCTGCTAGGCACAGGTGTTTGGCTGTCAGATGGTGGGATGTGGACAAGCAAGCAGGGAACTGTATTTTTTTCAGCAGCTCTGACACAGGAAAAGCTGTGGAGACCCTGGCAAAACTGAAAGGTACCTTTGCCAAAACATAGAAACTGGAAAAGATGGGTAGGTGATGGGCATGGGGTCTTGTTTAGCTACAGGAGTTCTCAGTGTTTTGTCCTTTCTGCAGCCTGTTTTTTAGAGATGGAAATCTCTAAGATGCATTTAACAGGGCTTGAAATGCTACCACACAATTTAACGCTACCATACGTCAAATACCAACATGCAATCTAAGTTTTTAAGATTCAAGGCTACAAGCATTTTTGGAGAAGTTATCCCTGTCATTCATATGCGCTAGATCTAAGCCCCTTCAGCATGAATACTGTTGGCTATCCCATCCACCCACCTAAACAGCCAGTAGAAGGTCAAGGCAGCTGTTTCACAAGTGAGTAATCCTCTTCTGTGCCTTCAAATCTCTCAGAATTAGCTGAGAGTTGTTTCAATCTGTGAAGCTCAAAGCCAGAGAGATCCAAAATTTCTGAAAAAAATGGTCAAACATAGTCTGGGCTTCTCAGCTCCAATTTCTTCCCACGTTTTACTCCACGGTTTAACCCACCCAAGCCGTAATCTCTGAGTGACCAAACCAGGATCAGTTAAATCAGCTGAACGCCATCTGGTTTTTTTTCAGCTTGGAACTTAGAAGAGGGGAGATCTGACTGGCAACAGACACAGGGAAGAATGGAAGACTGTCTTTTCTCATACCACTTGCTACTCTCCCCTTGCTGTAGTTGGCTACGAAGCCCAATATTTCTTGCGCCCGGGGATGCTCTTCCCCGCCTGCCTCTGGCACTAGAGGGCGCGGAGATCTGGGTTTCGGGCTGGAAATCCAACTCTCCACAGCTTCGTACTTCTCCTTAAACTGAACTCAACTTTCAAAGAGGTCTTGATTTCACAGAATGGGAATTGGGCTTCGTTTTTACTGGCTTTTCTGAGTTCCCCATGCTGCATTGCTATGGAAACAGGACCAGAAAATACGTCTTTTTGCATGTAGGTCATGATATTAGTGGAGAAGGGAAAGCTGGGTGAACGGGTGAGTGGGTTACAGGAGTGAAGTGGTACAGAGTAACCTCCTGGGATTACATTAACAACAGTGAGGGATTTCATAGTAGGTGTCCTCAAAAGACTTTTGAATGAGACACCAAACAGACTGAAAGAGTCAAGCATTTTGAGCAGCTGAAAACCATGACACTCACACACAGGGATTCAGCCCTTGTTGTCACAGGAGTGACAACCAAAGTGGCAGTGGGCACTGGGCTGAATACCTAAGAGGAAAAAAAAAAAAAGTTTTGTTTATAGATTCTGTTTTTAACTGATGGCCTCAGTTTCTTCCTTTCAGTGGCTGGGTCTCCATCCTGGATTATATCCCTTCCATCTCCTCAGGATGTTCTTGATCACACATGATTCAGGAGTCCCTGAGCTCTGCCCAGATCCAGAGTTACAACCATTCAGGTAGAGGATACTGCTCAAAATCCTGAGTTTGGATGGGAGAAAAGCATTACCTCTCCTTTTTATAATTTTACCCTCTATCGCAAGCAAGTTGGGAACATCCTAGACCACCTCCCCATTTACTGTGCCTTGACCCAAGTGGACTGCAATGCACAAATCAGAGTGCTGAGGGAAGGAGCGGAGAGGGGAGCTCAGTGTGGCACACACTCAACAAACCAGTGAGATTGCCGCACTTCTCACTCTCCTGGTGTAAAAAGCAAGCTGTCCAGGGGTCCTGCAGAGGGGAAGTTCAACCAAACTTACCCTCAAAAAGGTCCTAAACGCAAGAGGAAGTGTATTCTGTGCAGCTTAGAGAGGTTTATAGATGAGTCACCGAGAGCGGCTGGTGTCATAAACCACACAATCAAAGCTGGTGTGTATTCAGACAGGGGTTGTGATTGCAAGTGATGCAATACCATAAAGACAGACAGCATACATACTTCTGCTCCCCTCTATTAACCTTCCTTATTGTTTTTTATAGTTTATAGATTTGGTATATCCCCCAAATAGCTGCAAGAACAGGATGTCAAGCCGAGGTTAGACATTCTTTTCTTGTCCTTGCCTTTTTCCTTCTGCAAAGAGAATATCTTCCTTAAGGAACAAGGACAAACCAGTGTGTGCCAACACACCGGTTGATACATAAAAATGGGAATACATGTCATTCTGGCTAGGTTTGCAGCAAGAATTTCCAGCTGGAAATAAAGTCCTCTCCTCATACTAAAAGGAACTTTAGCAAATGAAAGTAGTAGGAATAAACAATCTAACAGGGGTGGGAACAAGCGTCCCTCATCCTTCACTCAGCGAGGGGTAAGGATTCACCCATGGGCCAGTGGGGATGAGTTACAAGCCCTGACAGCCTCCCCTCAGAGCTGGCAGCGGGCACAGCCATTCTCCAGGAGCACCTGGCACCAGGGTCCTCCGGCTCTGCTGCCATGCAGGGGGACGAGCAGAGGAGCTCCCAGCCTGCCTTTCCCCTCCACCCTGGTGCTGGGGCAGCCACCAAGCATGGCACAGGACAGACCGCTGGGAAGCCAGGAGAAAGTGCCCTAGGTGGAGAGATGGACAGTATCGGCTGTTTCCCGAGGAGAAGCAGAAAGCCCTTCGTCCCTTCAGAGCCCCGATACGGTCTTACTGTGGGGTTGGATCAGGACCTCGGAGCCTCAGGGCTGTTTCTGAGAGGCAATTTTTCTCCCACATCCTGATCTGAGCTCCCTCTCAAAGTATCCGCTCGCTCCTCCTGGCCCCAAGCACCCCGTGGCGGCGGCGCTGGCGAAAGGAAAGGGAGCCCGGAGGCACGGCCGGGACCGACACAGCCCTGCCGGGGTCTCGGCCGGACCGGGGCAGAGGGGCGAGCCGCACCCGGCCCTCGAGCATCCTCTCCCACAGCACCCTGCTTCCTGCTCCGGGGGGCGAACCCCAGGGGCCGGGATGCGGGGAAGCGGGGCCGGAAATGAGCCGGGGAAAGCCCAGACCCTTCCCGCCTCCGGCGGCGCCCCGAGCCAGCGCTCCCCTCCCCGAGGCAGGACACGAGAGACGAGGCAGCGGCAGCTGCTCCCGGGCAGGGCAGGGATTCTGGGGGCCAGGGACGGCGCCGCCACAGCGGCAGCTCGCTCCCGGTACCCCGCATCCCTCCTGGTCGTGCAGGGCAGGGATGCTGCCCGCGCCGTCCCTTCCTGCCCGCCCGCCAGCGAGCGCGCACCGCGGGCGGGCTCCGCTCCCCGGGGACCGCTCCGCTCCCCGCTCCCGGTGACATTTTGCAGGAGTCATCGACAAACATGTCACAGCGGGATTTGGGAACGGTAGCCCGGCAGATGAGCCTGCTTCGGAATGTAGCATTTGTAATAACCCTCCCCTGTGGATAGCGCTTGAAAAACGCGAGGGTTTCTCTAAATCAGGCTACAGTGTCTCTCCCGCTGTACCGTGGTAGGCTCGGTTCTGGGATTAACACCGCAACTGAAACTCGACAGGGAAGGGCTCTGGTGCTGGGAACAATCGCTTTGCCTAATCTCCTCTCGCTGCTTTTCACCGGTGGCCCGCTCAGCTGTGACCCATTCAGCAAAAGTTTTCCTATGGTCTGTTCTGCTTCTTCTGCCAGGAAGCAAAAGCTCGTTTCTTAGACATTATTTCCTTGGCGGGAGCTTTCCTATGACAGCAGCGGATGAAATCCTAGGTGCGGCCAAGGAGGGGCGGAGGGTAGAGGACTTGAAAGAAAAACCAAGAGGGGGGAAAAAATAACCAAAAAAAAAAAAAAAAAAAAAAAAAAAAAAAAAAGGGAAAGAAAAAGGAAAAAAAATAAAAAGAGAGAGAGAGAAACTGAGCGAGAGGGGGGAAACGTCAGTAAAAACCAAAGCTTTCCTACCTGTGATCCAATTAGCAGAAGTTGCATCTCATCCCGCTGCAAGCGGCTCGCTGGAGCGGCGGCTGTGGCGGCAGAGGCATGCGGGCTGCGCGCCGTCAGCGCCCGCAGCCAGCAGCTTTATCTTCCTCTTCCATATCTTCCACGAGGAGGGAGGGGGATTGGGCTGGGGGAAATACAGATCACTTGGTACCGTGATAGCGGGGGGAAAGAATAACAGGTTGGAAGCTTTAAACAAGAGGTGGCATTGTCCGGGCTGATGGAGTTTTTGTCTCTCGCTCCGTCTCGCCCTCCCACACCCACAGACACACACATATATACACACACCCTCGGTGGCTCTAACCCTCGCGAGTCGCTGCTTCAGTTCAGCCAAGCTGAGCTTTAAAAATAATAATAATAATAATAATAATAATAATAATAATAATAATAATAATTAGAGCAATAGTGCTGTCAAACCTGGCTTAAAGGTTTAGACCAAACTTGAGTAATTAAAAACAGGTGAAGCCTGAGGGACTCGTGAGTGAGCCGGTAATAATTCAGACTTCCCCCGGAGCTTGTGGGGAAATGAGGGTAAGCTGCCGCCCTCGCTGGGCTGGTGGCGAGCGAGGGAAGCGGGGTGCCTAGGAGAGCATCTCGGGTGAATGTCCTTGCCGGGTGCTGCGGCTGTGGGTCCGCTCGCTGACCGCCCGGAGGGGTGTGCGGGGGTGTGTGATGTGTGTGAGCGCGAAGTGGGCTCGATTAGCTGCAATGGGAAAGCAATTTCTGCAGAGAACGTTTACAATTTTCTTTCAATATGACAGGATTAGTTGCTGTTGAAGGCTCTCCTCCAATAAGATCGCACTGCTCTCTGATTTGGTGGCTTTGCTGAATAGAAATTACTGGTTCTTGTTATCTCTCAACACACTCTCCCGTCTTCCTCATCAGGCACTCCCCTCTTTCTCATCACAAGTCTTTATCTACAATTTGCACATCAGAACAGCTTTTTTTTTTTTTTGGGTGTTTTGGGTTTTTTTTTTTTTTTTTCAACTACCTCCTCTCCATCTTTTCCTGCAATATTGTCCTCTTTATTTCTGGTTATGTTTACTCTTTCTTTTTGCAACTCCTTGATAGCTGTAAGTCTAAAGCAATGTATGAGAGGAGAAAGAGAGAAAGAGATCTTGCTTTTAGATTATTGCAGTCATAGGAGGCTATGCATATTGTGGAAAAACGTTCTTACACTAAATTCAGTTCAGTTCCTTAAACTAATTATTGTTCTGAAATTTTCATGGGGAGCGGTTTCCATCACACAATGACGAATAAATTAGGGAAAACAAGAGTTAGTTCTCAAAGGGTGTAAAGAATTCCTCTTCAACTAATAGTCACTGGGCTAAGAAGTATTCACTTTACTTAAGGAAACTTGCCAGTTTTATGGACGTAATCTTGATATAAAAATCTTTAGGTTTTCTTTGTTTTTATTTGTCTCTCTCATGGACCAGAACTGATTTGTAGTCTGAAGTTTGCTTTTTCCCTTGGGCAGAGGCTGTCGGCGTGGGAAGCAGGAGAGCGGAACCCATCTCATCTATTGTCCAAAGAACAGCAGGGGGAAGTGGTAAAAAGAGAAGTGGACTTTATGAAGGCAATCCAGGCTTTTGGCTGCTGCCTCCTCTGCCCCATCTCTTGTCTTAAAAAGCTGAAGGACCATAGCCCAACCACTCCCCTCCTCTCCAGTCCAATCACTACTCCTCCAAGTATTTCTTGCCCTGAAATTGCTCCAGGACAAGAGCTGTGTACACGACTCACATACAGGTAGCTGTTGCTCCTGGAAGGGGCTTAGGGATGGATTTACCCCAAGGAGCA
This sequence comes from Certhia americana, assembly GCA_018697195.1. Taxonomy (NCBI): domain Eukaryota; kingdom Metazoa; phylum Chordata; class Aves; order Passeriformes; family Certhiidae; genus Certhia; species Certhia americana. Next base: position 55,678,093 of record CM031879.1, on the reverse strand, counting down.
CGATGTGCCTTCAGGGTAGTGCTACTCCCTGGAAGGGCTCAAGGCCAGGCTGGATGGGGCTTTCAGCAACCTGATCTAGTGGAAGATGTTCCTGCCCATGTCAGTGGAGTTGGAACTAAATGATCTTTTATTTTCCTTACTACCAGCTAATTTGGAGACAAGGAGCTCTGAATTTTGAAGGCACTTGTCATTCAGTGTTACACAAGGCTGTATTTCTCCACCTGAAAACACTTTCACATGGTCAAAGGACTGGATTTCTTCTAGCTCTTCAGGAGCATCAAGGCACCTGGGATCTGACTTCTGCCCCTTGGTTTCTCAGCTTTCACAGAAAATTTTCCCTGGACTTCACAGTATGTTGGAAGACAGCTCTCCAGGCAACTCAGATGATATTTAGTATCAGGAGGTTGGAAGCATGCCATAAACGTGCAGCAGCCCCACGGGATTGCACCACCTCAAGTGCCAGGGCAGGGAAGAGCCACCTCCACAGTCGGAGTGCCCCTTCCTTTGCCAGACAGAGCCTCAGCCCCGGCCGCCCCCTGTGCCTCCCACGGGTTGTCTCTCAGACCTCGGCACTTAACACACTTTAAAATTGACTAATCAGGATGATCAGCAGCCTGAAAAGTCACAACGCCTGCTTCTTCTTCCCCTTATTATTATCATTATTGTTATTTTTTCCCTCCCAGCGAGTGTTTGATTGTGCACGTTGATTTCTGGAGATTTAATTAGAGTTCAGTCACTGCGAGCACAAGTCAGCCCTACCCACAGTGGAGAGCAGGGAGCAGGCGGCCTCCCTGCCCTGGGATGACCCCGGCAGTCTTGGGGACTCCCCGGATCCCTCCCTCCATTGCAGAAAAGGAGAGAGGTCCGGGGCTGGCTTCCAGCAGCCTTCCAGTGAAGGCAGGAGGCAGCTCCGAGCTGGCTCTACCCAGCTGCAGGGGGCTCCCCAGTGCCACGCTGCTCAGCGCCGTGCGCTGTCTCGGACCGCTGGAGGGACATCCTCCGCCGTGCCAAACTCGCCCAAGCGGAGAGCATCTCACTTCCTCGCAAGCACTCCCCCTCGCCGTGATCTCTCATGGAAATAAAAGCCCGGTCCTGAAAACCCCTGGCGTTTGACCCTCACCTGCTCCGTGCCTTGCCTGCAGCCCGGCCGGGAGAGCGGAGATTTCCCCCCCTCCCCGACACGCGTGTGAGCAGCGCTGCCTGCCTCAGCCTGCCGAGCCCGGCTCTTTACCAGCCTCGGCAGATACACCTGGATATGACTCCGTGGTAATTGGCACCTTTTAAGTTTGACAGAACATCCGTCATTACTGGCTCTCCTCTTTTATAGATCTACATGCTAGACACGCCTCCTGAGGGGAAAAAATGCCGCTTCTGAGCTTAAAACGTTTAAAACACATCCCTCTTCCCCGACCCCCCCCAGTCCCCAGCTGCTCCGGACTCCCCTCGTTCCCGGCTCATGCGAGAAGAGGGAGGGCGAGGGAGCAGAGCCATTTACAGTGCAATAAACCGCTGTAGAGCTGCATTCTTAGAGCCACAGAACAAAGCACTCAGCCCTTCGCTGGGAGGAAATAAAAGGAAGGATCGTGAGGAAACGGGTATTTGCTCATGCTGAACTTCCCCTCCTGCAGAGGGACCGGGAGTCGCTCCCGGGGAGCGCAGGCGAAGACAGCAACTTTCAGCGAGGCTATTTCCAAAGGAAGCAGCATCCCTATCCAAAGATGCCGAGTGATCTCTAGCGAGACTTTGCTGAGGGCTCTCCCTGTCTTTGGCTACACGTCTCCCAAATGCCTCCTTCTCCTGGCGTCGAGCTGCCTCGTTGGAGCAGCTGCCCCGGCAGGACCAGTCCCCTGTCCCCATGGATTTATAGCTTGGATGGAGAGGGAGAAGCCCCGGGGACCAACTTCAAGGGAAGCTTTTTATTATATTCGTAGGGGTGAGCTCCCTCCCTGATTCAGCTCTCATCTGCACCTGAGGGGGGTCACAGAGATATCTGCAGAAACTCAAGGTTCCCTCAAGGCTACCAAGGGGCTGGGCAGGTGGTCCCCATACTCCCATGGCTCCTATTTCCCTTTTCTCAGCGTCCCTCCACGCCTTTCATCCCATTGCCACAGGATTAGTGTAAGAAGGGGAAGGGGAAAAGGGCAGGCTGTGACTTCCCTCTCACTACCAGAGGTTCGAATGTCCACCTAGAGCCAGGGCAGATCAGAGCTTCCTTCCTGGTAGCCTCTTTCTGTCTCCAGATGGATAAGGAGGGACCAGGAGAGTAGTCCAGCTGCTTTTACTTGTTGTTTCCTGCTTGCCAAGTTTCCTAGGAGGAGGGAAGCAGGGAGGGTGCATGTTTAGATGTGCAAATGCCCAGTGAATGGGGATCTGATTCCCCATCCCAATACGTTCTCCATGGCTTAGGTGACTGTCCCAGCCAGCAGACAGAGAGCAAGCCCAGGGAACAGCCAGCTCTGCTAACCAAAATGCTTGATTTTCCTTCAGAGGTGTGGTCCTCTCCCCGCTGCCTGCTGGAGGTGGACATGTCACCTCCCAGGGGAAAGAAGTGGGTCTGAGAACCATGTTTATTGAGAGGATCTCTTCCCTGTGAGGTTTTGCCAGTAATTTTAGACAAACAGGACAGGGAAGAGCAGGACAAAGCCCTAATTTCCCTGTGGAAGAAAACAGCAGGCAAACAGGTTCTTAGTGCAAATAGTGAAAGACCCTTGGACTTCTACATTTATTTACTCCCAGCCTTGCAACGGATAGCTGAGTTTAATGCATGGGAGAAGCAGGTGCCTGAGAGGTGATGGGAAAATGCTGGTGAGAGTGAAACAATGGAACTGCAAATCCTCCTGCCAGTGTGTAACACAGAGAGCAAGAAGAAAGAAAGGAACAAATCCAAACTCAGGCAAAGGCAAACCAGGCTGTGCAAATAAATTACTAATGGATGCAAATATGAGGAAACTAAATGAGTTAAATAAACTGACGGTCAAACCTTCAACAGAAAATGATGTGTTATCCCTTAGCTATGTCCAGGGAAGTGCATTTCTAGGAATATAAACTGCAGTTAGATCTGCCAGGGTAGGCAGTGAAACACTGACTACATTGGCATGGTAGCTTGGATCTCTAGTGCCAGGGAACTAAGAACATCTTGGTTTCTTCTCAGTTCAAGCTTTAAAGTCCTCCAGAACAGCTGGCAAGGAGGGGTGTTGCTTTCACCCACCAGCTACATTAAGCTGCCTTGTTAATACAAAATCATCAAGCTTTTCTTCTCCATTTCCCCTGAATGATGATACTCTTTTTTGTGTCCCCTTTGAGTCTCAAAGACTAACATACTGAGAATTATTCAAATCAGATGAAAATGGATGCAGTGGAAATTCCCAGCAGGCTCAGATGGGGCTCAGGGTCTAATTCTAAGAGCCAAACTGATCCTCTCTCTTATGGAGCAGCTAGGTGGCGAACTGGAAAATCAAATCTACTGTTTTATTAAGGATAAGCACAGTATCTGGAGAGCATTCTGCTAGGCACAGCAAAACTGTTGGAACACTCTTTAGTATAAGCATGCACGTAGTTATCAACCTAGCAATAAACCCCTATCAATTGCAGATCTTCACTGCCATTTTTGTTGTTGGGGTTTTGTGTTTGTTTGTTTTGTGTAGGAATAATTATTCCTTGTAAATGCTGCAGTGTCCCAGGTGGGTAGATCTGAAATGAGTTGCAGAACAATCTCAAAAATATATCTGCTGAAAATCAGTGTTAACTTTGTCCAGATTTTGGAAGACAGTGACTGATAATCACAATATAGAATATGTTCAAGGTTGTCAGATATACTTCAGAGTACAGACAAAAGAGTTTCAGGAAAAAGAAAACAAGAAAGAAGCACGTCGCCTCAATTTATGTGATATAAGAGTTAAAAAACATTAGCGAGGGGAAAAGCAGAGAAATGGATTTGGTTTTAACTTGGTAAGTTTTATAGCTGTGACACAAAGCTCTTAAAAAGCAAAGAGTTATATAAAATTCTCTCTAAATTGTGTACAGGTGTGGGTTATCTGCTTGTAAAAGCTTTAATTGACGTTGAAAATAATAAAAACCGACCCTTCTTGACCTGAATCTCAGGGGTTCATATCCTGACGTGTCTCTAATGGGGAGAAAACGGGAAAACCCTGAAATGGATGGAGCCGCCGGCAGGAGTTCGGAGCCTCCGCCTGCAGCACCCTGGAGAGCGGCCTGCCCGCAGCTGGCGTGCCCTGATTCCCTGTGTCCCTGTGACCCTGTGACCCTGTGTCCCTGTGTCCGTGTCCCCCTGTCTCCGTGTGTCTGCACACGCACACACGCACACAGACACACAGACACACAGACACACAGACACACACACACACACACACACAGACACACGCACACACACACACACACACAGAGTCACAAACACACGCACACACACGCATGGACACACACACACACACACAGACAGACACAGACACATCCTCCTTTGCACACACACCCCTTGTTCGTATTTGCCCTTGCAGCTGTTCAGGCACAGGCAAGCCGGTAATCAGCTGCACCTCCCTTGAGGTCATGTCTCTAGTTAGGAATCCCACATTACTTGGAAGCTGGAGAAAGGTGTTTCTGTGCCTTCCACGTACCCAAGAGCTGGAGTCAGTGACTAGATATGAGGAAGAATTCATCATGCGTTTGAGAGTGTCAAAGAATCACAGAATCCCAGAATGGGAAGAGTTGGAAGGAACCACCAGAGGACACCTAGCCTGACCTCCCAGCGACCCCTTGAGCATTAGTCAGGACTGCATTCAGATTGTTTCTGAATATATCAAGAGAAGAAGTTCAAACACGCAGAAGAACAGTAACCTGAAGCTCAGCATGAGGAAAACTCCTTTCAGTACAGGCTCAAGTAAATAGTTGTGTTATTGCAAAAGAGGAAGCTTTCTGCAGAAAGCCTCAGTTACTGGAAACCTGCCCACTTCACTTATGTTGTACACAAGGATGATGTGTGGACATGGGGAAGCATGTGTCAGGCAGGCCATGCACTTCTTCTAATTTTAATTGGCTGGGAAAAAGACCAAGAGGTATTTCAAACACAATTTTTTCTCAGAGCAGCCAGATTGTTGGCAGCTCTATGTGCACTCCAGTGACTCCAAAGAAGCACCAAGGACTGTTTGTTTGATGAAGAGGTTTAAAGAGGGTCACAGTTCAGGGGGAAAATTTTTCCCCCGAATATTATTTTATAAACAGACTCAGTAGTTCATCTTCTCTGGGCATGAAGTCAAAGGTTCTGTCTGCTCTTTAAGCACTCAAGCCCACATATGAAGATCCCCTGCAGTGTAATTCTGTAGCTACTTCCCCTTTGAACTTCTGATTCTGTCACAGGACTTATGCAAAATCTGATACTGATACTGCTCACCCAAGCACACACAAGGAATGAATGGTTGTCTGAAGTCCATGCAAAGCACATAAATCCAGAAATAGAATTCTTAAAATAGGAGATCCTGAAAATTTTTTAGTAAGCTACTCTAACAAGCAGCTTAGATCAATCTCAAAACAAACAAACAAACAAACAAACAAACAAACACCAAACAACAAAAAACCCCAAACCAAACTAAAAAAACCCTCCAACAAAACCAAAGATGAAATCAAATTCAGTTTCTTTTGGGGAGAGGGTATGGGAAATTATGCCTTCTAGATTTCCTGAGAGCATTTTTCAATGAAATTCCTGTTTTCTCCTCCTGCAAATGCTGTGTTTTGGGCCTTTTGTCACCTACTGGAGCACTGACGTTTGCGGAAGAAAGACATTGCCTGATTAAATGGCTTAACTTCAAGTTGGTCACACATACACTCAGCTGGGATGAGAATTCAAACAATAATAGCAAAACCAACGGCCATTTCCTTTAAAACCAAGCATTAACAACAACATTCCATGAACAGTGCTGGATAGCACCTTCTCCTTAGTGTACAGTGAGTTACTGATTTGAATTAGAATGAAAGTAGCTCTGTTTGTCCTGTGTTGTGGGGCTGATATCACTCATCACTCTCAGGAATAATACGACATTATTTCACCCTTTTCCTTTCTCCCACTGGTAGTGATGGGTGTGACACACTCACCAGAGGGTTTACACCACACACTGCCAGGAGTCCTGAGGTGCCAGAGGTATTTCTGCAATGAGGCACAATATTTTATAAATATCTCTTCTATGGATCAGGGCTTACAGACTCAGAAAAAGTTCCACAGTGTTGTTCCTGCTCTGTTTTCAACATCTAATGCATTACACTCCAGTGTTCTCTGTAGATATTGCCTTAAAAACACATCTTTCATTTGTTTACCTTACTCTTTAACCTGAGTTTCATGTTCTTTTTTTTTTTCCCTACGTTTTTCACATTGTCTCCTTCACAGCTTGAATTTCTCTTGAAGATTTTATCTTTGTCTCAGGCTCACAGCATGAGGAAAGGAAAGAATTTCCAATCTGTAGGCTGGCAAATTTAGCAACCATTCCCCAGCAATGGGCAGATTCAGGTATTACTGTAGAAAGAGCCAAGCAGTTTAACCCTTAGACATGACAAAAGCTGCCTCCTCCTAGAAGGCTTTTCTGAATCACGGAGAATTATGGTTGTATAAATTCTCCTGCATGTTTTTTGCTCTCTCTTCTCCTGTTTATCTTAGCATTAAATTCTGTAACTTAGGATATTGCTGATATGTCTAAAAACACCCTGTTCTTTGAACCTTGGGAAGTTTTCAGACCCAAGATTGTCCTTGGCTTTGAGAACTACAGTATAAATACATGTTCTACACTTCAAAAGTCTGTGAAAAAAAGTATTTTCTTATATGAGTTTTGAAGTTTCTATCTAGTACCACAACTGATGACCCCACAATGTTTTGGGTTTTTCTCTGAAGTGGCAAAACCAGTGATTTCTCATGTTGTAGAAGCAAATTCCCAGACTGGAAATATTCATTGTATCTTTATTTTTTCTACACTTTTTCTTACGTCCCTACTCTCTAAGGGTAAGGATTCCAGGAGTTTTTTTCCTTCACCCTCTGTTCAGCCAAATATCTCTGTTTTTTTCTTTCTTCATGGTAATTATTTTTCCCTCTTTCTGCTCCCCTTTTACAGCATCTTTCTTGAGACAAGTTAATTTTATTGCAGATACTATTCTGCATGAAACCACACCACTTAGATAGATGGTCTGTATAACGTCTGTATAATATTCTAATATGATTGCCCAATATTTTTTCATAAACCAGCATAAACCTTGTTGCTTAACATCTTTCTTCCTTATTTACTTAGATAAGCTCTGAACACATCTTTGCTAACCAGTTTTGATTTATATTTTTGTCACTGGTATGTTTAATTGAAAAACTTCAGCAAAATACAACAGCATAATTTTTTTTCTTCAGCATCTACTGCTTTGTATTTTTCAACTCTGAGCTTTGTTAACTGTGCTGTTGCTCAGCCACCAGATTTTTTGAGTGCATTCAACTTTCTTTACTTTTTTTATTGCTTCCAGTCCAGCACAAACCCCATTTTCAATTCACTGCACTCCTCTGAACTGCTACTGGAGTCCCTTTGTCAGGACCAATTTGCAAACTCATTTATTACTAATGTTCGAGGGCTAAGTTCCCACTCTTACTTCCTTTATTACATCATTCCTACCTTATCTGCTTATTCTTTGAAAGAGAATAAAACTCCACCAAATGGAGTTGCTTAGACTTCCCCTCCTTTTTACTTCTAGCAGTTGCACTGAAGTTACTGAAGTTGTACTGACGCATGTCACCTGTGTACCTACAGCTTCTCAACCTTCAGCTTGCAAATCAAAATAAGATTAGTAACAGTTACCGTCACATATCCCATAACTCAATTTTTTGCTCTTAAATACTTATATTTCTTGTGCAGTTTTGAACTGCAGCCAGTACAATCGTTTGTTAAAAGTTAAAAAATCCTACCATGTTTTTTATCTTCTCACCTTCCTTATCAACACAGAAAGAACTTCACTATATTCCTAAGCATCCTGGAGAATTTTCTTGTGTATTTTGCTGAAAACTACTCCCACCTAGAAAGGGTGAAATGTGCCTATGACACATGACAATGAGAAGCCATTCTTTGCCTCTTTCTATGATTTTAGATTATTTCTTGTCAATAGGATATATTTAATTTTGACAATACTAATAAAAACAGTAACAACATTTTCTAATTCAGTTTGAGTCAACAAACATAACATTTATGGACCCTCTGTCAGTATTTTCATATTATACTGCTTAAAATTACATGTTTTCACATTCCTCTGCATTAAGTTTTTGGATGAATTGATTTGCACTGGAAGGAACTGACTCTTATGAGGAAAGACATGACAATAGTTTTGTAGCTCAAGCTGGTATTAAATCAAGTATAAGCAGCCTTTCTAATAAGCTTTTAAATTAGACGGAGAAAGCTCTCAGATGAAGTTCTGCAGTGCTGCAGTGATTATTAAGAGCAATGAATCATGTGGGGTCAAGCTCAGCTAGCAAACTAAATTAGTTTTGGAGCACTTTTAGAATGTGTCTTGCAGTCACACTTTTAATACTGTTTGGCGATCCAGCAAGACTGTAGATCACAGCGTGTGGCAATCTTACACAGGAGCAGAGATTTGTATCCATGGCTGTCTGATTCCCTTGTGAATCCTTAGAATGAGAAATAGCTAAAAATCCCCTTCCTTTCATAGGTGTTTTCACATTCCAAGTTACCAGTGTGGACTGCTGCTAGGTCAAACACTATTTAATCAAACAGCACTTTCATCAAACCATATTTTCTACCACAACTACCAAATTATTTTAATTATTACTCTTCCTTGCTGTACCACACATTTCAACAAATGAATGGTATTTATTAAGACAAGTTCCTTCTTGCATCACTTGCAGTGACAACAGAGGAAGCAGTGAAAATCTCTATATGCCTTTTAAGATGAAGAAAGCTTTCTTCCAGAGTAAATAGATAGACCCTTTTTGACATTAATGAAAAATATAGTGAGTAAAGCTAGTTGCATTCAATTATGACCCACTTGGAATATTAGAGTGTCAGTTTATTTTAGAACCTTCAGAAGAAGTCACTCTCTGGTGCAAACTTAATAAGCTGCTGAGACTGTTAATAATCTTCCTGATTTTTCTCTTCAAGGAAAGATATTCCTGAGTACCTGAACTACCAAACCAAGTGTGGTGTGTTTTTAAAGATTATACTTTGCATTACAGCTGAATTTGTGCACAGAAACTGGCCTAAGTAAAAAGGCTACTTCATTACTTACTAATGTAAACCATTAAAGAGACCTTTTCATGCCTATTTCTGTATGTAAGATAAACGTAGATATTGATAACATTTGTAAAATGGTGTCATCAGAATGATTATTGTGATAGTTCATGAAAATAGTTCATGAGAATGCCTATGAGTGCTCATAGTTCACAACAAAAAGTGTTGGTTTAAAGGACCTGAATTATGCTCTCACCTGGACCGCAGGGAGTAAAGAATAAGCTCAGGAGTCAGAGTTATTACTTTAATACTCACTTGAGTGCCAGCTTTCAAAACAGTCCCTTCAAGTGTGGGTTATACAGCACTTGTGCTCGAAACACAAGGCTGTTCAGACAGAACTGCTGAGAATCTACAGTGTGTGTGGCTGTTGAGCAGAGCCCCTGCCACTGAGAATCAGGACCTTGTTTTGTCAAATTAGTTGTTCAACGCCTGAAGAACTTGGTAAAAATATAGGCTATAATCTGTCTTGGCTTCCTTTTCTGATTTGAGAATTCACTACAGTGATTATTGCCCTCAAAGGAGTGTTGTGAGGCATTACTAACTGAAGTCTTTCACGTCTGGAAAGGTACATTTGGCAAAGATGCTGTAGCACAAATCATTAAGAGAGGAGCAGAGAGGCACATATCTATTTCATGTGTGGGTTATTCATTCCTCCTATTCATATCTCTGGTTCAACAAAGTTAAAATTTACATGCTAAATTACTCATAAAATAACATTAGATTCATGTTTACAATTAATATTACATCTTTGTAGAGCTGTTTCATTGATTTAGGATCCATTCACTGTACCAGTAAGCAGAAATAGATCATGTTGTTTATACAAGTCTTTAAAAAAAACCAAAAATGCATTAGAAAATGTCACTTGTTTATCTGTTAACCATGGTAGTTTGGGATTTTGTTCATTCCCTTTTTTCAGCACATTTTGCATTCCTGTTGTTATCTAATGGTCCTTTCTGTCAGAGATTTCCACCTCTGAGCTACACTGAGCTTGATTTTATAGCAAGAAAATGGCAATACCAGAAAAAACTTCCTGATATCAACCCCAGTTCTTTTGTACAAATTGTTACCTGACCTAAGCCCAAACAAAGCATTCTGAAGAATGAGGACCAAAATCTTTTCAAATCCAGGCAATGATAATATACAGGGAAACAGAACAAAAACTCTCTTTCATCATTCCAAACCATCTTCTGGGTCTATGAAGGATAAGCAACTAGATCTAGCTCTGCAAAATGAACTAGTCTGTACAACATTAACTCGAAGACTCCAGAGCTTGGACTTAGGCACTTGAGTCTTTCAGTAGAGGTTTAAGACTTTGGATTCATAAAAGATAGTTTAGGCAGCAGGCAAGTGCAGCAACTGACTAATAAGAGTCCAGGGAAAGAATGACCCTTGGTGCTCAATCTTTCTGACTCTTTATATACCACTAGATTAAGTTTCATCCTCTGTGAGTATCTGTGGGCAAGGAGAATTGGGATTTCTTGCTGACCAATTTCTGCCCACATAATAATTATATTGGTAGCCAGTTGTATTGGCTTTGTCTGTGATAAAGTTGGTTTTCCTTACAGTAGCTTGTATAGAGCTGTGTTCTGGATTTGGCAGAAGTGTTGACAACACATGTGTGTTAGTCATTGCTGAGCAGTACTGACACAGCATCCAGGCCTTTTCTCCTTTTTATTCTGGGCAAGGGTTTGGGAGACATCACAGCCTGGACTGTTGACCCCAACTAATCAAAGGAATATTCCATATGATGTGGTTTTTTGTTCACTAATGCAGTGGCAGAAGAAGTTTGCCAGGATTGACGTTGTTTGGGGGCAGACTGAGCATCTCTTGGCTGGTGGCGAGCAATTGGATTTTTCTGCACCACTTGCTTATATTGTTAGGTTTTGTCTTTTTGGCTGTTTTTTGGAGTGCTAAACTGACTGCCAGGATAAAACCACAGCACTGGCCAGCCATAGTTTTCACAATGTGAAGCATAAATCCCAAGCTCTAGACGTCTGTTAATGCATTTTAGATCACTGAGCTCAGGTTGTACAGACATTGGGTAGGACATCTGAATTGTTTTTTATTTTATTTTTAAGTAGAAGGGACAATGAAGAGGAAATCTACTGCATTCACAAATATTCATTTGTTTACTTTTTTTTTTTTTAAATTTTTAACAGAGCTTTTCTGTTTAAAATCTAGCAAAACTATGTTTCTTATAAGACATGGTGCTTGTCCAGGATTTCTGATTAAAAAACTAATGTGGACTACAGGTTACCATTTTCTTTGAGAAAATGTTTTTATGTAAATACAACAGATGCCACTTGAGGTTGCCCTAACTGTGTGTGGCAGCTCATGGAATAATTGCTACAGAGGGAGTCTCAGGTAGACGAATTCACAGAGGACTAAGGAAGCTGTGTGTGCTCTTAGAGTGGAAATTACAACTGGCTGGAGGAGGCCAATTTAATTTTGTGACACCTATCAATGTTTCACAATTTGTTGTTGTTCTTCCCTGTGAAGAGAAGAATACTGGAAAAAGTTTTTTATTCTGAGAAAAGAACATCAACTTGTGATTCTATGAAATCAGCTTTAGAACAGGAGGGCAGGGGAAAGGTTTTTCTCCATAACCAATAGACACCAGGGAGATTTTTGTTGCCAAAATAATCTGCCTTAAAAACACCAACAAAGAAAATTAAAAGAAATGCTTCAATATAATAGAAAAAAAATTGCATTCCTCCTACAACATTTCCATTAGATCTAAATGCTAGACTCTGACAATTAGGAATAAGAAGATTGAAAATAAGGGCTGCAGAACTGAAGAGCTTTAATAATTCTTCTCATTAACTATCCTCAAACAGATATATAGAAAAGAATTAGATGTATTAGTACTTCAGAATTTGACATGTAAGAAAATATAGCTCAGAGCTGGCACTCCAATTCTGCTACAGACAATAAATCGAGGCGATGTTCCCAGATGTGACTTTTGTAATGAAGTATGATCTGCTTAGCCACAACACCCCTGTGGAAGATAAATATTTGTCTTCACTAAATCACACAAATACTCTCCATTGCATGTTCCCTTGAATGGTGTAATCAGATTCACTACCATAAAATGAAAATATACATCTTTGTTAATGACTCCTAGGATATAGGAAATGAATGCCCAAAACACAGACACACACACACCAAGGAGAAGGAAAAAACAGAACAAAGCTAAAGAAGAGTTTTTATTTTGATATAGTTTGTTTTCTAAAGAAAATATTCACTATCTAAACCAAATGTGAAGTGCAGTTGCCTTCTTTATTTTACAATGATCAGCTAATTGGCATTTTTTGAGTTACTTTAGTTCTGACATCATAGAGCAGGTTCAGCTCCTCTTATACTGGGTGGTGAGCAAGAATGTGGGATGCCCCCAACATCAGAAGGATGTGGACCTGTTGGAGTCCACAGAAGAGCCATGAAGATTGTTAGAAAGCTGAAGCACCTCTCCTGTGCTGACAGGCTGAGAGAGTTGGGATTGTTCAGCCTGGAGAATGGAGGGCTCCAGGAAGAACTAAGAGTATCTTACAGCACCTAAAGGGGCCCAACAGGAAAGCTGGAGACGGATATTTTACAATGTCACATAGTGATAGGACAGGAAGTGATGGCTTCAAACCACCAGAGGTAGGTTTAGACGAGATAGCAGAAAGAAATTCTTCACTGTGAGCACTGTGAGACTCTGGTATAGGTTTCCCAAGGAAGCTGCAGATGCTTCATCCCTGTAAATGTTCCAGGCCATGTTGGATGGGGCTTTGAACAGCTTGGCCTAGTGAAAGGTATCCCTCTCCATGACAGGGGAATTGGATTCAGATGATCTTCCAGATCCCTTCCAACACAGACGTTCTGTGATTTTGTGGTTCTATACTATTCCTACAGATATGAGTCACAGAAACTGTGCATTCTGGGATTAACCCACAGTACAGGGCAACAAGCACATGCAGTGAATAAGCACTGTTCTTTCCTGTAAGTATTTAGGGGGCAGAGTCAGAACCTGCCACTGCTTTCCAACAGAGACAACCAATTTGAGGACATGTCAAACCTAGCCAGTCTGTTCTCCCTGTTGTATAATTAGTTTGCCTCGCTGAGTTACATCCTCCTTAATAGGCAGTCCCATTACAATGGCTCCCTCTCATCTACAGCAAAAGCAGCAAGAAACAGTCACCCATTGTTTTCATCAGGTCCAACCCAGCTCTGAGAGAGCAGCAGCAGAGATATTGTTATGTTCTCTACCAGATCTATTAATACACAGGCATATGGAACAATTTCCCTGCACTGTTCAAGTGTTATGGTTTGCTTTTTAGGTTGTTCATAACAACAACAAGAGCAATAATAACAACGAAACAACAACAACAAAGACAGCAACAACAACAACAATAATAATAATAATAATAATAATAATTCTACTCCATCAACATCTGCCCTTTCAGTAAATTTCTGTTTCATCCTTTTTTCCGCAGTTTCCTTGCCACTTGTCTTTCTTCCATGCACTGCCAGGTGCCTAATGTCTAGTCTGCAAGATGATAGAGGAAAGGTTTTCAAACTTTTGTGTTTTATATACCCTGAAAAAGAAAAAAATCCTAATGCAGCTGCAAATATAAGACTAGTGAGTACAGGTTTATTTTTGTTAGCTATATTTCCTGCCTTCCCTAGAAATAGCCAAAGTACCTCCAGGGGGCTGTAGACAAACCACTGGAAAACAGAGATATAAAAGGTGAGTTTCCTGTGCCTTGAGGTTAGAGTCAAGCAAAATTTCAGTTGTTCTCTGTAGAGTTTAGGGTTTGAGAAAGCTCCTCTGCAGCATGGATGTAGGGATGTGGTAGCAAGATCTATCTTGTGGGAGAGAGTTGATGCAGTCTGACATGCAACAAAAAGAGAGAGAAACAGTATTTTTAGGCTAAGGACTATAACAGGTCTTTTTTAATCTGTCAGGAGTAGATATCAGTGTCTCAAGGTGGGCAATAGACAATAACAATATACAGAACTCTTCTTTATTTGAAGAGCAGAGGGCACCTTTGAAACTCAGCTCTTTTAGCAAAATTATATTGTCCTTTATTATTATTTGTTCAGAAAATGCCATGGAAGTTTTACAAATAAGTATACAGTGTTTTAAATGGTTTTAAGATCAGCACTGGTTAAGCAATATAATATATGATCAATATAAATTTTTTCATTTTTCATTCATCATTCAAATTTTCATTCATATATGTCAAATTTCGATTACTCAATAGAATTTCAGTGACAATAGTAGCTGAGGAATAATTCAATGATTATGCAGCCCTCAGAATATGGCTTTTTGCCATTTGGTGGAATAGATTTATGGAAAAGACAGTGCATCTTTTTCCTATTACAACATATATCTGAATATTAGAAGTATCACATGATTTTGAGGGAGAGTTCAGATTTTAAGATTTAATATGTCTGCAACTCAGTAGAAATTAAAAAATAGATTTTTAGACAGACTCAATTTTTGTTTATACTTGTAATAAAATTTAGATAAACAATTTCAGGCTTTTTTAGTAGTGTCTTTAGAGAGGCAAATGTATGCATTAAGGGATCCTTAGATGAAATCCTTGTGGGATCTCTATATATGAATGCATATATTTCTGTTTATTTGTCTATAAGAGAAGGGATAAGTTGTTTTGAGTGGTAATAATAAATGAATTTTATGGTCTAAGGTTTTCTGTAGTTTTTTTCTGACTCATATAAACCAGTTGCTCTCCCTGTCTGTGATTGTCACTCCAGGTGTGCTAGATCCTTCCAGATTTATTTTCTTTGTGTTATATTCAAATACACTAAAAACCTGCTGCTTTACACTTCAGTTACTGTAACAACTTCGGGGAGTGAGGGAGAGAGATTAAAATCTATTCCTAACAACATTGTTCCTTCATCTGCCAGCAGGGTCCTCCCCACTGATGTTATTTGGCAGCTCAGAAAACCTGGGGGAAGCCCACCTTTATCTGGTAGGAAGACTTCACTCATTGGAATGGTTATGGATTTGGATTGCTTTAGATTACCTATTGTTTATCTCTCACTTACTGCACAGCAGTTAGAGAAAGGAAAAAAAAAAAAGGAAAAAAATCCACATTCTATGCAATACTCATTCTGAAGTGTCTAGACTAAACTAAACAGTGCTTACTTGTATCTAGCTAGCACTAATCTTTTTCTTGCCTCTAGCTAAAAAACAAAGGTTTTGGTCTCTGAGCCAAAAATCAGCATCAAGCATTGGGCTACTGAGGGAGAAAGTGCTTTCCACATCTCAGATATCCTCTTTGCTTTCAGTTCTCTTCCCTTGCTAAAGCTGAAAGTGTGCCTGCCATTAAACAGAGCAACTTGATCCACTGCCTTCTTCCTCTGTTTTAGCAGGTGCTTTAAAAGTCCTGAATTATGAACAGTGATTTCTGAGGTCCAGAGGCCTAGTCCTTTAATCAGCTACAAGTTTTGGAGTTCTGCAGCCCCCATCTGCATATTCTGGCTGGATGAACTGCCACTGGTAAGGGGGAGTGGGTTCAAATATGCCAAGGGCAGAATGCTACAGCTCACACCCCTGAGCAGCTCTAGGTCATGGAGCAGGCACAGCAGACTCTGTTTAGAAACTGGGGGCTCCAGCTAAGATACAGCTGGAACCTTTCTTTGGCAGTACTTGAGAAAATTGTATCAAGAGCCACAATGTGAGTGTTTGACCCTCACCATACAGCTCACACCAGTCCAGCACTCTTTGCCTTTGCACACACAGACCAGAGGCTTTCAGGAGCTTTCTAGGACTCAGGAATTGCGATCATGACCAGGTGTAGAAAAACTTATTAAGGTCTCCTCCCTAGGAGGAATGTGCTTTAATTTCATGGAGCTAGAGGGGTCCTAACTAATCTCTGCTTTACTTAGATGTGCTAGCAGAAATTTCCATGCCACCTCTTGAGGAAACAACAGGAGGGAATTTGAAAAGAGGCTGTTGGTTAAAATGAGTAAAGATGTTACACACACACCTCTTCTGCCTGCTTATTACTCATAACATAAACACACACAGCTGTGACTAGGATGCATCAGAACAAACTGCTCTATAACTTCACAGCAGTTTCCTGTGTATTCCAGAAAATATTTAAGGACCTGCAGAAAATGCAAAGTGTCAGTGGTCTCTTGGCAACTCTTTGTTGAGTAAACTCATATGAGGACTGTAATAGACAATAAAAGCATTCACTTATAAAAGGCTTTCATTCCTTCTAAGATGCTGGATACTTATCTCCTGAGGGATTAATTTATTGGAGGCAGATACTGAATGTTCCCAAGGCCTCGTTGGGAATTCTCTGCTGAGTGAGTGTGAAGCTTCTGCAGCTTGTGCTGAAGCACAGATCAGTTTAAGGAGCTTGTTGCTGTGTGTCTGAGGAAACACGCTAGTTCATTTTCTTCTGCTTTTGAAAACAGGATCACAATTAAAATAAGATCAAGCAATTTTATTATAAGGGAATGAAAACACATCTATGGAGCTTGATTTCTCTGCCAATTAGGCTGGTTTTGTACTAGGGCAGCTACATATATTTCAAGGTAATTATTCTCATTTAGTGCTGATATAAGTGAAAGGAAAACCATGGTCTGTGGTCTAAGAAGAGAGGATTTTAATAAAACATTGGATACTTGCAATTGACAATATTGCATGTAGGTTCAAACAAATTCCTGAGATACATTTGGTTCTATTTGAGCTTATTCCTAACTTATCCTGGTCACTTCAATTTGCAGGAAGGTTTTTGCAAACCCAAACACCTTTATGAAGGCTCATGAAAATAATAACTGTCATGCAGACTGAGTGATTGAAGAGATTTAAACTCTGAAGAAGACAGATGTTTAAAGATTTGTTAAAATAAGAAAATGTATATACTGCTAAAGATACCATTCTGGTATCATCTTCAAATGTTATCAGGTAGAGATATTTGCATGGTGCCAGGGAACAGAGGACAAATTCATCCTTGTACTTGCTATCATATGTACTTGCTATCATTCACTTTGTATATGGAGAGGAGAACAGGTTCCACAGTGCAGAAAGTCATTTCCAAAGGAGGTGAACCCTGTCAACTTCAAAACATACTCAAAAGTGAATCTGAAGAAATGGTGTATTCTAGTCAGAGAACAAAAAAGGCAAAAAAATAGAACATGCTTTGGTAAAAGGTAATTTAAAATATTTTTTTTTTCTTCTTTGCCTCCTTTTTGTGAGTGTGTGAGTGTTTTGCAGGTAAGCAGGAAATTTAGTATACATCAGTAAAAAAAAAAAATTATTATTATTATTATTATTATCATTATTATCATTATTATCATTATTATCATTATTATCATTATTACTATTATTATTATATGGCAACCATTCTGTGGTCAGAGGGTCAACAGTCCTGGCTCTGTCAATGTGACTTGCAAAAGTATAATTAATTTGTATAGGGTCATATTCTCAATGAGACTCATGGAAGACACTTGCGTTTTTGGAAAGTTTGCAGCAAAGGATTACTTTCAGTTTTTGTTGCAAACACATGGTGGGTTCACGTACCTTCTTATTCCTTCATTTCATGTAGATATAGATTGGAACTTTATAAACCCAGCCTTTTTATTATTAATCCCAAAGTGTTGCTCATACAGGAAGACTTAAAATTTATGCAACCTTTTAAGCAAGTTTCACTGGGCTCAGTCTTCTTTGTTCAAAAAAAAAAACATTGCAAACTTTTCATGGAACTTCACTCATATTTTCAGAGCAACAAACCTACCCAGAAAACCAGTTGAATACATTCCTTAGGAAAAAAAAAAGATAGCATCATACTAGTACTTTCAGTTTTTACTTTAAGTCATACTTGAGATTTCTAGAGAGACTTTCCATAGAAGATATTGTTTTACACTCATGTACATTCTGAGAATAGCTGGTCACAAATATTCATTGTACCCTTGGATCTGTCTGGGAGACAAACAGCAAGGCTCTGCTAGTCACAGCTCTCATCACATAGTTTCTAGAAGTAAACTTCAGCATATGGCAGCTCCACACATAGTTGCCTTTATTTACATATTTTTTGTTGCTCACAGGGGGTGAAGAGTTACATCACATGACAAGGTTTCTGCCCCCCAATTGAATTAGTGAACATTTCACACCCAGAAAATATGAAGTGTATCAGAAATGTGAGGGACCTATTTAGATTAACACAAAATACTTTGAAAGACCTGTTTAATGCTGAGTGATGCTGTGGATCAAAAAAAGTCATCTGTAAATGTACATGAAAATGTTAAAGTATGTAAAAAATTTTAGAAAATTAGGAGGTGAAATGAGAAGAGTGAGGAAGGACACAACTGTATCAGCTCCTTCTGACATATTTGTATATTTAGTGTGATACAAAGGAACATCCCTAAGCCAACATTTTCAGGGAAGGCAAAGTATAGGGAATTTTTAATCAAACACTCTGCTTGCATTTTATGATAACTACATTTTTTGTTCAGATTTCCTTTCTGAATAAAAAGTCATATTTTTGAATAACTTTGGTGTTTCTTGGAAAGCCTGAGAAAAGTGTAAGAGTAGGTTTTGATGTTTTCTTGGTTTTGATAAATGTCTCAATTTGGAGGGAAAAGAATCTCTTAAGTTTCAAAGGCACAGAAGTATTTCCTAAAAAACCCTGAATTCTAAGAGATTAAAATTACTTCTAATTTCAAAACTTAAATTGACATAGACAAAAACTAATTTCAATAAAACATGTTGGAGGCACACATGGCTGAAATGTGAGGTATCTATTAGCAACAATATGAGCAAGTCATTGATTTGTATGACTTCATAAGGATATACTATCCTTGAATAAATTTGTTAACAGCTTATTAAAAACAATATAAGAGAATGAGACCTTTGTGGTAAAATACAGCAAATGAAATATTCAGATTGCAAATTAAATGAGAACACAAAATGAGGCAAATCTTCAGAGAGCATGAATTAGTCAGAGTCCATTTAAGTCAGGGGAGATGGAGCAGTTAATGTCAGCTGATCATGCAGCTCCTCAAACTTAAAACTGTTGTCCTCTCATTAACAGTGGAGCAGCTTGTGGTCTTAATGCACTGGACTGTGCAAAGCCTTTGCACAGTGAAAAAAAAATCACATTATTCTACTGGTATCATAAATGGAATTTAGAGGTGTGAAGAGGTTAAGTGATTTGCAAAGGTCACAGGAAAGATAAGTGGCAGAGCCAGGAATAGATCTGGCATGTCATGACTCCTTGCAGTAACCAGAGGACCATCTGGCTTGTCAGAATAAATCCACATTTAATTAGGTGATGTTCTAAGGGCAAACAAAAATGTCAGCATAGGTTAAATGTCATCTAATAATTTGTCCTCACAGCAGTTCATCTGTAACAAGCCCTCGTGTAGCGCTATTTCTAATCTGTTGCATCACAAATTCTGCTACATGACTGTTAAAAAAATCTTTCATCTTTGTCCTTAAATGCAAATTCAGAAGATGTAGTGCTGATTAGGCTGTGCTTTGTCTGGAGATAAAGGCAAGGAAATGTCTTGATTTATTCTATGCAACACTTAATGCAAATATCAGATCAGTGTCCTTACTGCTCTTTTATTAATTACAAGTATTAACCCATTGGGGAAAGAAATCCCACCTGATTTTATGGAAGGTAGTTCTCCTAAACTGAAATTTAGTTTAGCTATTCCTTAGCAGCAGTCCAGCACTGAGTAGAGTGAGGAGACCTGTCACCTGTAACACAGCTCAGCCACATCAGAATCCAGGGCTGGCCAAGACGCTGGTACGTCTCTCATTTATTGAGTTTGTATTTCACCTAAAAGTCCTAAATTCCTTAACATCAGTCTTCCTTTCCCTTCTATTTCCCAATCTGCTGCCTCCCTAGCAGCACCAGATACAGCTAATGGGGCTGTTTTTCCCACCCCTTGGCTGCAGACACAAATTTCATAGTGGGGTAACTCTTAACCACCATAAATCTCAGAACATGTTTTACTCAGATATTCTCTTTGGCTGCAATTTAATCTTTTCATATTTTACTCCTACACTCTCTAGAAATGTTACCTTGATGAGATAATTTTTGCAATTTTTTTTTTAGGTGTTTTTTTTTTTTTTTTTTTTTTAGTTTCCCTGAGCATCTCATAACGTCTCATTTACCTGCAGAACATGAAGTAGCCATAAAATATTCTGCAATGTCAACAGTACATAAGAAATAGGGAGCAGAGCTTTCGACATTGTAATTCACTACCAGTAACCCAAAGTTACAATGACTTGCCTCAGGACCTGACTTATAACCCACAACAACAACTGGGCCACAGAGTAAGATGACCTTCCTCCTTTTGTTGTGAATATTTGAGTAAAACTGTCATTTATCAGGCAAAGGAGAGAACTGCAGACTCTTCTGTTGAAGCTAGCTATCATTACCTATGCCAATCATATCCTGCTCCAGAGATAATTACCAGAGTGTGAGAATGTACCTGTAATCATAAAGTAAATTAAACACATAAATAAGTTTCATGCAGGTAATTGCAAGCAAAATGAAAAGAAATAAAAAAATAAAGAAATCACTAGAGAGAGATAAACAGAAAGGCAAAATAAAAATGGAGACTTAGAGAAATAATTTCATGAAGACTTTAAAGATCTGCTTTAACTGATGACTGATATTCATATCCATGCAATTCATGAAGAGAAATGAAAAGGAAATTAAAAGAATAAATTTAAGATATATATAAAAGTTATTCTGCCTGACTACCTTTGCTGTTTTGTAATTACCCAGCTGGGTTTTTCAGTTGACCAGAATGACAAGATTACAGGATTCATTCCCAAGTGTCATTCCCACTTGGCACCTCCTTCCTTTCTGTAAAACCCTTTGCCAACATATTGGCCTTTAATATGCTGTGGTCAATAATGTGACTCCACAGTTCTTAGCTAATACTCTGGACATAAAATCTGCCAGATGGCTGTTGTACTCTGGAGCCATTGGCACCTCCACCATGCTCCTCAAACATGGCCTTAGGAAAAAGGAAGAGGTTTGCAGTCCTCATATTTCCTCAGTGCTTATTAAGTCTGTGATGCTGGTGTATCTGCATGTTAACAGATCTGACTGCAGAGCCTCCTGCTGCTTTCTTCTTTCTCTGTCCCCAGGATTGTGGCTATGCACTTTGATTATCCAAGGCCATAAGCCCCTGAGAAATATATAAATTTTTTTTTTTTTTTCATTTTCTTTTGGTGAGCTCTGTTTCAAAGTTTCTTTCTTTGAGGATTCCTAGACAGCATTTCTTTCAGACGCTACCAATCACCCACATTTAACTCTGTGAAGTTATTACTGTTCAGTTAGCAGGAGGTGCATACTTCCGACTTAGATAAAATTTCTGAGGCATTTTGGAAAAGGAAGTGGAAAGACGGAAACAAAAAAAAAAAAAAGAAAAGAGATGAAAATAGTACAAGCTCATCTTAACAGACTATCAATAATTCAATGCAAGTTTATTTTCCATCACTCCTTCCATGTGAACTCTTGTCCTAAAATGCTTTACAAAATAAATAATACAAGAGCATAGACATTATACTGTATAAATTACAGACCAACAGAGGCAGAAAGATACAGCCTGTAGAACACACTAAAGAGAGACAAAGACCAATAACAGAGAGAAGAGAGTGGAAGCCATTAAGAGGTGCAGGCAGGGGAATGAGGAGAGTTTTGCAGATAAGTTCTGATAAGGGGTGGAGAGTTGATGAGGCAGAGAGGTACTGGAAGGCTGTTGCAGATGGCAAGAGACTGTGCTGAGATCAGAGGAAGCTGGAGTTAAAGCAGTGGAGGAAGGAGAAGGATTGACAAATGCAAGGCCTGGAAGTGCACTAACGGGGCAGGCATTTTGCAGCCAGTGCCTGAGACAAAGGGGATGCTCAGGGATTTCCCTGGAAAAGAGGGTTTATGAACTCGTGGGTTTGGTATGACAAGTACAAGATAGTGGACAGTATTTTACTTGCTGCCAAGATACAGAGAAGCATGGGACGGGCTACGTCATCAAGGCAAAGAAACTTGGAATTTTACATGGGGTGAGGGAAGAATAAATTAAAATTGTCTGTCTTCAGATATAACTTATTTATAAAGTCCAGGTGCAGTTTACATAGGGATAAGTTCAAATGATAATAAATTTCCCCCAGGTCTTGAAGCCCAGCCATCTGATGTGGCTTTTCAAATTCCCTTGCTACACTGGCTGTGCCTCTGACCTACCCTTGCCAGTGGTTCCTCTATGAGAACATCCTCTCTAGCCAACAGTAAATTGATATTCTGGAAATGTTTTAGAATTGGCTCCATTTTATCAGCTGCACTTTTAAGTGTAAACATGTTGAACATACAAATTTAACTGTGCACTTGAGACTTGTGCTCACAAATATGATTGGGATCCTTAAACTGATTTGCTCAGTGCTAGATTCTGCCTGTGTAAAATCAGAGGTTTTCCAGTTTCATTTTCCACTCCTGACTACTCATAATCCCTAAAAATACTTTTTGTCTTCTAATAGTGACTGTTGAACACTTGATTTGACCTTGATTTTAAAGGTCATGATGGGGTAATATCTGAAAACAGAATGATATATTAGTCCTGTGATCAAAGGGTGTACCTTTCAGCCTGAGACCTTATGAGATTTTTTTTTTCCCAGAAATAGTGAAGGGTAAATATTCCTATGTCACCTCCTTCGTTCCAGACTTACTTCCAAATTCCATAAGAAGTCATTTCTGTACAAAAGAACAGCTTGAGAAGAGTTTAAAAGTGAATTTATTTATCTAACCAAATATTTTCAAAAATAAAATGACTTCTCCAAGAGCTGGTTTGTGGGCCAGTTTGATGCTCTATAAAAGTCATTAATATTAAACCAACTGGCTTTAAATTAAGCCTCTGATATTGTTCAAAAGAGAAAAAAATCTATCAGGAAATTGTTAACAGAATACTTCCTTGATCTTCACAAAATTTCAGACAGCAAAACAAGACAAGACTAACTAATCAACAGATTTGTTTTTCTCCAGAGGTTTCAGAGATCACTCATGTGTCCTTCTCAGACCAATGTAAATGCAAGGCAAGGAATTGTGCCAAAATGTGCTGAAAGCAGATGCAAGTAAACAAAATGAGCTGAATTCCAGATAATCTGCAGGAGCCCCCATGATATTAGGTAGATATAATCTGCACCAAAATACTTCTTTGCTTTGTAAGTTAATTTTAATAAGATTTCAGCTACAATGTTAAAACAGTAATTGCTGGACCATCTATTTGTCAAATAATTTTGCTAACAATTGTAGTTATACTCCAGTAATATTAATTTTTGAAATGATGGCCAAAGTGTGGTATTTTCTTCAAAATCTGTAGCCCTATTTTCCATCTTCCTCTGTTCATGTTGCAATTGTCCGTATTTTGGGCAATTAATTTTGTTTCTCAACAATATCTAAAAGCTACACACAGTGTGTCACTGATTAACCTGAAATTGAATGAAGGAAGTAGTGATATTAATTGATTTTATCTAATAAAGAAAAGGAAAAGTATCAGAAAAAATGATGTTTTTTTCAATTACTTTTTTATGCTAACTTGATAGAGTGGCCATCTGATGAAGAATTCCTGCATGTACAGGGAAACGTTTTAGTTACTATAAAGGTGCAAATGTAGCCACCAGGGAGATGTCAGGGAATGTTTGCATTGTAAATCTTCAACTGCATTTCAATTGCTGTTTTTTTTTTTCTTTTTTTTTTTTTTTTTTTGTTTTGTTTTTTTTTAAATGACCTCAGATATCTTAGAATGTACATATTTTTTAATTACACTGCTAATATGAAATAATTAGACACATAAATCAGAGAATCACAGAATTAACTAGGTTGGGAAATACCTCTGAGATCTTTAAGCCCAACCTATCACCTAACACCACCTTGTAAACCAGACCATTGCACTGAGTGCCACATCCAGTCTTTACTTAAACACCTCCAAGGACAGTGACTCCAAATAACAAAAGCTTAAAATGTCATGCCTACAGACAGTAACCTGGCAACAGCTATGAGTTTTGCAGGCTTCCTTAAGTTCCATTTAGCTTGGTTTGTCACAGTCAATGAGAAAAAAAAAAGGAAGAAAGTGAAGCGACCTCCAGAAGATGCTGAACTACCAGCTCTCAAGTTTTAGACCAACAAGATTTCTGATCAAGATAATGTCAGTTTTCTGATAAATATTTCCAACATAAATATACATTAATTAAAAAACATTTGTGTCTAAATGAAGTAAGTTGCGTTCTTCAGAAAAAAAGCTGTTATAGTTCTGATAGGTAACTTGATTTGGCACACATAAACTAGCTAACCTGTGTGCCTGGTACAGCACTAGAAGGTTTTTAAGTATTGTCTGGTGCAGAGAACAGAGTACTCAGCCTTTGAACAGCTGTTTTCCACCAATTAGTGGAATTAGGGCTAAAAATATGCCAACCAAGCCCATAAAGAATTGGTTTTTTCTTATTTTACTAGCCTGAGTGCATTAAGTTTAAGAAGAATATAAACCTACCTTCCATCCTGGTGAATCACAGTCTAACAAAAATTAATGAATGGCTCTGCCTAAAGCAGGGTACAGACAAAACAGGTGGTGTATATGCTATTTCTTAGGGATTACTCCCACCCCTGGACTGTTCTGCCTCTCTCCCCCATTTCTCACTTTAAGGAAGCTTGGCACTCATTGGACTGCTGCATGAGTGGTCAACTGATTAGCTGAAGAAAAAGAAAAATCCTTGCAAACTAACAAGAAAGAGAAGCCCTAGAGCCTGAAGAGTTTTCTGCAGGGTTAGTGGGTTGAATTAGATGAGTAAAGGTCTACCAAAGATGCAAAAGCAGAATTATAGACATCTATTCAAGAATATGTGAGGAAGACATAATTGTTGTCCATTTTTATGGAGGTTGAATTTTAGTTTAGTTCTTTATTGTGTAACTTCTGTTATTCACAAACCACGTGGAAAAAAATAAAAAAATAAAACACTGACCATGGTAGCTGTGTAGCTGCAGGTTTGAAAATCCTTCAAGGACAGAAGCAGAAGAGTTGTTGCTAGCAGACCAAAAGATCGCCTTGGATCCAAACAAAGTTCTTATGGCCATATACCAGCTCTGTGATTTATTTTTTTGTGAAAATTCAATCCTGTTCGGGTCATTCAGAGCAGACCATATTGACCTGAAAATAAAGAGCAGGAAGGTGGAAGAAGTTCATCTATGTCATCTATAGTCTCCACATGACTGGGCTGACTCAGAAGTGACACATTTTTGACTCAAGAATGGAATAGTTACATTATTTATGGTGGGGATATTACAGACATCAAAACAGAGTTAAACCAAGCCAGTCTGTGTTACAACCCCTACCTGAACAGGATTCAGCTGTGAGGAACCTGTCTGACTGTATCAGCTTCAGCAACAGAAGCTCTCACAATGTGTCATTGCAGCGATGAGCTTGTGAGAAGAGCAGCTTGAAGGGGTAGAATGAATTCCAGCTCCAGTCCCACATTCCTGTCCATTAAAAGCAAATATTCAACTTTAAAAATGCAAATAAAGATATGAAAGGAGACCAAACAAAAGCAGTAGCATTAACAGCTGCTCATAGTCCTTTATAGCTCTCTGGAATGATTACATCCTATTTACTTCCACTCCTTGAAGCTCTGTCACTGTATTCTAACCACAGGAAAAAGAAAAAAAAAAAAGGTCTCTTTAATTATTCTTCAATGTTTTTTGCCAGTCAGGCCCTGTGTCCTGGATTGAAATCAATGTTAATGGCTTTTGAGACTCCAGTATAGATATATTTTTTAATTGATGTCTCCTCTTCCTCCTGCTGACCCAGTTCTCATTTTCATTAAATTCAAAAACACACTGATGATCCACTCAGATCTGATAAATTATTTTAACTCCTTTCTGCCATAACTAAATTTAATATTGGTTTACTCGCAAAATTAAATTACTGGCACAAATATTTGAAATTTGTGAACAACAGCTGCAGTGATAGAAAACAGGTAGTCTGGTGATGTTAGGATCCAAGCAGCAAGTAAAATAAGGAAATGCAGGCTACTGTGTGGACTCATTACTACAATTTTCATTTGAACCTCTTCCTTATCCAGCAGTTTTAATCTTTATTCCATCTGACAGGGCAGTTGACATTACAGACTTCCTCTGTGGCACTGTTTATAGTTAGAGAAAAGGCACATAAGAATTTCCCCGGCTAGGGAAGAAGGAACAGAATGAAAGCAGAATAGGTGTTTGAATGGCAATAAAATTATTTGGGATGCTGGAGATAAAGTGTGGAATTTTTTAACCTGTGGGCCTCACTGATGCAGCAGAGAGGCAAGGAATTCTACAGCTCAAAGAGAAGATTAAAGCTGGCAGAGGGAAGTTCATTAGATGTCACACTGTGATATTTCTTACGGTTTTGCTTCTTGCCAGAGGTGAATTTGCTGGTACCCACTGTGTTAGCACTGCATCCTGGGGTGGGAATGGGATGTCTGCAGAGCCTCACTGCTGTGAACACTGTGCCTGCATGTAGCTATGCTCACTGCTAGGTCAGCAAGCACAGGTCTGGGGATTTTTGGTATGCTAGGCAGGAGGATAAGCTGTTTGAGGAAATGTGATTGAGCTCACCTGTTGCCTCAGTGCTCTGGGCCCAAGAAGCAAGAACATTGATAATTGTGCAACTGCTATTTCCTGGACACTATTGCTATGAATCACATCTCTCAAGGTGATAAATATTCAAACACAAGTCCTGCAGGAATCTTATGAAACACCTTACTTGTTTGTCATCAATACCAGACAGAAGCAGGATCACTCCATCCCTCAGTCTTTCCCATGAAGTTTGCTACCTACTATAACAATGTACTTTACTTGGGGGAGAAAAAAATTCAGTAAAAGAATTCCTTCTTTCCTGAAGTACACTTTAGAGAAATTTTTCATTGTACTACTATCATTAGATTCATAACTGCGGTCTAGCATGAATTGTTAATGGAAGTTTTCTAAATACAGGGTAAATCCTCCTAATTACTGTTCCAAGCAGTTTTGTAACCTGCAGCAAGAGACAAAAAGTGAATTTAGGAAGACAAAGAACAAGGGAAAACTGCAACAGCCTTGTGTCAGTGGGAAAAACTGACCAATATGCCAGAGTCAGTCTGGTTTTTCCTGTTGGTCACTTGAAAGCTAATAGACAATTGTAGGGAAGTTTGCAGATATTTCCAGGTAGGTGTGATGAAGCACAGGTGATCATAAGGAAGCAGATTTTTGTCTGAAGAATCAATTAGGCTGTCCTGTGGTTTCTAGATAAATTTCTGCTCACTTTAGTGTTTATTACTTAAGATGGTTGTCCTGGATCTGGATTACAAAGGCATACCATGATGACTACTGGATAGAATGGAATAATCATCAGATAAAAAAAATCTTTGATATTCTTTAAAAATAAAAGCCTTGTCACAAACTCTCTACCTGAAAAAGCTGATGGGGTATTTCCAGTTGTTTGTGTACCATTCAGAATTGCTGTTGAAGGGGAAATGTCCTTGCTTGAGGAGATATTATACATCAAAGTTGTGATTCAAAACAGTGAAGATGAAGAGGTAATCAAGGGTGCTAATGGTCACAGTGAGGTGTGATAAATCTGGACAAAAGTGGTGATTGTGGGCAATAAATCCAACAACCTGCTGGGTCTGGCACAGAGCCACCTGAGACAGGCTGATTGCCAGTAGTTTTGAAGGTGAGCATAAAATCAAGCATCCTCCAAGTTAATAGCACTCACATAATGAATATTATCTTTTGTTAAAGCACTAGGCCCATGACCAATGCAAAATTAGTCTGCCTGAGTGCATGAGCACATGTGTTCAGGAGGCGATCTTGAGAGAGGCAAGCAGGATGATGAGCACACCTGCAGGCTGTTATTTTGCCTTCCCTTTGGCTCCTCCAGGTCTTGTTCAGCAGCTGTATTCTCAGAAGGCTGTTTAGCCCTGAAACTGTGGTGTCTCATTATAAGATTATGCAGTTCTGCTCTGATGGAAGTGGGTGGAATTTGGCCATGTTAGGATCCTGCACTGTCACCACAACACCCACTGCAGCACCACAGGTGGACTTCATGATCTTACAGGTTTCTTTCAACCCAAATGATTTTGTGATTCTCCAAGTGGTAGCTGGAGACCTTTCTTTTATTTTTCTTCTTAGGGAAGCACACTGGCTTCCCTAAGGGAAGGGAATCCCAGAAATTCCAACTGGGGAGGTGGTTGTCCTTTCTCAGTCCTGCCCCACGTGTAGCTTTCTGCTGGTGATGAGAGATGAGAATAGCCTCAGGGCTGAACAGCCTTTGAGGTGACAGGATCAAGCAATTCCCTTTGAAACTATATTTTAGGGTCTCTGCAGGTAGACAGACATTGCTGTAATGAATGAGGTGGGGGCTGAGGGAAGCTTTTTCAAAGAGGAGTCAGAATTACATCTGTGTATGTGGAATAATAAAACAAGACCAGCACATGGTGTTCTTAAGCAACGCTCTGTGGCATCTAAACCTTAGCTTCTTTTTGAATAAGATTAAATACAGCTTGCTGCAAGAAGGGAATTTCCAGCAATTGGTTATTGAGAATTGGTAAATAACAGTGTTGTTTCTTTTCTTCCACCAACCACATAGATTGATTCTTACAATAGAATCAGTGCTTAGAAAGCTGAACTGGATATCAAATGAAGAAGATGACCCCTTGAGAAACTGTATTTTGACAATTCATCATAGCAGGTTGTTAAGTTAGTTCTGTGTTTGATTCTTCTGGGGTTTTGGTTTTGTTTGTTTGTTTTTGTTTGGATTTCTTTAGTGTTTTGTTTTTTTTTTTTAATTTACAGAATAGGTTTCCTTTTTTTTTTTTAGCATCCCCAGCTGGAACTGGAAGGCTGCTTCAGGAGCCTCATTAGGCATTCCCTTTAGCAGCATACAATAGGGTCTTGCAGCTGCCCTGTCTCTAGTATTGCCCAAGGTAGACACAAGAGTTCTTACCAGAATGTGATCAAAACAGAGAGTTTCAACATCCAGCAGACTGAGGTAACTTTCAAGCCTGTGATGTCTCTTTCAAGTCTCAATGTTTTCAAATTAACATCATTATGCCCTTCTGTACTTGTGCATTTTGCTTTGTTTGATGTGGCATTTATGTGCTTGCATTCATTTCAACCAGTCACTCTCTGTCTGATACTACTTAGGCTTTTATTTTTTCAGTTCAGTTGAACAGATTACCTTTTGGCTGGAAGATGAAGAGGTCTGGCTCCACAGGTAAGATATTTACTATGCAGAAAAAACCAAGAAAAACAGTAGCAAGTGCCAGTTCTGCAACAGAAATAAAGGGTACAACTTTTTCAGTATTTTTAATGAGTCTTTCTTTTTCTTACTGGAAAAAAAGCCTTGTGTATTGAAACAGAGCTTTTTTTTTGGGGGGGGGGAAGGAACTACTTGCTCTGGTAGGACTTAGAAGTCTTCTCATAAAGCTTTTGCTTTCAGTTCAGGTCCAAGTACTGATTCATCAAGGTGTGGAGCACAGCATTTCCCAGTCTTATCTCAGGAGGATGCCTTGGCTGGGTATTGCACTGTGGGAGAGGCCCTGAGAGCTGTGATCCCAAAGGCAAGGATGTTCAATATGCTCACCAAAAGGCTGCAAAGATGTGAGCTCCAGTCTTCTCTCTGTTGCAGAGTAGGGCTCTTTTAAGGTGTCTTCCTCTCAGTCTGCTTAGTTGTTTTCTTTCCCTTTCAAGGAAAAAAAAAAACCAAAAACCAAAACCCAAGACCAAACTAGCCTTCATATTCTTAGTATTTTCCTAAGAAAGAGGAACATTAAAACATGTATTGGTGAAAATTCATTTCCTATTTAGTTTTGGACGGTATCAGTGGTCACTTAGATGACCTCAGATCGAAGGGCAGTTTCCTTTCTCTGCAGTTTACCAGCTGTGCTTATAAGTCAGAAGCTGTTTCAAGGGCTGCAAACATAAATTTTAAATCCGTGGGGTTAGGATTTTCCTTTTCTTTATGTACACAGAGTAGAGCAGAACTGAAAGCTTTGGGCACAACAGACACAAAAATAATTTAAATGAGGGAAAGGACATGATGTTTCAGCCAAAAAGAAATTATCCTGGTGTAGTTATTACATAAATCCAAATATAAAGATATGGACTATGGATTTCCATACAAGATTTAGCAACCGAAATTCTGCCTTTAAAATTTCACAAAACAAAGCTACAGAAGACATTCATGGGAGTGAAAAGAAATAGGTACATAGAGCTTATCCTCCTGGTAAGAGAACAAGGATTCCCTTCCTCTCTTCTCCCCTGCCTTCCTGCCCTGTGCTGAAGCCTGAGTTTGGCAAGTTGGCAGCTCAAACTTCAGCCCCTGCTTCATGTGTGGAGCCCACAGTGAGCAATGCACAAGGTTGTTAGGGATTCTCAGAAATCCACCAATGCACTGTCAGAGTGTATCTCTAAGAGATGATTGGTACTAATGTCAAATAGTCAATTGTGCAACATTTCTAGCATTTAGTTCCAGTGCAATGTCTACATTTGGCTTTCTCTTATTTCAAAGGGATTCTTTCTTATACTATCCATGTGCACGCTCAGGTCAGTTAAGAAGTCTGAGGCGAACATTTAATTTCAAAATCTATGAAAAGGTTGAGGTTGGGCAAGAAGATATGTTCTCTTTGCAGGTACTACAGTCCAAGTTCTTGAGCATGTTTGAAGAACTGCTGCCTTTACTGAAGGCATTGTAATCACAGGAAAGGTCGAAAAAGGGGAAAGAATTAGTTGCCAAGGGAAACTATTCTATGCACCTAGATGTAAATGCTGTTTCCTGGTGCATTCATTCTTTTTTGTTTTACTGGACAGTCTTCCAAGATTATTGTTGGTACCAAGAGAAAAATGAAGTGACATTTCAAGTGCATTAAGGAATATGTGAACTGCTAATTTCGAAAGGTGCTTCAGCATTTTTACCCTGTCAAAAAAGATTCTAGTCTGCCGTCACAAATGATGTTTACTTCAGAAAAAATACTTTTTTACAAAAAAGTTGTAAATTTTTACTTTTGTATTTCAGAACTGAATCTTTTTTGGGACGATTTTTTTTTTTTTTTTTAGAATTTAGATATTCATTTTTGGAAAAGATTACCTGTCTCAAAAAAAATTTCATAAGAAACAGAGCAAGTGTTCCAAATGCATACACTATGAAGAAAGCATTTGAACCTTGGCTTCTTCAGTTAGAGAAATGCACAGAATGAACCAATCCATTACTGTCCTCGCAAACAAAGTGACAGTGGGAAGACAAAGATGTGGCTTCCATTGTAATGTCCAAAACATTGCTGCAATGCAAGAAAATTTTCTACTGTCAGTAGCTAGGAAAAAGCATCACACTCATGACAACACAATTATTCATATGTATACACCCAAACCAAGGAAAAATCTCCATAGTCTGTACAGAAAAACCATACATTAACTTCATATCAGATAAGGGACGGATTAACTTAATAGTAGCTAAATGTGTGTTGGAGACCAAACTCTTCTAAACACAGATGAGTATATTAGACCCATCCTCTGAAGCATATCTGAAAGATCTTCCTCTTTGATCCTTTGGATACAATTCTATAGCTTATCATCCCAATTAAACCATTTTGATTTGAACTGAATTAAGAATGAATTGGTTGCAAGCCAGCTCCCAGTGTGCAGGTGACCACTTCAAATAAAACCTCACTACAATGTTTTGGCATCATTTCACATTCACTTGTATGACTAGAACTTGCCAACAGAAACCAGCTTATTTCCTCAAGGATTTTTTAATTTTTTTTTTTTTTTTTAGTTAAAGGAGATTAAAGCAAATATATATATATATAAAAAAAAATCTGCTTCAAGCCACAAAGGTACTATTGGTTTCAATCTGATCTAACTCACATCTCACTGAAATCAGCTTTCTGTTGTCTTCAGTGTGGTTTGCAGTGTCCATCCCTAGACAGATGAACATTCTTTCACTCTGACAGTCGAATAATGCTTGCTTTTCAGAGAGCTACTCACTTGAATGACCAGACAGGCAGAGTGAAAAGAACATCTGAAATAGCTACAGAAGGTCAGTTCTGATAAAATAATTAGCAGAAACAATATCTTTAGAGAAGCAGAAATTCCAAGGCACTCCCAGATGTGCTGGGAGACCTTCCAACACGGATGACTGTAATGTTAGACATAGATGAAAAGCTTATGGAGTGATTGCTCCATAAGCAAAGCAAACATGATGACAGTGTTTCATGGGACTTTAGAGATAATCAGCACATTTACTAATCAGAGCTATCAGCCACCATTTCTGCTAGTGACAATATCAGTTTACAGATTGAAAAAAGGGGGTTTTTAATAAAAAAAATATAGAACTGTTTTTAGATGCTGCTCTGCAATGAATCAGCTACTCTAAAAGGGGTACTCACCTAATAATCTTTAATCTTCCTTTCCAATAAAATAATTCTAAAATTAATACTAAACTAAAGTAGCACAAAAGAACAGATTAAAGTGCTAATCCACATTTCAACTGTAAACAAAACCAAAATGAAAATCTCAAAGTAGTTATAGCATGCTTTTAAGGCTCTAATGAGATGTAACAATGGGCTGTATGAATTTAGAGAAATCAAATTTAAAAATAAAAAGAATTTCAAGAGTCTGAAGGTAATGGTTGCAGTTAGAGTTTCTGAAGCAGAAATGCAAAGTTTCCTTACATTAATATAATTTGGAGAATTCTATATGGAGACTTCTGAGGACCTCTAGTACCAATAGCAAACATATTTGGAAGTAAACAACCAGCCATCAATAGGAGCCACAAAGGTTAGCACCGAATACCACTACGTTAAAAATGACCCTGCTTGAGCCAAATCCTCTTCATTCACCATGGAACATTTCCATTGCCTTCAGAGACTATTTAGTAGTTATTCTGGTGTGAGCACAGAGCTTGAATTGGGCTGGTTTTGAAGGGAAGCCCCAGTTCCACCATCCCTAGCTGCAGTGATCCCATGAGAAGACATTTCCATTCTATGGAAACATCATGAAGCAGTCTCACTGTGAGTGTTCTGATAACCACATAGATTCTGCCATCAGTCTTTCTGTTCTGACACACCCAGGCATTTTCTCTTTAAGATGCCATCATAGACTTTGGCTCTCTACACTCAAAATAAAATAAATATCAAGTAGAAACCCTGCTGTGTTTGCTAAGTAATTTTCAAGCATTTAATAAATATTGGTTATTTGTACTTGCCACAGTCAGTGTTTCGGGTATCTGAATTGATTTCAAGTAGTCAGTGAGAGGAAACCAACCACTGGAGCAGAGCCAAAGAACAAACTTTACTGAAAGTATCCAGAGAGAGACATTGAAGGGAAGCAAGACTAGAGGACAATGGTGCTGTACAACATCTCTGATTTCATCGTTACTGACAAGTCCCTCTTATTGAGGATAAGGCACTTCTTATTTTAAAGCAAAACTTTTGCTTTTAAAAGCATTAATTCTTCTCATTTTTTGCACAGCTACAAATCCACTACTTTTCACCTGCCTACTACCAACATGTAATTCAAATCTGTAGTTTCTTTTTTGCTCAAGCAGTTCTCTGACAGCTCAATAAACCAAAACTCAAGGCTTGGGGGAAGGCTAAAAGATTTTTTATCTGTCTTAGTGTATCTGAAAAATATCTGTAATGGTTTGAGCCTAAATTGAAATTAAGCACCATGCACTGCTCACTGAACCCCCTCCCCATAGTGAAGAACCCTGTAGTGATCAAGAGATGAAGTTTCTTAAGTTAGACTTGAAATAAATAGGTTTAGGGCAGCTCATCCAAAGACACTACTTTGTATGGAGTATGAAGCAGCACTTACCTGGAGGGGCTGGCAGGAATCATGACAGTGTTTGCACAAGTTTGAGTTTGGGCTTTTCATCAGTGGAAGCAAGAAGCAGCTTGACTGAAGGTTCAGAAGCATTGGAATTATAATTCCTCAATGCTGTTTTGGGCATGACTGCACAATACAGACATTTGTTTTTATAAGCAGCATGGAAAAAAAGATCCAGGAAAACATCAAAGTATCCAAAACCACATAAAGGAGGAACATGTTTGTTTCAGACAAAGAAGGCAAGCACCTCTCATTTTATAGAAGGAATAGAGAAGCCATGTACCTTACTTAATTTAGCAAGTGAATAGAAATCACTTCCCCTTGGGTCTACTGCATTTGCAAGCCAACAAATAGATATTCATTCCTATTCATGCACATTTTCCTATTCAGGATAAGAACTGGAGAAGATATTTGCAATCTGAGCTTTAGGCAAGACCTGAACAGGCAAAGTCTTTATTCATCATCCCAGAGGCAAAGCAATGTAAAGCAGGAAGTGTGCAACGCACAGGATAGAAGAGGGTAAGGCAAAACCTGCATGCTTCATTAAGCCAAGTTGGTAAAATTACCAGTATACTCAGATTTTCCTCATTTATTCAGCTTTTTCATCCCAATAGCAAAAACAACAAAAAAACCAAAACAAACAAACAGACAAAAAAAGGAATGATTTTACAGTAAATAAATAATAACCAATTTCAGTCTCTTTTTAGTGCACTGTGAGGCATTGTTAGAGGATAGGTGAATGAAAGCCTGTAGGCTGCGGACATAGTCACACTGGGCTATGTATCTACCTGTATGGTAGGTACTATCTAAGTACCTACTAAATAACTGACTAAACGGTACATTAGGTGACCAGAAAGTTGCAAATGTGTTGGTGACATAGTGAGCTGATGAGAAAGGGTTTGTTGTTCCTGTTCACTCCCAGCCCAGACAAGAAAATGGCTCATGTTACATTGCTGAAATAAATCTGGCTGCCTCAACTCCCCTGGGAAGCCAGCTGGAAGCAAGGTGCTTCTCAGAGAAAGAGAGGTGAGGAGAGGGGATGCTGCTCTGGGAAGGTTTCCAGAAGGAAGGAGGGGGAAATATAAATAGGAGGGAATAAAACAACAGGAATTTTAAAAACAGAAGCAAATATGATTTGTTTTCTTTCTAATGAGAAGAAGCAAGGCATGAGGCCGAATTCCCTGAAAATGATGAGTGTGTAGGTACTACTAACTGTTATTTTAATGGCTTGGATCCTAAGCAGACTGCACTCTAATGCATTGATACCTCGGGGAGACAGGGAAACAGCCATTTACTTAATGGTTCATGGATTAATTGAGTTCCAGACAGGCCTGGACAGTGGTCAGTAAACTTCCAGTACCCCACCCACCAGTAGTATCTTTTCCTCAAGAACTTTGGAAATGTCAGTGTGTAGCTGAAAGCAGTTTTTTCCTTCTCTGGGAACTGCAGGGATGCATGGGAATTCATACCATGGGGGAATGGCAGACAGTAATGAGTGAGAGAGAAAAAAATGGTAATTTATATAAAGATAGTGTGTCATCTTGACTCACAGGTGATTTAAAATACTTGGATTCTGTTTAAAAGCTACTTTACTCTTCTCTAAATCACTTCCTTTATCACATTTCTTTGTGGGTTTTTTTTTACTCCTCAGAGAAACAGGTCTCTTCAGCTCTAAGATGAGGCATAATGAACTCAGCAGCAGCCAAATCATCAGGAAACTACCTCTGACACATAACTTTTCTGGCGTGTCAAAAAAATTATAAGATTTTTAGGCTAAGCCTGGAAATTATTTTCTTTTTCCTCACTTTACCAGATATATTCACTCAGCTATAGTCATATTCCTGTCTAGACTATGAACT
The DNA here is from genome assembly GCA_018697195.1 of Certhia americana. Lineage (NCBI taxonomy): Eukaryota > Metazoa > Chordata > Aves > Passeriformes > Certhiidae > Certhia > Certhia americana. The sequence goes on along the minus strand of CM031879.1, from coordinate 55,642,102 downwards.
TGGAGAAACGTAGTGAGACAATTATTTAAGATATGCTTTAGTTACTAATGCTACCTCTACCAATATCAGATTTCTCTCCCTTACCTACCAATCCTCACAGAAATGGTAGGCACAAAGTCATACATTGCTGTGCATTAATTTCCACCTTGACTGCATTGTGTATTGTTACCCTGAAATGCAAGATGATATTAAAATGCCCATGCTGTATGGGAATATAAAATCATAAATAAAACATTTATTGTGTAAATGTATTAACTGTAAGGTTCCACCTGCACAATTAACACACCTGTGTTAATTACTCTGCTCAACAGCAGAAACTAGGGAGTTTGTCAGTGTGTTGAAATACAGGCAGACAAACAGTGGTGGAAGAAGAAAAACATTAAAGTGGGGAGGGAAACTAGCCAGAGATTGTTTGCTCCTTCCTTGTCACCTTTAAAGGTGACAGAAACTGAGGTGACAAACCCATATTCCAAAGACATGAGAAGGTAGCATTGGGCATTCCCAGCTGTCCCTACCCTCATGTCACAGTTATACCAGCACAGTTGTTTGTGAGTTTATATGAAAACCAGATCATGGAATGGATTTGTATTAAAATAACACCCAAAAAAATCCAAAAAACTAAGGCCATATATATATATATATATATATATATATGTTATATATGTGTGTGTTCAAGTCTAGAATTCTGAGAAATATTTCTCTGCATGTTTTAAGGGACACAAAACCTTTGACAAACACTGTTTTTTTAACCTTTGTTCATGGAAAGGGCTTCCTAGGCTCTGGGATGAAACAGAACTTTCAAGAATGTGGATTGGACAGTAGCATAATATGTAATTTATCACAGGGTGAGAATTTTAGATTTCTGGGGTGTCTAGAATGGCAGGCAGGTGAAGGCAAGATGGATGATCCTCGTGGTTTTCAGGCTTCTTCTTTCATCTCCCCCATCTTCTGCTGTGATGGTGGCACTTTTTGGTTGCTTTAGAGTAGAGACTGACTTTCTAACAAGGGTGATAGGTACTGGAAAATTATTGTAAATATTGTACATGTGGTTTTTAGTATAACAGTATATGCTGCCTTGAGGGTGGTGGATTGTGTCTTGGACTGACCTGTGGTGAGGAGCTCTGCTAGTCAGGGTAAGAATGTAATAGATGAGAAAGAATAAACAACCTTGGAAAACAGAAGAGATGTCTCTCGACTATTTCTTCCATCACCTGGCTGGGGAAAAAAGACTTTTGCATCTCAGAAATCACCAAACCATTCCAAAACCTGAGATATATGTGTCTTCTATAAAGACTCCTGTTTGTTAAGAACAGGTCTACCCTATATGAACGGACTTTATGCTTAATTTTGTCTTTCTTACAGCTGACATAGGAGCAGAAAGTCAGACTCTGCTTTTGTCAGTGTTTGGGTCCTTGGGCACAAACCTACTGTGTGTTCTGATCTGGACCAAATCCATGCCACAGCCTGATCTGATGTTGTGGCTGGAAACACGGGTTAAGCTTAGAATGGATGAAAACTTGAAAGGGGAAGATTGATAGAGGAGGAAGAGATGTTTCACTTCTAAATACCCAAGAGATAGTCAGTGATGACAATGTGTGCTTGGGGGGATGATTAAGATTTTTTAAGCCCTCATTATCTTGCCCAGGAGAGCTGGTTACACTGGGGCACTTTGGACTGGGGGGAGTCATATAAGAAAATTGTCATATAGGAAAGTTAACTGCCAATGGGATAGAGACTTTTAATGTTGACAACCTTTCCTTTAACAAGGTGTTTCTTACTGATGAATCCTAAACTGAGAAAAACACTTTAAATTCAGCCCAAAGAGTTGAGTTTCTAAGTGTATTTGCCAGGATCATCATGACTTTTAACATATAAACAACAGCAACTTCCACACTCAGAAATTACAGAGGAGATTTTTATTTTTTTTGTTAGAGACAGATGGAAAGAGATGGGCCAGTTCCAAATCACAAACACACTCTCTGCTTATCTGTAATAATTCTCCTTAGCAAGGCAAAGATATCTGTGCCAGTGACAGGTGCTGTGCTAAAATGCACAACTGTTCTTTTTATTTACATGTGCAGCTGCTAACGCCTTTGGTGCCAGGATTGAATGTACAAACGCAAAATTCAGAGGTTTTATTTACATCCCCATGTTTGAAAAGCAGACTTTTCATAAGGTCACATATTCTTGAAATGAACCATGAACCAGGTACCTGAGGCAGGTACTGGGAAGGTGTTCAAAGGATATACTGCTCTGGGAAGATTCACCAGAGATATGGAAGAGTGTCTGTATCCATTGGAGATATGCACTGGAGAGCTGCTGGTTTTCCATTCTCCTCAGGACTCAAAATGCCCAATCCTACTCTATTCAAAATGCACTCATTTAATAAGTAGCAAACAGAAATGAGGGAATTCACATGTTCTCTGCCTGGATCTCAGGAATTGTGCAGGAATTATTCACATCTGTAGGGAATCAAGCCGCTTTACCAATGCTTTTATGCCACTCATTTAAATGGCCTCAAGTCATTGTCTGCCGCTGGAGTCAGAGATGTCAGGCTTTGCAGAAACTCAGGTTTATCATCTTCACTCAAACTTTCTTTCCTCTTATCCTCCATATTTTGCCTAATACAATAAAACTTCAGTAATCCTGAATGTCTCACGTTTGGAGGGATGAAATGGCAGGTGGTGGTGGGGCAAAATAAATGAAGAAATATTTGAAATCCTCTTTATTCCTCTCTGAAGGAAGCTCAGTACTGCCCTAATTCAAGAATTAGAATTCAGAAGTTTTCTGAAACATATGAAGAAACAGTGTGATATAGAACTTCTAAGCTCTGAAGAATTGTTTTCCTCATAGGGTTTCTTTGCAAAGGAACACAAATAAAATTTCATATAATTGCCCCAGCACCCAACTAAAATGTTTTCAAAATCTTCCTGTTTTGGAAAAAATCATTCTGAGTCCTAGAGTAAGAAAAGGAAGTTCATGAAAAGTAAGGGACTGCAACTTTTTAGTCTGAGATTTTATAAAGAGAGTGGAAAGATGGGCAGCAATGCTTAACCCTTTCTTCTAAATCCTTGGCTGATCAGAGGAGAATTACTTTGACGTGTTTCATCCCTCTGCATGTTCATTCCCACTTTTTTTTGCAATATAATGAAAATTACCTACTTCAGAAATATTCAGGCTGCACCAAGGAAATGTTTTTTGGGTTTTTTTTTTGTTTTGTTTTGTTTTGTTTTTGTTTTTGTTTTTTTTTTTATTTCTGTTGAAGTCTCTTACCAAAGGCCAAATATGGAGATTGTTGGTGAAACATGGCTGTCAAAGTTTTAAAAATTTACAACACCTGGTTAGGATGGATCATATTAATTTGATACTCTTTCTCTTTTTCTGGTTAAGACAGTGAAGTGACCTCCCAGATAAACTCAACAATAAGAGAAGTGTAGGAAGATAAATCCTGCAGTTCCTCTGGCTTATTTAGAGATGTGATTAAATGAAGGTGAAAAAAACTAAGGACTTCAAGTTTTAGCCTAGCAAATTTTTCTGCTGCATCATTTTCCCTTTGGACTCAGCAAGAGCAAAATAGCCTATTGATTAGTAGATACCCACTATAGAGGATTCAATAGGTGCTTTTGCATATGCTGAGTCCTAAAGGCAAAAAACTGAGCTAACAAAAAAGAAATTAACACTGCCATTCCCTACAGAGCCTTTCACAGCTTTCTCCAGAGAAATTTTTCTCTGAACATTGAACAGCTCTGAATTCCATCAGGAAAAAAACCCACCCAAGATAGGCACATTACAAATTATATGGAATTATTAACAAAAGTTGTGAGATTGTGGGTTGTTTGTCTTGCAACACCTTTTTGTGACTCCAGATAGTATCAGGCATCTCTGGACTAAACAATATTTGGGAAAGAAAAAGAGAATTCTGGCCTTCAATTACTTTAAATTAAAATAGACAAGACAGGAAAAAAGATGACTAAAAGAAGTCTCCTTACCACCCTTTAAAGGCAGGGTGCTGAAATGAAGGGCTAGAGAGTAACTCAGTTTGCAGGGAAAATATGGAAAAGATTAAAGTTAATTAAAACATTGGTCCTACATTACAAAGGAATTATTTTTTTCACTCCCATTGCAACATAAATATCAAGAAATACAGGGAAGAAAAGACAAAGTTGTTTCAGACAGTCTCTTAAGAATCTAGAATAGCATTAATAAATTTAAATTAATATAGTTTATATTGGCTGCATTTCATGAACATTACTTCTCTTCAGTTCACAAATATTCTATATTTGAGAGCTGCATAAAAATGTAACTATTTTTCAAAAGCGTGCCATGAATATCTGTGGATCAACAGTCATTTTATGAAAAAGGCACTGAGGAGATAAAATCTGAGAAATGAATTCACTAATTTTGTTCAAATCTATAGTTTAGTCTAGTTTTTCCTTCATTTGACTGTGGCATGAAGCGTACTTGGATGTTGTGATTTGTATCCAACCCTATGTCATCAGCTGCTGTTGGAAATGCCAGCCATGATCTTTGTACTTTATTAGAGAAACACAAAGCCACTTGTGCTGAAATAACCCCTGACCCAAGCAAATAGGACATAACTCCAGCAGGACATCCCTTTTCATGTAATTGCTCTTTGGGTTTGTGGGTGTTTTTTTCCAACTTTTATTTTTGTTTCAAATGTTTTATCCTGTCAGAAAACAATTCTTTTTTTGCATTTTGTTCTCATACAGCAATCAAGCTAGACATTTCCAGTGCAGTCACCTGCTTGACTAGGTAAATACAAACATGGGATAACTACCTAGGAAAAAAGAAAACCATGGTCACGTTCACTAGCTCCTTTTACAGGCTTCAGAGATCTTTCATTTATAAATAAAAAAGGAATTCAATTTGATGGTGGTGATGGTCTAGGATACCACAGAGATCCTTGGAAACTATGAACAAAAATGAATCTCAGGAAAATAAGGTGAAATGCATACTTTATGCAAAACACAAAAAGAGAGAGAAAGGGCATGAGGTGAGAGAAATGAGCATGAGGTGGGAAATGGGCAGGGGGAAAAAGGAGAAAGGAAGATGAGTGAGAAGTGAGGGAAGCAAACCAAGGGCTTATCCCTGAGAACAAAGAGAAGCAGATGGAGAAGTTGTGTTTTAACTGTCCATTTCTCTGTGGGAAGATTACTGGGATGGGTTGGCAAAATGAGAACTATATACTAATTAGTTTCCATTAATGAAGAATCTCATTCAATTACAGCAATTTCTTTCCACAGCACTGTACTTCTGTAGCTTCAATGTATGGATATTTGTCTCTCTTGTAGAAAATAAAGTGTTTATAAAACCGAAAACCTGTTATCATTAATCCCTTAATGGAGACAGATGCTTTATTTTAATACTTCAGGATGTCTACAGGCCTCATGAGTGTCTTAGAATTAAAAAAAAAAAAGCCTCACATGAAGCTTTTCATAACCTCTTCCTGTCTACGATTGACAGAAATAAAGGCTTTGGAAGAGCTGCTAATGTCTCTAACACAAAACTCCATTCTTTGCACAGGGAAAAGGAAGACACTATAGCTCAAATCTTCAGGCAGTAAGTTGTTTTACAGCACACCTGAAAGGACATGATAATTTCATTTTATTCTGGGAATTACAGGTGGATCTTTTCTTAATGTTTTATTTTTCAGAACTTAAATAAAACTCCTCTTCAAGGAGTGGACCCTTTCAAAGGCAGGATTCTTTAGTCTTAAAACAGTTGCAATCTACACAGATTTCATGAAAATCATCAACTTCCTCATTTATTTCCTATTCTTTTTAGTAAGCCTTACTCATAATTCATTGTCTTTCCTTGCTTGTATAATCTGTCTACAGTGTAGACTGTAACATCTAGAACACAATGCATCAGTCAGTATGGCAGGACCTTGATTGTTCTCAAAAACAAAAAAATGCAATCAGTGCAGGTCCCTTAGTGTTCCCTGGGTGAAAGGGATGGAAGTGTTGATGGCACTTTCATCTTGTAAAGACATCTGCCCCAGGCAGCCCACGGTGGTAACCCTGTATGCACTCAGGTAAGAAACAAAATGAAGTGGGGAAAGACAACAACTACTGATGGTTACACACTATAAAGGCACAGGGAATTTGTCAATTTATAGAACATTGTCTGGGAATTACACTCCCTCTACAGGGTTGCTAAATTCCAGTCTTAGTGCTTCCTCGCAAGACGTGACAAGAGTGCAGAGAGCAAATTTTTCATTTAGTGATAGCAGAAGTCATAAAAAGCTTCAGAGACACTGAAATGATAATGGTGACCTGACTCCACAGGGAGAAGACAAGGAAAGAAGAACACAATGTGCACTATGCAGAAGAAATTCTCTCATGAAAAACCCAGGGAGCTGGAAACAGAAGGAGATAAAGTGTATTTCTGAACTCAGAATTGCCCGTGTGTCAGTGCTTTTAGTCAGTCTGCCTTGTTCTCCATACTGCCAGACTCAATATTCATTCTCAGAGAACCACTGTAGTGAATACCCTGTTCACACGTGCACAGAAAATGTGAACATTTATTGACCAGCTCATACTGAAAAAAAAAATAAGAAGGAGGAAATATAGATGAGTAAGTGCTATTTCCATCTTTATTACTGTTCTGAGGAAAGTTTCTGTGCCTCTTAGGTAACAAGGAAGATTCAAATTAGGGACTGTTTTTTTCTTCTTTGAGGGAATATTAGCTTCAGTTTGTGGCTAAAATTACATGGGGTACCTAAATAATATCAGGCACTATCTATGCACTGTTCCAGATAGCTTCTGTAGAACCAAAAAAACCCTTTGGTACATTAACTTCTGATAAGCACAGGTAAATGTGAATCACTCTGCATAACCACAACTTACACAGGTTATATTACAGAGAAATAATTCTTTGTAACTTCCACATATGGCAAGGATAGTTACATTTGGGACTTGCCCTAACTATAACTATGGCCCTTGTAGCTCATCAAATCTGGTAGCTCTCACATATAACATTGTCAGTTTTTCTCTGGGAAAGTCCATTATAAATGTTAAGAGAGTGTGATATCCTAATAATCTAGAGAATACAAACATTATTCTCTAACCTTATTCTTTGTAAACATCTTGACAGCTTCACCTTCATATCCAGTATTGAGCATTTAAAAGTTAAGCAGAGTTTTGGATTTGGGTATTTTCTCTATGGATCTGCTTGCTAAATAAAATCCTGAAAAAACGCAAATCAGAGTTTAAAGTCTCAAACCTTGGTATTGTGCATCTACATAAGTATTTTGTGCTCCTTATGCACCTCTCCTTTAATGCAGTACAGTCATGACTGTGAATATCTTAAGGATGTGAAAGCAACAATAAGAATCTTTCCCAGCACATATGAGTTCATTTTGACATCCAAATCCTTACATAACATTACATTATTTGTTATTTGTGTTTTGACGCCTGTCTCCTTTCCTTAATCATCCAGCATAAGAAAAAATGCAAGTTCAGAGACTACAAAGCTCTTCAAGTAATTTTTCTTCAGTGGTGATGTATGAATACTGAGATGCTAATTTACCAATATATGATGCACTATAGGGAATTTTCCTTGCCTAAACAAGTAGTGTGAACTAACATTTGAATGCCTCTAAGATGTTATAAGGATAGAGGCAAGATTTTCTAATGGGGTGAACTGAGAGATCATTAAAGATGTGGATGGAAATACAGAGAAAATAAAGAGAAAGGGAAGGGGTAATGAGATAGAAAAGCAATATGGCAAGAACTACCGGGCTGATGAGAAAAGAAACTGGAGATTCAAGCAGAAGTTATGCTCAGAAAACTGCAAGAGGAGATGAAATAAATGAATTTGATGCTAAATTCAGAAGGAAGCAATAGTGTGGAGATACTGTGACATAGCCTAGGGAGGATTTCCAAAGATTAGCAGCCACCACCTTGGTGACAGAAGGAGAGGCTGCTCCATACACTTTAATCCGTCAAAGCACCATTCTACTGAACAGCCGGATATTTCCATCTTTCCCAGACTACTTGTGGTGATTTCCATAACCTCCCTAGAACTTCAGTATAAAAGCCCTTCTAATATTAATAATAGAGCACCACATCCATAGACCCAGCCCTACCCTCAGAAAGCTCCTGAAACGCATTCCTGTCCCTTCTAGATATGGCATCTGGACCTTATTGTGTGTGAAGTTTACAGGTTTGGTTCTGGGCTTTTCTCTGTCAAGATTCTAAGTTGTTTTTGGAGCTGAGTTAGGTATAAACTGATACAAACAGAAAGTGTTTTATTGGATTTTCTGTAACTCTTGTCTACTGTGGGAATTAGGAGGACTAGATAGAAGTAACTGTGATGAAAGATGAGAGATTATTTTAGTGGGAGCTGAAGAGGGATGTGCTTTCAGGTATGTTGCAGTGAAAGAACCAGCTGAATTTAGTGACTTGATTTATGAGTTATAGCTAAAGTAAGACTCATAGAGAAGAAAGAGATTTTTCAGTCCAGGTGGCAAGGATATGACTCTTGGTACTGACAGCTAAATGTGACAAGTTTTAACAAAAATAAGCTCAGTGAATGGCCTTTCTGCTTTTCTGGACCTAGACTCTTTTCACATGGTTAGCGAACCCTTACAGTCTTTGCTTTAGGTTGTTTGCAATTAATTAATCTATGCAGGATGATGGAAACTTCTTCAAGTTCCTTTAAACAGAAGCATCTTGAAAGTACTAATTGTTTTAATTCCTCAAGTGCCTTCTTTCTCCCTTGCTGCCATTCCATTAAATGAAGAGGCCATATGACATCTCCATACTTGATGTCTCTGTGGAGTGTGTAGAGGTTCTGTTAGAACCAAATCAGTACTTCTCATCTGCAAATTAAGAGCACATTGAAAGTTTCTTAGCTAAGATCCTATTATTCATACTCAAAGCAAGAATTTCTTAAAAATCTGTATTCCTCAGGGAAAAAAGGGAGTGAAATTTGAAATATAGAAATAATTTAGGAGAAGTTTTCTCTGGATTTTTTTAAGCATTAGGTTAAAGGCTCACAGAAAACATTGTGTTCAGGACTCCAGAGAATATTTCTGCTGTTGTCAGAGAGATTTGTGATATGGTTACAGTAAGAGATCCTTATAAAGGATGTAACTCCATTGCACAGCAAAAGATGATCTTTGAACCTGCTGAATGTATCACCTAAGTAAATAGAGTGAGGCAATACTCCCTTTTAAAAGAGAAGGAGCAAAGCTGAGGGCAGATTCAAGATACAGTTTTTACGGTTTGTTTTTTGTGGGTTTTTTGTTTTGGTTTGGTTTTTTTTTTTGTTTTTGTTTTTGGTTTTGGTGTTTTTTTTTTTTTTTTCTTGTTGGGGAACCAACAGGATCTAGAGGCCTCACTCCCACATAATTTCTATGACTTGGGGACAGAATTTGTCCCTCCCATAGCTTGATCTTTGCCTGCAATTGGAGGCTATTATACATTTTCTGTTGCTCCCAATGATCAAAGTGTGGTCAAAAACATGTGAACATGCTGACAGTCAGCTGTCTGGACCAACCTTTGATTTCAACACAACAGAAATTGATGATAAAACACTAGGGTTATGACTAGAAAGTATATGAGAGAAGAAAACAAACACTGAGATACTGTCCCCAGCTTCCTTCGTTCAAAGCAGACTGCTGTGTTTGGGTGATGGACAGTAAGGGTTCTAAAGTGTGCTGTTTGTTTTAATATTTTTCCTGTGAAATCCTATTGATTTCCTACTGAATTGAATCCTACTGAAGATCATATAAGCCTGTGCCTTCTGACCTTAATTAGAAGACATCTATTTGTCAGCTACTGAAGTTTTTTCACCTTTTTTTAGTAAGATTTCTTAGTACATCAGGTAATATGATTTCGACATGAATGCTTATCTCCTTATGTTTTATGGAAGTGTATGTACTGAAGGTCACAGACTGACATGGACAAAAAAAATGGGACATTTTTAATGCAGCTGTTCATCATTTATACTCCTTGTAACATTGCAAGGAATCGTTGGATCTAAACCCACTTTGTGTAATCTGGCTACTCAAGAGAATGCTAGGTGTCTTAAGGCTGGTATAAATGACAGTGGAAGATATTTACCTAGATGTGGGAGTCCCATCTAAGATAAAAATCATTTGACAGTTCTAAAATGCTAAGGTCTGTATCATCACTGTACAAAGTCTTTAAAAATTGAAAGTTGACGTTACCTGCTTTTTGTTGACAGCCAGAAATAACCTCTACTTCAACCAAACTACTCAAAATATGCTGAAAATACACATATGATTTGTGTTGCACAATGGACTTTGGAGACCATATTTCTAGTGGTCAGATTTTAGGGTTTTGAGGAGTAATTCAAATCTTCATGTCTTTGTTGTAGTGGCCAAAGTGTCTTCACCTTCTCCATGGAATTTATCACCTTTTGTTCTGCTTCTCTGAGTAGTTCATGTACATATTGACTGAAATGGAGCAGGTTACAGAACCACTGATTTATGTTGAAAGAGAGACAGGACAAAAAGTCTGGATCCACAGCATTACTATAAAAAGTTGTGGGGGTAGAGAGATTTGGTTTTGTACCAGAACATCTTTTCCTGTGGAAAAAATTAAAAGAAAGGAGAGACACATTTTATAGTTTGAAAAACACTCTGCTGGATGCTTTTAATTCCTCTGTATTTAGGATCATTCTGTTTGCACTCTAAACTGGAAACTGTATTTTTCCTTCAAGATAGTTATGCTGCAATGTCAAGAATACTAAGAACTAATATTCTTTTATGTCATTTTTGATTGTTTTTTTTCCTATTCAAGCTCTGAATGAACTTCAGCAACTCCCTCTATCTCCTCATGTTCCTGCATTTTACATCTGCATCAAAGTCTTAAGTCTCTGCATCAAAGGCTATGAGGTTTATTCAGGAAAAGCACTGTGCAAGATCTAGTTGCCATGATTTCAGAAATCCAAGTGGAATTACTTTCAGGGGCTGTGAGCTATAATTAAGTAAAAAGAGCTCAAGGGTACTCCTTTACGGGTACTAATCCAACTTGTAAATAGAATAGTCAACAAAGCCAAATACTTTGTGTCCAAGGGAAAAAAAAAAGCCTAGATCATTGCCCTCTCAAGAATGTTATTATTTGTTCTGCAATATAATTGCCTTAGACACTGTGGTTTGCCTGCATTGTATAAGACAAATAGAAGAAGAGCATTGAAGCAAAAGCTGGCAGGCTGTACAGTCCTGTAAGAACCATGAGGTAATTCCAGTCTTTGCAGAACAGTAACTTGCGTGGGACTGAAGAGTGGAGAAAAGGGAGAAGTGAGAAGAGAGTAGATAGTAAGGGAAAGAGCTCAGCCTACCAAATGTCAATAGAAATGAAAAAGTTGTAGTAAGCATCTTTAATTGCAGAATTATGTTTACTGATTTTCTTCCTGTAGAATAATGCAGCCATACTGTTTACAGGGTCTGTGGGTTCAGGTGAAATAAGTGCCCTCTCTGCCTTTTATTTTTCACTCAACCTTAGCTAAAATACAGTACGGAAAGAGCATATTGTCCAGTAGTGGTGAATTTTTTGTGCACTTCTAAGATTTTTTATGGATGCTGTGATGCTGCCTTTGTCTATGGCAAGAATAACCAATACTTTAAAAGAGATTATTTTTTTACAAGATTATTGAATTGGCATTGAGCACAGGCTTATTTCTAGGTGATATATGAATAAGATTACATTGATGGCAGAACTGAAGGAGTAGATGATCAGACTTCATTTTTGGGGATGGAGGAGGAAGAAAAATTCCTTCACATCTAGTTTAGTATTTGTTTTATAGAAGAAACCATGCTCTTTAACATGACACCCTACAAAAGGTGAGGATTATGAGAGAACATTTCCTGAGAAATAACACAGAAATTAATTTTTAAAAAATTGAAGACTTCCTCAAGAAAGTTTTTTTTCCTCTTTGTTCAAGTACATTCCAGGGCCCACACAATCTTTTCCTCTTTAAGCAAAGCCAGTGTGAGTTTTGGGAGAGCTTGCATCTTAAAGAGACTTTAATATTAAGCCATCCTAAGAACCTTGAGACAACTGGTCAAGGAAAAAAGTTGTGTTCTCTTCAGTTCTGCCAGTTGCAAGAAATGATGGGGAAAGAAAAGGAAAATTATGCAGATGAACATCTGGTTTCAAGCCTGATGTTACAAGCAGAATTTTTTTTGTTTTTTGATCGTGGGACAGTTTATACAACATAAACTTCCATTTCAGTTGAAAAACACCATGTTAGAGGAGATAAAAGTTAGGTCAAAAAGGAGTAATCTGAACCAACTTCAGGCCATGCCTATCTTCACATGTCCTGACTCCTGTCCCAGTTGTGAATGTTTTATGGAGTCCAGGGTCTACAGTGAAGATTGAAATCTTATGGCAGAATTTCCCTGTGGGATTACTGAAAGAAAATCTCTTTATGGGACTGAATTATATCAGTGTGGGGCTGAGTAAAGATGAAATTTAGAAACACCTTAAGGGCTGCTCTTTAACCAGCCTTACTGTCAGAAAGTCACCACAGGAAGAAAAAGAAGCTTCCTTAAGGAAATACATGAGAAAGAAGTTGGGTCCATTAGCAATACCAGAATATGTACAGGCACTTGTGTCAACTGAGATAAGACATTTTAGAGAAGCCTGCTCTAGGAAGTACATTCATACTGAACAGATAACAGGGGCTTAGAATTTCATCTCAGTATGGGAGAGGCCAGGACATTCTGCATAAAAGAGTCTCAGAGGGCATGAATCCTGTAAAGCTTGTGAAAAGATTAACTCAGGGAGGTAAGAACCCAATCCTGCCCTGATAGTTCTCTTGTCAGTATTTCCACTTGCTGTACAACTGCATATATACAGCTGAATTCCTGGTCTTGCTTGAGACCTTCTGATATCACTGTAAGAAAACATCAAAATAGGCTCACACTGAGTCAAACTGTACTGTATAAATATTGTACAGACATGTCCAGGCCATGCAGCAGAACTCATTATTATTCAGAGAAAACAACGACCACAGATTCAAGCTGAAGGTTGCAATGAGGATGGTGAGCGCAAAAAAAAAATCATCCTATGAGAAAAGGGGACCTTGCTGAATTTAATTGATGAGAACCATCAGCATTCCAGTTTGAAAGATAAAAGCTTGCTCTGTAAGGAGAAGTAGAATCCAGCAGTGAAGAAAAACAGCTGACTGGAAACAGGTAGGAAGCATAATGCTATTGGCTTAATTTTCTTTGTCAAATGTCAATCCAAAGAAACTTCATCTACTGTTTCAGCTGAAATCAAAGATAGAGGAGGAGGAGGAAGATAGAGGCGGATATAGAAGTGACAACAGGTTTAAAGTCTGATAAATCTAAAGATCTATTTAAACACAAGGAATGTTTTTCCTGTTTGGAAGCCCTGTTTCTATTCCCGGTATACAGTTGAATAGTGCTGTTTGTCGACTACCACTCATATTGATGAGTTATGTCCAGCAGAAAATTGTAAGCAGAGCACTCAAACTTGAGCAGTGGGACTAAGGACTACAGAGGTCCACACTGCAGTGCAAAAAAGGCAAAAACAAAGCTTACTGGTCTGCATACACAAAGAAAGACTCTCTAGGTGCCAGTGACTCACTTGAGTTCAGCTAATACACTTAGTTCAGTGGCTCATCATTTCTTGTAGATGAACTGGAAGTTACAGGGGCTGAGAGACACTGGGTCAACCAACAATCATGGCAGATTTGTTGTATTTTGTTTTCCTTTTTCTCCTCAGCACTGCATCATTGGAAGCAGTGAATGTGTACAAACAAGTGAAGCTGGGCAGAAAACAGATGTTTTCCACACAATCAGTTCACAAATAATGAGACTGCTCCCATGCATGCTGTTAGCACTCCCCCCCGTTATTGTCTGTGGAGTACAATGGTGGGGAGACAATGGAGAAAAGACAAATGCAAACTATTCTGTTTCTGCAAAAGTGCAAAAAAATTCACTCCAAGGAAGGAAGTCTTTTCAGAAATTCATAAAGTTTCACCACACAGAGGGGCAGCATGGGTCAAAGGAGCATAACAGCACATTAAATATTTTACTCATACCTGCCAAGCAGTTACCACAGCTATAAAGGATCAATAGTTTCTTTGTTTTTGTGAAGAACAGTTGGTAAACAGAAGATATTGATCAAATAATGAGCAAATATGTGCATCCAAACTATTCTCCTCTTTCTCCTCAGGTTGAATTTCAGAACTGATTCTCACTAATCTCTCTAGCATGGCACACATCAGCAGCACTACAAGCTGAGGTCACATAAAAGTAAGGACCACCTGTTACAAGTCCTGACAACCTCTCCTATTTACCTACAGCTAATTACAGTGTTAACTCCAAAGGAGGCCTTCCTCTTTTACTTTTTTAAAAATAAATTTATATTTTTCTAGTGAGATATTACTTATCACCCTCGAGATATACAAAGATAAATGGATTTTTAAAAATCTATATTGTCTCATTTCATCAGTGGGAGGCTATAAACAACCAAAATATCCTTGACTGGTATAATTTCCTGATGAAATCTGAAGTGTTCCTCCAGTCCAGCTCAAGACTATACAGCAGGCTACAGTCTGACTTTTTAGGCTGAATACCAGAAAAAAGTGTTGCCAGTACAAAGTCATTATACAGATTCTAGGCCCGGACTGGTTTTCTTCTCATGGTAATCAAAATAGTTGACAAGTTCCTACCATCAAAGACATTTTCATTTATCTTCTTCTGGTCATTAGGAAGGTGATAACAGCAATGCTTGCACACATGAATGTCATGTTCATTAGAGGACAGGAGAAGAACTATTTCTCTGCAGGACAGAACTTGGATAAGTGTGAAGGGTGAGGTCTTAGCAGACTCTTGGTAATTGGATCACTACTGGTGAATTGGCAGATAGTTTAAGAGGAAGCAGGACAAATAAACTAAGGTAGTATTGACTAAGAATTATCCTATTGGAGTAGGTGGTGTTGGTGGCATAGACTACCTTAAAAGAGACTGAAATTTTTTGTACCGATGAAGTAATCATTCTCTTTCAGAAAATGTGGTAACACCTGGTTCTCAGGAAATGTTTTATCTAGGACTGCCTTTCTTTACTGATAGAGACTTTCAGGACAGCTTTCAGTTCTGGAAGTTTCAATTTTAGAAAAACAAAATGTAGGTGACAAATACTACCTTCTTTAAGGTTTCAAAGAAAGTCAGTGTGTTAATGATTGTGCCAGGCTGACAAACTTTTTTCTGCAACTTTAAATCCTGAAAAAGAAAAATATCACTTATCTTTGCAGTTAGATATTTCCTTTGGGTCTATTGAAGTGGGAAGAACATAAGCCGATATTGTTTTTTGTGCAAATTGACTGTCTTCAGAATGTAAATTCATGCCAAAAGTGGGTGCCTTTGCTTTTCCTCAAAGACAAAGCAGAAGAAACAAGTAAAATGAAAATCAAGCTATGCAGATACATGTAATAGCAAAATGCTTCATGTTCCTTTCAGAATTTCCATTTACTAAGAATCAGAATTTTAAAAAAATAAAATCAGCTTTTGTGTCACAGAAATAATATTTTAAAACCTAGGGTTCAATAATAGTCAAACCTAAGACTCTTTTATGAGTGTAGCAATTCTCCAGGGCTTTTGGATTACTTCTACAAGCCCGTCCCTTGTCTCCTCAATGACTTCTTTACAGTTCTTCCCTCCCTAAGATTTGTTAAGCCAACACTGAGTGTAGTTGATAGCAGAACTTAGGTATGATTCCAGCCTGCACATTTGCTGCCAGTCCACAGTTAAAAGCACCATGCAAAGCAGCGTCAGACCCAAAAGCCACTAAAGGACAGACCAAAACCTCAGAGCAAGAACACACCACCAGCAAAACTTGCCATTTCAGTATTTATGAGGCTGAAAAGCAGCAAGCCATGCTTGTAAGCAGACCAAACACAAATTGCTAAATTGCAGCTAGAGGGAAGCAGTAATGAGGCTGTGGTTTCAGCTGTGGGACAGGGGGCCACACTCTCCCATGGGCTGGTCACCCACCATGCTCACTGGAACTGGTTTGGGGAGCAAAACCAATCTTCATCTTCTTACAGTGGATGAACACAACTGACTCTGGCTTGTCTCTGGCACCAAATTAAAATGCTGTCATTTCATTATGGAAAGGACACTGTGCTTGCCCAAAGAAGAAATATGTTTTATATATACAGCGCCAAAGTTGTGGTCTGATTCTTTGCCATCCAAATGAATCTGTTAAACAGGCTCAAATTAGGACTGCATGAAAGACTAGACTGAAAATATTTTTGTCAGAAATAGCTTTGTCAGTGTAAACAAACTCTTATTTGAAAAATAATGTAATTTTAGTTGAATATTTTCACCAGAAAAAGATGAGGAAATCATTCTGTTTCCAGTTCCTGATAGGGTTGCATCATGAACAAATCACAGTGCATGAAGGAGCAAGAAAAGAGACACAAGAGTCTTGAGACAAGCTTGACTGAAGGGCCACAGCTTTTCAGCTGGACTAACATCAGTCTGCAGGTAAATGCAACCCCTTTGCTGTTTGAATGTTCGGTTGCACTTTTTTTTAACTTTTGCTGTGATTTGGAGAAGGAAAAAAAAAAATCAATGCCAACATGCTGGGATTTGCTTCAGTATTAATAAGTGTACATGTTCCTGGGACAAAACAAGTAACATTATGTTGTTTTGCTCCAGGCTTCCTCAAAGTGTACTCTCTCAAAATGTGCAGATCTCATTTTCCCAGGCACAGACAGCCTTGAGATGCTGAGGGCAAAGAAATTACATCATGAAGAGAACACCTCTTTACTTTCCCCACGTCCTAGCAGAGAATAACACCTTACCAAAGAGAATATCATTCTGTTGCTTAACAGAAATGACACTGTTTATTTCTTCTTTCTCCAGGAGTCCTTTTCCTGAGTTTCAGTTATTTCTCTTGGGTTTGTGAGGAGTGTCAGAGTTATGCAGTGGCCATAAAGGTTAATATAGCAATGTCTCTGTGGCATCAGCCTCTGAGCTTCTCCTAGGCATGGAATCATTCCAGAGACCTGTTTGCTTTAGCTGTAGAGGTAATGAAGGGTGGACAGGTCAGTCAATCCTACCATGTCCATCCTGAATGAGAACAGACAGGGCTTGGCTGCAGACAAACAGCACTGATTTTCCCCATTCCTCCAATGTGCCAGAGGAGGAGAAGAGTTTATGCTACAAAATAAGCTCACTGTTAAGTTCTGAACCAGATGGAGAAGAGCAGATTGCTGGCTGCCCTGCAGACCTGCATTCCTCTCTTCTAAGGCTTTCAGACTATATTGCCAGCCTTTGTACCATAAAGACTATTTGTTCAGATGACCACATCATCTCTTTACTGGTTAATTTAAAAAAATCTGAGAAGAAACAGAAATTAATACTTTTGGCAACTAGCTAAGATTTGGCTCTGTGTAGAAGGCAGAGACTTTAAAAAAATTCCTTTTATGTAACTCTTAATCCTCTGAAAAATTCAATACTTAGTCAGTACCTGTTAATTAGTGTGCAGATAAGTGACCACCCTCCTCTCTCTGAGCCTTGCAATCATGCAGAAGTACACAATTTACTTCCATGTATGTTCTTAGAGGTTGTGTAGTGCATAAACTAGGAAAAAATCACTGCTGTTCTCTGTAAATAATGTAAAACATTACCAGAGTGTATGCAATCTTATAGATCTGGTAGATATAATTAAGCTCCATAATTTGGAGCTTAATTATGCTTATTATTATTTTTCATTAGTGATTCAAATAGCAAGAGCAGAACTGTACTTTCATGAAATTTGCTGATAGTGTCACAGTGAATTGTACCAACACTGCTAAGGTTTGGCATATTTCAAAACACAGTTATTGACCTTTTTAATAGAAATTAATTGAAATGCAACATGCAAGGCCAGATACAGAAGGGCTTGTGCCAAGAACTTCTGCTACAAGCTGGATCTTGCCATTGGACCCAAGAGAAGAGAGAAACCTTGGAACCTGGGTTGATGAAGGCCTGACTCTACCCCAATGTGAGGTAGCAGAGAAGAGAGCAAATGCAGCCTACAAATACTGAAGGTAGAGAGTGTTTAGTGAGGAAGCTTCACAGGGAAAGTGCTGATGACACTGTGTAGAATGAGGTTGGTCACCTGCCCAGAAAGGCTCAGTATGAAGTCTGTAGGATGAGCAGAAGAAAAGTTTTATGCTGTCAGAATAAACATGGAGAGCTCAGATTTTAACCTTATCAGACTGGAAGGTGACAAAGGATATAACTGCTCATTTTGAGTGTGTGCTGCAAACTAAGGAAAAAAGGGAAGGTCATTTGAAGTAAAGAAATATGCTAGCACAAAACCAGATCAGGATAAATCATCCACGAATACATCCAGGTTTCTTTTAAAGGATGTTTAGTACAAGAGGGACGAGCTTCAGGAGCAATATTCCTGCAGGAGCAGGGCAGGCAAACACTTATTCTTTGAGAAGGAATTCTAGGCCCAGTCCAAAATGGATGACAGAGGTCTCACTTTGGCTTCACACCCTTTCACAGCAAGTAATAAACACTGTCTGGCAGCAGTGGGAGGTCTGGAATCACAGCCCTACACAGATGATCAGTGACTGAAGGGTTTCTTCCAACATAAACTTAATCCAAATAAACGTATGCATATACACTATATAGACTGAATTTCTCTCCTTTGCAGGAACACCTGATATGAAGTTTATACTCATTCTTTGCTTTGGTGTCAGCTGTGGAAGAAGCTGCTTTACTTGTTATTAGGATGTCAGAGTGTGCCTAGTAAAACATCATAATCTCAGGTACAAATTAATGAGAAAATTTCAGCTACTGGTGCTAATTTACGTGAGTAGAATATCATGTCCTGCCATTGTTTTTGATTCAACACCACAAGGAGCCCTAAACAAGCATTTGCTGCACTGCTGAATTCTGGTTTCTGACTCTCCATCTGGAAACAGCCTGGTCACTGCTGCAACCCAAACAAGCAATACACAGGTGAATATTCAGCTGTGTTTACCTTTACGCTTGCTGATGCCCATGATTCTAACTCAGAACAACTAGTGGCATTTTTACCTGGAAAGTTTTTAATTAGAAGGTCTTTAGTTAATAATTGTTGTGAATAAAGAGCAATAACAATTAAGGGCAAATCATGTGTGGTTTGGTGGCTTTCTATGATGGGGTTACAACATTGATGGGCAAGGCAAGAGCAATTGACAGACTATCTGGACTTAGGGTACATAGGATCTTATGTACCCTAAGTGTCTTTCTATTCACAAACTGGGTTTTAAGGTAACATTAAAAAGAAAAAAAAAAAACACTTCCTTTTCTCAGTAAGAATAAAAGGAAGTTGTTCAATAGCAAATAATTGCAAGCTGACTCAGCTTGAGAACAAGCATTTTATGGTAGCTTGACCTCAAAGTAGTATCCTTTTTTAGGAAGGAGCTATAGTGATGAATGAAGCATTTGTTTGAAACAAAATCACAAGATAATGTACATCTAAAAGTCTCCTTCACAAACACTTATTTCTGATGATGAATAGCATCTTTGTACTATTTAAATCAGTATCAGGATTTCTGATTTGCTTATATAGCACAATTACTGTCTGAAAACTTTTGAATTTTGATGACATCCCTGTTGTTTATTCACAGTGTGACACTTATTTAGGTATAGACTTTGGCAAAAAGTAGCACTATCTAGTGTATTCCTCTTGGACTGCCAGATCCTCTTTTTAAAATTTATCTGGAAATTATGTTCTAATCCTTTAAATACTGTGCTTTGTGATGCAGAACTGTGAATTCAGATGGTGTTCTACTATGTCTTCAATGACAAACAGCCACTGACATTCACACAGACCTGCTTTATAGATAAATTCAAGGAGAGAAAATAAGAGAAAAATAATGCCATAAGGTTTGCCTTCCAAATTCAGTCCTAAACACATCATCACAGAAGAAATGGAAAAATGTACTGCATTGTATAATATTTTGTGGCAGCTATTCTTCAAATAATGCAGCTCTGTTCTCTTACATGTTGTAATGTAAAAATCTCAAACCTCAAGCCATTTACCAGTAGTATACAAACCTTCTCATGCTTATTAAAAGAATTTGGTCTTTTTACATTTAACTTCACAACTTCTATATGGTTTACTGCTTCCCAAAGATTAGGATCATCTAGTTGGATGTTTTCTCTCATTTCTCAGCATGTTAAATTCTTGTTCCAGTCCTTGATTCTGACTAGCTATTGTTTAGTTATTCCTGAGAGATATTTTTCTTTCTTCCAAACTTATCACAAATAGAACTTCACTCCCCAAGGAATTCAGTGTCATCAAGTTACATTTTTTTGCAATACGAATACAGCAACTATTAAGCATACACCAAAATTATTACTTAAAATGTGATTATAGCAAGCAGAGGCATTGTAGAAACCAGCATCATCCTACTCAACATATTGGCTCCCTCTGTGGTTGTTTGAATTTCATTTGGAGTTTTTGTTTAGTGATAACTGTAATGATAATTTTACTACTGTTATCATTGCTGAGCCAATACAGTCATGGAAGGCTGAGCTGGATTCAGTTTTGGTTCACACATCATTAATAAACCTGACAGCTCAGATCTGATTGCAGGACTTCTATTTCTGATGATGGAGAAAGAACGCAGTTCAATTTTCCACTGTGGCTTGGATTTTCAACGTTTAGAAACATTAAGGTTTGATATATAAGATCAGCAGTGTTCACATAGAGGTCTTTAAGAAAAGAAATACTTGTGAAGAGCAACACTTTTCAGTTTCTTTTGTCCTTCTTAATCAACTAAAAATTTTTTTTTTTTAATAAAGCCTTTTTATAGGTTAGATGACTGGTTTTTAGGTAGGAATTGTAACAGAACTGATGGGATATGTCAAAGGCAAGAGGATGTAGAGACTGCAGCTGACAAGTTATTTATGTAATTTCTGGCTTGTTGTGTAGAATCCACAGGAAGTACTGAGTTTTGGCATTATAAGCCACTGTTAGGTCTCTCAGGTACATTACTAGTGCTCTTTCATTATAGGTACATGAAAGGGCACTGTGAATCAAGTAAAAAGGCTCATGTTGTACCTTGCTTTAGCTAAGGGACAGGAGGAACATGGCAGGGAAAAATGAAGGGCAAATTACTGCAGAAGATGGAAGAGTTTACAAAAATGTAGATTTGTAATCACAGTGGAGGATACAAAAGAATGTGGAATCAGCACAGCAGTAACCCTCTTCATTTAACATGAATTCTTACATAGATGAAAAAGCATTCCCACAGCAGGCTCTTGACACTAAACAGCACCACATGGCATGAAGATCATTACATATAGAGCTCCCAAATATTTCAAGGAAAGGGAGTTATTCAGCTATGCTTTGAATCTTTCAGGCAGTAAACACTTTACAGAGATACCCCCTTTGAGACCCCACTCACATTCCCTGATGCCACTAATGAAACTAAAGTCCAAACAATGAGCTAGACTTAAATGAGAGGAGAGAGTAAGGACACACTGTCCTGGCAGAGTTAAGCTTTGCTGGGGTACATCTCTAGCCTCTCAACTAAGACTGCAGTGAAGTCATAAACAACTTGTTTTATGGTTCTATCTCTTTATAATCCAGTAATTGCTGTAAACAAGTGCTTAACTCTCACCTGAATTAATGATCTCATTTATACCCTCTCAGGTAATATTACTGAACTGGGTAAGAACCTGGCTTAAACAAACCTGACTCTGTGCACAGTGTGTCTGCCCAGGACAGATTGATGTCCTGGGGATTTGGGCTTTGGGTGTCTCAGGGAATGAGAGCAGAAATAGGAGTTTCCTATCCTTTGCCTTGCTGGAGTCAGGGAAGACACAGCAGTGCTGCAGATCACCCTGCATACTGCTTACTCTGGCAGGCAACAGTCAGCCCCACTTTGACCAGTAGTGTGTGGAGCTGGAAACAGCTGATGGTATGGGGAGAACATGAGTTATAATAAGCACAAGGCAGAGAGAGGTTATGGGAGGCATTTTCCTGGAGAATTAACCACCCATCTTCCAAGCCACCTCACTAATTAATTGCTCCATATCTCCAAAATGCTTTAATCCTTTCTCTTATACCCCCAGACTCCATTTCTTTCTGTCAGTCATTTTCCCAAAGCAGCCTTGACAATACCATTAATTGGTAACAAGTTAAAGCAGTTACAGCACAAAGAAAACCTGAGGACAATACAAAGTATATTCAGATGAATTTTAAACCAGGAAGCAGGACAACTGTTGCACTTCTCTTGTACAACAGACAGCAGTACAAGTTTCAATTAAAAAGCTTAAAAGAAGCTGCTGCAGGATTTGTAATTTGTGGTACTATAAAGACAAAGAATTCAGATGATGTTGTGCTTGCTGCAGAAAGAATGAATTTCTGAAATAAGTAAATACAAATATTTGAACAAACTGAAGATAAGCCAGAATTCAGCCACTGCTGCTTAGTATGTGTTTCAGTGCGCTGAAACTCACAAACCTCAAATTATCGTGTTAAGGAAAGTTAGGAATGTACTGGTGGATACAGCTGTATTTCAAGGTCCAGTGTAATGAACAGAGATAAGCCACAATATTCCAGGTCAATTTTGGGGGTTACTGATATAGTTCCCAGCAATCCGGCTCTTAATGAAGAAGTGCAAAACAATGTGAACAGAAAATCATTGACTTTCAGCATGGAAAATTCTGGGTATACCATCACAATTTCACAGAAATAGGTGTGCTTAGTTTCTGAATTGATTGTTTTTAGTGAATCAAGCTTGTCTGTTTTCACCTTGACTTCAATAATATCTGCAGTTATTGTTGGTACTTCTAAAAGACAAGCTTATTTGTCTCCAGCCGTTAGGGGCTGAAGAAGTGCAGACTCACCAATTAAAGGCTTTTAACAGCTGGATGCTTCCTAACTGCTTAGCAGAAACATTAACTACTTAAAGAAAAAAAAAAAAAAATCCTCACCAGTCTGAAGAGGGCTATGTCTCTCCAAAGCAAAGGATGAGTAACCTGTTGAAAGCAAAGGAAAAGAAACAGTTTAGATTATAAATTGTTCCTCCTTCTGACAGCTAGAGCAATTAACTTTTTTGGCATAAATACACAGCCCCACTTTCCTCAGAGCTGATATTCCCAGCAGGAAATGGTGAGATTGCATGTTCATGGCCCATCTCCTTACTCTGCTCCACTGCAGCAGCTGCTCTCCAGCATACAGAAAGCTTTAGCTGTGGCTGGACTGGTGCTGACACAGACTGTCACGGGCTGCTGTGTGACAGAGATGCCCATCCTGACAAGGGCAGCTCATGCATGGCACCTGCTTTGCTCCTGCTGCTCCCAGCATGTGTTCCTATAACAATGCCCAGCCAGTTGAGTTTGTGGCACCTCACAAGCGACCTGAAACTCTGTCCTTCACATGTTCCTTATTGCTGACTTCTATCCAGAACTACTATAGGGCAGTCCCACCACATTGCCTGGCAAGACTATGGAGCAAATCCTTCTGGAAACTATCCTAAGGCACATGAGAAATAAGGACACAATTTGTGATAGCATGATTTCACTAAGGGCAAATCATACCTGGCAAATTAGGTGGCTTTCTTTCATGAGGTTACAACTTTGAAGGATAAGGGAAGAGCAATTGACAGACTATCTGTGCTTGAGCAAAAAAATCTGTGTCTCTCAGTTGGAGAGACAAGGATTGGATGGATGGATAAGGAATGGATGGTCACATTCAAAGACTCAAGGGCTCCATGTCCAGGTGGAGAGCAGGGGTGAGTGGTGCTCCACTTGCTGAACAGCTACCAGAAATATTGGATAACAGAGAAACAGATGGATTTGCAGCCTGATTTGCACTGGGAAATACATTCTAGCTAATCTCTGCTTAACTATTCTGCCTGCACCATTTCTGGTCTGATAATAATGATAAACTCTTTCCTGATTAATATTCTAACATCTTAAATATGTAAAAGCTACTTAATTCTTTGACTGCTGAATACGTAAGCCAATTACAGTATGTTAATTAAAGGGTTTGTCATCAACTAGCATTTCTAATGTTTTCCCCCATAACATGCTTGCAAGTACATGTCATAGGAGGACTTTTTTCCCCTGTTACATTTTAAATAAATATTTTAAACTATTCCCTGTTTACTTTCCCAGAAGAACACTCTGATCTCTGTGATCAAAGTTAAATCATTATATGAAAACTCCATGGTTCCCCTTGACTTTTTTTTCCAGTCATCTGTGCTCTGATCTCTAAAAGAGTATTTCCATTTCGCTGTAAGCATAAACATCATCATAGGATCAGGTTGTATGAATGTGAATAAATGTCTAAAGTTATGCACCACTGCCTCTAATAAAGTGAATTATGCACAGAGAATGCAACTCACATTTTTATCTGATGCAATCAGCACTTGATGTTCATTACACAAAACAGAATAAAGTTATCCTTAGTTTGTATCTGTCTGTTGCCAAATTATCCTGCAATAGACTTAATGTTAAATAATTTTGACTATTTAGACCTTATTTCAACATTGATTCTTAATTTAAAAAGCATGAGACTAAAAGATAACCAAGCAAACCCATAATAACCCTTGCAGAATATCCTGTTACACATAAAAGTATTGAAAAAGCATTGGTGTAGGGTCCAAGTAACCATGTGCAAGAGGCAATTATGTTAATTATTATCTGCATAGCTAAACGAATCCCACGCCTTCTGGTTTCTGGGCTCCACTAAAAGGCTCATAAGCTCCAAGAAGGACAAGGCATGCTCTGCACCTTGGCTCTGTATTTGGTTTCATGCCTGCAGGGAATGACAGAGGGAAAAGTTACATGCGTGCCATCATTACACATTTTGGTTTCTCCATTGCCACAAGGGGAGCACTCAGACTGCCCTCTGTGCCAACATTGGCACTGGAAGGAGAGTGACTCCTGCTAAAACTAGTGAAGAAAAGATTTTTCCATGCTCTTGAACATATTTCACAGGCATTTCCTTATTCTGATTTATATTATTTAAGATGGGATATCAAGATGCCTCTTACTAAATATTTAATATTTCAAGTGAAGAGTAAAACATGCTCATGCAAAATCAAACACATAAAACACCTGAAATGAATTTTTCTTCTTTTAGAGCATGAACTGTGCACCAATATAATTGGCTTTTAAACCTGTGCCTTTCATATGATAGGCTTCTTGAATGGTCATTTTGTTATGAGCAAACTTTCTGGGATAAGCTGAAGAATTAATGTGTTTCCACTGGAAACATCAGTATTTGCTGAGCAACTGCTCTCCAGAGAGGTTGGATTTTTATTTGAATTCAGAAATCTAAATAGATTTTTGAATTCAAATGGCTATAATCCACTGCACAAAGTGCTTAAAAGGGACTTAATAGTGTACACACTCTCTGTGTAAATGGGAACTTCTGTTCATTTAAAAAAAAAAAAAAAATTACAGAGAGAAATAAACCTTAGAATTAACACTGATCAGTCAAGAAGTAAAAGTAAACCATGACATGACACTAGAAACCTTTGATATCATGCAACACAACACCATGTCCAAAAGCTGTACAGCAGCACAGGAAGCAGACTCTGTGATGACAACAGAGTAATCACCTCACAGTTGTGCTGTCTTAGAAAATATCCTTTCTTCCTTCCTTCTAAATTTGAATAAATTAACGTTTCACTACTTTTTGAATTTAGTCTAAGTTCCCTGCCACCTGTGGTCATTTAGGGAAGTGACAAGAATAATCATACATAACCTTTCTGTAGGGCAATAAAAATAACTTTTTTAAACAACCAAATATCTGTGTGACAATAAAATACAGCATAACAAGAACCATATGTTAAGGGGAAAATATTCTCCTAGCAACAGAATGGGAAAGGTGCCTATTAGGGGATCACTCGACAACAAAAGGGATCTGGACCTTAATACCATGGATATAAATGGGAGGTGGAAGTATTTTGTGGGTTTCACTTCAGATGAGGAAGGTGAGTGGAAAAAAAAAAAGATAGCAAAAAAAGAGCCACTGAATTTTAAATTTTGATTCCACTCATTCGCCTTAAATAGGAAATTTTATTTTCTTTCCCATTACCCTTTGCTTCAGACACTGCAATTTCAGGACACTTGGGTCCCCTGAGATCATGGAAATCCTAGAGATTCCCACATCTATGTGAGTATAGTAATCTCTAGGAGCTGACATTTTGGTGAGCAAACTTAGCAGCAGCTTAGGAAACAAAAATCAGATTTTTGTGACCAGGATGATTTGGAGAACTGAATATAACCTAAAAGACTTTTCTAACTTTGTGTTTTTTGTTTTGTTTTTGTTCAGTCTTCAAATGTACCTCTTTAAAAAAAAAAATCAACCTAAGTTTCACTTCTTTTTCTTGTAACTCTCATAGCAATTTGGCCAGCTGGGGGGAAAAATAAAGAGATTTTTCTAACTGTCAGCTCTACAAACAATCTGGGGTTTAAAAGCCCAGCTGCTTTTTGTCTAGCTTGTTCATTATCACGAGTAATAGTCTGTGTGCCATAAAACTTGTATAATCTCAAACTGCCTGTTTGTTATTGAAGGAAGACTCTACCCTCATCACTCAAAATTAGTTAAAAATTTTCTTGAAGGCAGGTTTGTTTGTTAGGAGCTCCTTCCCTCATATTTGGGCTCTGTTTGCAGTGTTAACTTTTGTCTCTAAAACATGGTTTAGAATGTACAAAAAGAATATATTTGTAAATCAAGAAGCCATAGCTGTAATTTTGCCGAGCTGAACTATGGCCTTAAGCTAAATGCAAAGATATATTGCAGTGAGATGATCTTCTCTTTTATACTAGCATTATACTGCTTTCATTTTTCTTAGAAAATGAAGTAATGTGTCCTGTCAAGCTGTTTTCTAACACAAATCCTTTATTATTCTATTCATAACTAATGACAGATGCCAGAAATAGAAGCCTGCTTCATTCATCATGTGTATTTTCTTTCTGGCTCTGCACCTGCACATGGGTTACTGTCAGGGCACTGAAGAACTCCTACTGTGCTTTTGATGCTAAATTATACGTCTCGGCAATGATTCCAGTTTTCAGGGTTCATGGATGTAAAATATCTCTTAATCCAAAAGGAAAATGGATGGCTGAGAACTGCTGCTCTGCTGCACATAGCATAGAACACTCGACAAGGTAGGCATCAAACAAGGGACTTGATCTCTGCCCCCCAATGGGGCAAGAAAAGTGCACTAAGAGGTTCATAGGAGCAATAGTAAGGCTGCATGCATATGCTAATTAAGGAAAAACTATTATTTTTTTTAAAAAAAAGAAAGAAACAACCCTCTAGAATCTCTAAAATGAAACTCAGTGCTTTTCTGTTCGTTTTCCGTTCAGTACATCGTGTCTTCCTTAACTCCAGTCTAACTACTTTTTAGAGAAGAAGCAGGGAATGGTTCTCTGTAGTGGATGAGGACTTTAGGACTTCTATAGCAGTTACAGCTCTATAGCTATTATATGTAGTATCCTCACTGCTTGTAGCAAAATTCCAGTTATTCACAAGCCAGTCATGTTAAGATGGAAAGGTTAATTTTAAGCCTTTATAGCAAGGACAAGAGTTTTTATTCTTATTCATCTGCAAATGTGTAGTGTTTTTCAGTATTTAAGAAAAACAGAGAGAGAGTCAAGTCAAAGTTCCATTTAGCCCCCTAAAATGTCTCCAGCTATGTCTAGCCATGGATTGGAAAGGAAAATCCTAAGAGCAGAGCAAACTGCAGAAAAGGAAAAAAAAAAATGTTTCTTTTTCATCTACTAGCCCAGAACCAATGACATGTACTTCAAAACCCTCCTAAGGCAGAAGTGCTACCTCTGTGTTTAATGACATTTTACGAATCGAAAGGTGAGAAAAAAATCTTATCAATTAGGTGGAACTTGCCTTCTGATAATTTCAACAGATGGCCTCTCATCTGTGTGTTATCAAAACCAGTGAATAATGGTTCCCCACTTATCATCTCCTTGCCACTGATAATTTCACAGCCCCATATTCTGCCCTTTTTAATTATCTCTTCTTTTTATGCAGATGAGCCCTAGTTCATTTCATATCCCTCAAATGGAAAACATTAATTGCTTCAATCATTCTTATCACTACTCTCTGCACCTTTTCTAGTCTTCTGCATCAATTCTTCAAGATGCTAAACCCAGAAATTCTTTGGCTCTTCATGATTTGGACTTACTGTGGATTAATATTGTGACACAAAAGTTTTCTGCTTTGTTTTCCTGTGTTATTTGGTAATGACTTTCATGACTGAGTGAAGAGCTGACATTTTCATAGAATTACCAGCTATGGCACTGGGAGGATTATTTTTTGTATAGAAATTTTGTTATTAATCAGCATGTACTTAGTATTTAGGATAGTCTGCATTACTTTACATCCATCTGCACCAATTTTTTTCCTGTGATTTCTTTGCCCAATCGTTTAACACTGTCAGCTGATTCTGCTACTGCACATAGCACTTTTATCCCCTCAATTTTATGTCACCAAAATTTGCCACCTCATCCTGTACCTGCTTTATCAGATAACTGCAAGTAAGGAACAGCACTGCTGAGGAAACTCTGCTTCCACTGGTACCACAGACCTCAGTTAGGACAGAATTAGTCTCTCACAGGGACTTTTCCAGTTCACCTGTGAAGTGCAGGTGAACTTTTTTTCTCCAGAAAGTGAAGATTGGCAGAGATACACCTAATCTACAGATCTCCTCAATTAGCTAACTGGAGCTACTAGCTGTAGCTGATTATCATGTTTCATATTTGCATCATAATTTTTATAAACAGTATTAATTTGCTGCCTAATGAGTCTGTAAGATTTCTACTGGATGATGTTGATGGTGTGAGGTTCAGTGCTTTTGTTTCCTTCCTATTTGTAAGTTTTGGAATTGTGCTGCTGGTGTTAAATATAGTAGTGATCAGAGGGGGATGAGTAGTTACTGAGCAGTCACTGAGCAGTAATTTCTGCAGAGAATTTGCAGAGCAATACTGCTATGCCCCACGGCCATTCCTTGCATGTGTTCAGTACTGCAGGATGAATGGGGTAATGCCATTTCACTCTAAGCTGGGCATAACTATTTCTTGTGTCACACTCAGAATTTGACAGAGCAACCTGACTAGCTGAGGCTGGCCTTCTGGGTGATTCTCACTTCTCCAACTTGTTTGTTTTCACTGTGAGCCCTCATCCTGCCGGGCTGCATTCAGAGTGTTTGAAGAACTTGAATTAGTCAGCTGATCCATCGTACCCAGAGGAGACACTGCAGACCATGGCAGAGTCAAGAGTAGGTTGAAGACAGCAGGACCACAGCTGGTACCTGCTTTCCAATTTAGGAATCACCATCTGTCAATGTCTCTGAAGTCAAAAGGTAGTTCTTTCTTAGAAGCAGAAGCTCAAAAAAAATACCTACATTTTATTTCTTTGGTCTTGATAGAAAGAAGGTAATTGTTTTCATCCAGCAGGTGAAATTTCCTGTCTTTTCTAGCTCTTACATAGACATATACCTATCTAGCAGGAAGTGTGAGACAATTTTTTGATCACTTCAAATATTTGGAATATTTTTATTCCTTGGGTCAAAAAATCTTGACAGGTGCATAATTTTTGCAAGAAAGTCTGATTATGCATTCCATTTTTGCTTGTCATAGTCACATGAAATAGCTCTGTATTGTGCTGGGTAGTAAGGCAGTGGCCATCAAGGATCTTTTCAGATTACTTGACTGTGTTTGTATCCTACCAAATATCAACTTAACAGTGCAAAACCCAAGTATACATACTCTAGCCTCCTCTTTGCACTGCTGTGAGGACTACAACACGATACTGCATGACAAATGCAGTTATTCCATCTACCTCGAAACCTCTCTTCAGCTACAATTGGATTAAATGTTATTTTTTGGGCTAAGTAATCTGCCCTTTTGTTGTATCCAGTGGCAGAGGCTGGGGACATTTGCAGAGAATTAAATAATCTTATTATTTGTTCTTGGCAGGATTTTGCTGTCATAAAACAATGTTTATGCTTCTAATAATTACCTCTATTGTGCTCACACCTAATTGGCATAAGTTTTGTAGGGTAAAATTAGAAAAACCTGTTTCTGAAGAATTTATCATATAAAAACCCCAACAAAGAACCAAAAAAACAAAAAAACAAAGGTTCAAAAAGGCAAGATGACAAGATTAACAATCTGTGCTTACTATTGCTTCTCATTCCACACTTATGTTTTTATATACAGGCAGGTTTATGCAGTGGATTAGTTAAGAGGGACAGAATGGGATTATATTTCCTGAAATTTTAGTTTTGGTGAGTTTTGAAACCACTCCTCCTTAACACCTTCTCCCCAGTCAAAACCAAACAAAAGCTAAACAACCAGAGTGATTCCTGGACTGAGAGTGAGCTTGCATGGGAATCAACTCTATCCTGAATAGGAAAAGTCTTAGGGAAGACCTAAAAGTAACCTTATGCCTAGGAGTAAGTTGTCAAGAAGAAGGATTTGTGTCCTCTCTTCCCTAAGGTGCATAGACAGAAAGGAAAAACAGGGCTCCTAAATTGAAACTGGACAGACTGCCACTGTCTTTAGTGAAGGTTTTTATTTTGCAGAGAATTGATTATTCTAAAATGATGAACACAGATTGAAGAATTTTCATCCTTTAAAGTTTGAGATCTAATTCAATCAAGCCTTGAACAAGTTGCTTTGACCACTAAGCTCAGCTACAGACCACCACACATCTCTTCACATCTGAATTGTCCTGTGGAAAGCTACACAAGAAATGTATAAGTTGCATTTGCACAGATTTGTCATCTGACTTAAGCTCTCCTGACCAAAATTCACAGAAACAGAGTCTCTTTTGCTCCACATGGTTAAGGGCCCCATCCTGAAGACACTAAAAAACCCCATAAATAAACCCTCACCAAAACCCAAACAAAAGATCAGACCACTCCTATTCTCAGTCTAGTCTAGAAATTTAGAGTCCTCTTCATCGTTTGCAAACATTTAGCCTAGCAAAATGATAAATAGTTGTAGCTGCACATTAAAGGCTTTTTCTAATTGCATCACAGATATTATAACAGAAAAGTATACAGTAAAGAGCAGATATCAGTTACTGCTGTTGGAAATGCTTCCTGGCTTTTATACCAACATTAAAATATTTCCAGACTGATGAAGAGAACAGGATTAGCTGTTTGTTTTGTGTAGCTGTCTTCTGTGAAAATAAGCCCCACCTTTGCATTGTCTAAAAACATGGCAAATCTTTCAGCTTCTTGAAAGAAAGAGAACTATTTGCCTTCTTCTCTTATATTAGATCTTTCTTACATATATTATCATCCTCAAAATGTATCCCTAGTTAATTAAACAATAGCTTGAACCTTCGCTAAATTGTTTACATGGGAAGTGCCCTTAGTTCTTAGGGAGCAGTGAAAAAAGCTTTCTCATCAGCAGTACTTCCTTAAAATTATCTCTTCCCAAATTTACTGATGCAAACCATTCAAGGTAATAGCCTTGGCACAAATTCTGTCCAACAAAACCAACTGAGTGTTGCTGCTTTCTCTCTCTAAAGCATAAGTCATTTATTTATAAGCCATTTTAAATAGGAAATAGCAAGGAGAAACCCACCAGACATGAAAAGCAGCAGTCCAAATCTTCAGAGAGTATCCACCACACTCAACTAAAGCCATTGATTTTTCCCTGATTTATATGAGTTGCAAATCTGGTTCAGCCCCTGTGAACAGCTGCTTCTAATCTACTTTAATACCATCCACATTGAACTGCTTATTGTTATTGGTATTAGGGCAATACAAAGAAAGAGAGGATTTGGCTATAGCCTTGGTTGGTTTTTATTGCTTGGTTATTAAATTGTGCCAATTTTGGCTGAGGATACTTAGGTATCAGATGGGGTTAGACCACAACAGAAGTTTACAAGCTTTTTCATTGGATTTTTGGGAAGTGGGGGTACGTTAGTTTAGCAATGATCTTTTAACTAGGACAATTAACCAAATGATAAGCCAAAGCATATAGTGTTTTTAAATCTCAGGGATTTTGGTAGGGCTACCAAACTATCAGTAAGGTTATCCACCGGCAGAAACCCAGGTGTATTACACATGCACACACACAAATCCCTTCAGGACAGAGGGAAAGGGTATGAAGTTTTTCTTATATTTCAGGTGAACAGTCTTGGGTTCACGATACCTAATGGTACTGTAGACAGAAGACACAAAAATTGCTATATGAGCAGCTTCTCTGCACAGGAAGGAGATTCATGACTGCTTTCTGAGAAATTTGGATGAGTTATCTTTTGAAAGCTATCAGGGAAGGTGAGAGGGAAATAATGACTGTGTGGCCTAAAATTCGGGTAGTATCATCTTTTCTTCTACCACAGTTAGAAACATATAATCCAAATGCCCAAATCTCTGATCAAGCTCTTTGACATGTCTTTCATATGATGGTAAGGGCAAGCAGGTGGACTCAGTAAAAAAAGTTTTAGAAGTGTTTAGCTTTGCTTAGAAACAAATCCCAGGCTACAAATCCCAGGACCACTCACAGTCAGCAAAGACTTTCCTCTTTCCAGTCATATGTGAATGTGTATATGAAATTTCATACCTCTCTTCCTTAAACCTGTGTAAAATTTTGCTTATAAATATGGCTTGTTCTGGGAGTGTGTATTTATTACAGACTGTAAACTGCTGGCTTTGCCTGAGTGTTTTTTCCCACATTGTTGAATGACAATTAGAATTTTCTTTCTTTTTGCAAATAATAATAATTAAAAATAAATTAAAAAAAATAATAAAATCCAGGGTTTATGGTAGAAGAGCTTCTGCTCTTTCAGCACATTTGTAGAGGAAAGTGCTTCCAGAGGCCCACAGGATGGAAATGTGCTGACTCCTCAGCCCATCAGGCAGGACTCACTGCAGTGACTCCACACCTTGCTGTGTCTCCCACGCAGTTCCACAGCAGCAGCTGCTGCAGACTCAGCCAGAGAACACTGGCAGAGTTACACACAGCTCAGTGAGCAGGACCTCTTAAAGACTACAGACTGGGTTTTGATTTTTAAGCTGAGCTTTTATCATCATTGTATGGCACCACAAGCTGCAAGTAGAAACAAAAGGCCCGATCTGGCCAGATCTGCTTGCGTAAAGCCTGAGAAGGGAACAAGATTTGCATGAAATTAAACTAATAGCAGGGAGATGGATTCTTTTTCTGCTGATGGCAGGTCTTTTTCTAAATTGTGAATTCCCAGTTTAAAGGGAGGCATAACTTCATGGCTCCTTCTCTTTTGCAAACAAAAGTCATCTGCAGAGGAGAAGACGGACTGAAGGGGCAGACGAGGCATATATGAATAATATTGCAGGGTGGGATGGTCTAAACAATTCCGTCATCCTGTGAAGTACATTCCCAAGCATAAGAACTTTTCACTAATAAAGAAAACATTTAAAGATTACATATAAGTTTTCCATTTATGGCACTAGGGCATTTTCTTTCTTTATCCATTGCTCTGAACCGTTATCACACCAAAGGTACAAAGTCCATAGATTTCAATTACTGCATATGCTGGAAAATTTTTTTAAAAAATAGGTTACTTATCTAGTTGCCTTAAATTTAGGATGATAGCTAAAAAAGCAGTTGAGAAGTGCTCTGAGTCAGTAGAAATTGCTACCATCTAAATAAAACAGATGCATTCACTTGTGTCCACAGCCAGGAAACATTACCTTATTTTTTTGCTATACATATCCAAGCAATTTTTTTTTGGTTGTTTTTTGTTCAAGCAGCTTTGATCATCTCTTTTCAACTATAGAAAAGGGCAGAGGTGCCTACCTCCTGTGTGTAGGTAGAAATTCCTGGAGAGAAGCAGACAGAGAAGAATTCACCTGAAAGTTTTATTGGTCTAGGTTCCACCTGCAGCCAAGCTAGGACTGTAGGTATATCCTGAAGACAGTGGATTGTCAGCCCATGACTTTTGTCTCTCTCCATTGGTTACAGACAGATTTAAACCACCTCAGATAACTTTCAAATGTCTGAAAGCAAGAGAGATGAATCCTCATCTCAGACATGCCTTAGATCAATTAATTCATTTATAATATTAAGATATTTCCTGGTATGCACAATGATCTGAGCAGAAAAGCCTCTTTTTTTTTTTTTTTTCCCTCATCCTGTTATCCTGAAAAAAATATTTTTCCTCATAGAAGAGCCATTCCTTATGTAAGGAATAACTGGAATAGCCCTTAGCTTATTTCCAGAATTTTCCAGAGAAAACTTGAGAAAACCATTAAAACAGTTTTATTTGCCTGATCTCACACACACACACAAGCTTTCAGGAAGAAAAATTGTTCTCTTTTGAAAAGTTTAGGGCAATTTTTCATTCCATCAATTTTTTTTTAATAACCTTTACCTGCAGATTTTCTCAGTGAATATTATTAAGAAATCAAGTCTAATAGTCATGGATATTTTCCCTCCTGCTAATCACTTTCAATAATAATTTTAAGAATCTTAATTTTTAATGCAGTAATACTTTTCATAAGGCTTGAAAAATAATAGGAATACGTTCAACTTTTTGCTAAATATTTAATTGGAAAAATCAGAGTGTCTTTCAAGATAAAAGCATTTTGTTCCAAAGATCCAGTCATCTCTAGTAAATCATTTTTCTCTAAGTTTCATGCCTGGAACACTCAGAATAAATGAGATGTCTTACAGCTTTTTTTAATAAAGGAGATGGAATTATTCTTGTTAATTTACTGATTTTATTAAGAAGCAGATGAACTTTTATAACTGGAGAGAAAATGGGCTTGCAGGAAAACTGAGAGATAAATACACTGCTAGGTATGTAGTGATGTTTTTACTCCATCACTCCCCACTTCACCATACCAACTGAATTACATCACTGTTGATCCTGCAGCCACTTTATGTGTTAAAAATATAGCTGATCAGCAAATACCATTTCTTCTGAACACAGCTTGGACTCTAAGGGGACCTTAAAAACTGCAAAGTTAGATTAAGTCTTACCTTTTGTCTTCTTCAGTGTAAGAACTAAGTGATCTTTGGTTTTAAACTTTTTTTCTCAATTATTTAAGCAGACTAAGCGGTTTAGGCCAAATTTACAAAGATTTTTTTGTTGGTGGTGTTGTTTGTTTTTTTTTTTAATATCTAAAGGCAGTAGCTCTAAATCTGCCATTTATACTTGCACACAAATATAATTGTGTGTTTAATAGGACTATGGTCCTGAGAGGTGTTTTCTTGAATTTGCAGTAAGATTGGTCTGTCACCATTCTTTTTAAACGTCTGCAGAATTGTGGGGATAATATTTTCTATTCTATCTATATGCTACAGCCTGCCTGGAGCAGGGATGGTCTCCTGCAGCAGAGGATGAGATGCAGTGGCCATGGACTGTCTTCTGCTGTCACCAGCAATAATAGCAGCCAAAATTAATAGCAACAATAACACATCACTGCTGTGTAGAAAGTGCAGGCTGGTTGGGTTTTCTTGTGCTGCTGTTAATATAAAAATATTTAGATAGATTTGTTTTAGAAACATGGATTTAAATTTCTCAGTCCAAACAAATTTCTTTGGAACTTGTGTGGGAAGAACACGATGTACTGGCTCTCTAGAATCAAGCAAACAAGAAGCCTCTTGCTGTGCTGCCACAAGACATATTTATTATTTATTCTATTTCTTTGCCCAGTTTATTTTTCAACACCAATTAAAAGCTTATTCCTGCATCAGAGTCCAAAATACCTTGGGCTTCAGCCATTCTGGATATTTGTGGTGTTTTGTCTGCCTCTTTGTTCTGCAAAAAGTACTATCAGCCCAGACTGTTCACTCCAAATATTGAATCAAGACATCATCAGGTTATTTATTTTTTTCGATTGTTTCATTTTTCTGAGAAGCAGCCAGCATTATAAACAAGGAGGTCTTTTTCCTAATAAAATAAGTCCCTATATATTAAGAGAAAATGAAATGAAGACAGAACATTGTCAATTCTCTGGTTCACTGGCTTGCTCCAACAATTTTTTTGTAAACATACTGCCCTGTAATTGCATTTCAGATGCTGGAAATTTGTGACTGGCTTTCTTTTTCCAGCCACTGTTAATTCTGCTTGTCACTGATGGTTTTATCTTCATCTGGGTGTCAGTCTGCTTGTCTCTAGAAAATACATATCAAGACCTGCACTAGACATTTCAGTAGTCCACTAAAAGGTTCATGTCCCTCCAAGTCATAGCTAAATTTGTCAATGAGTCAGAAACCAGCAAGTCAAGGTGGCACTGAGTTCAACACTGTCCTCTTAAAGCCATGAAGATGCCACTGCAGGAACACCACGTGGCACTGCGTGCAAAATGGTGTGCTCTGTCTGTATCACCTGGGGAAAACTACCAAAGAACCTAAATTGCCTAATTCTGACACATCTCTTCTCTCATGAAGGCAACCTTTAGGGAACAGGCTGAAATGGCTACAGGGATGTCCCTGCAGAGCTCTGGAGAGCTGTTTTCCCATACCTGCAAAGAGCTTGCTATATTACTTAACATGCTGGGACATGGAGGGGGCCCATCTGGAAATGAGTGAGCACTGAGATCCATGGATACTTTCAGTGTTTATCCTCTTGTAGTTAGCAGTAACTCAGAGGCTTGAGAGAAACAAGTTCCAATCTCTGCAATGAATTTTCTCTGTGACTTTAGCAAGCAGATGCTCATTGCCATGGGGGAGCACCTGCATTGGTCCTAGCTCCCATGCTGTTGTGCAAGTCCTGGATATTGCAGACTGTCTGTCCCACTGGCACCTTCCTCTTGCATGTCACATTACCCAGGAAAACCTGCTGACTTCTGCAGGACTTTTGAACCAAGTGGGTACTTCTGTGTGGCTGTGGATTAGGGACAGAGTTTTATGACCTCAGGTGAATTAACCATGACAGAATTCAAGAGAAAAGGGAAGGAAGAAAGGCCATCAAGATGTTCATCAAAAGGTCCATTAATATGTCATGTCACTTAATGTGGGCAGTCTTCCATCCTGACATGACATGGCCACCACTAGGCTCTCCTCTAGAACAAATTCTACAACTTTGTCTTTGAGCTCACAAGAATACTGTGATAATCACTAGTCAAGACTGAAACACTTCTCTGCAGAAGCAGGAACTATTGACATACTTTAATACAGATACAAATAAAAATAAAATAACAAAATCTGGATCAAGACTGACAGCTTATCTTCCTAAGGAGCAAAACTCAGCCCACAGACTAGTTAGTGACAGATAGAGCTCCATAGCTGAATTGTCAGAGAGCTAAAAGCTTGGCACAGTGTCCTGCAGAAGCATAACAGCTCCCACATTCATTATATAATTACAATTACTGATTAATACTCATCCAAGGCCCAGCTGCTTCTTCCACAACTGCTATAGGAGTGCTCTCTCTGGAGAGAGAGCCCTTTTGATGCCAAGGGGAGTTCCCTGTATAAATAAAGCAGAAAGCAAAGATTCATGCTGAGAATGGAACAAGGAAACTTGACAGAGGACTTTCTCTCCATCAAATACAGAATGCAAACCGTTATTTTTTTTCTCTGGCTGCAACTGATTGACAACACTGGCAGAAGGTACCAAATGAACATGTGCAAGAATAGAAAGGAATTTACCTGTGCCACTGGAAGACTTTCTGTGCTTTTCCAGGGGAACTATTCTGGATCTGAGCTATGACACCAGAATCTCTCTCTCCAGGGGCATGACAAAAATTTGGTTTTGGCCATTAACCTCAACAATTCCCTACAGCTGCCCAGCTTGCAAGGCCTCAGCTACTCCAGCACATAACCATGGGACTGCCCACATCCTTCTACAAGGAAACACATCCTCCTCTGTAGGGAAAGCCAAGGAAGGGGTAGCTGACACAGAGTGAGATGTACGTAGTACAAATCTCTCCTGTGCTGAGTTCTCATTCTAACTTCTAACTTTCAGTTTTGCACTTGAATACTGGAAGCCCATCATTTATATGGCATATCTCTATGACACTTTAATTTGGGGGTTACGGAGTGGCGAACTGGCCTTTGAAAAGCAGTAGAGGATTTCAAGAATGCAAACATTTACCAACTCTGCTGAGGAAGAACAAGACAAGAAAACAAAAAAGAGGGAAGGGATACATATAGACACAATTGTAAAATTAAGATTCTATTAGATTTCCTAGTGTTTCTAGAAGAAGGGGACATTGAATCCCACTTGGTTTAAATCCTGTTGTCTATAAGGGCATGCAGAATGAAGAAAGATTTGTCATGCATTCTTTAAGCTCCCAGTTTTCTGCCTAGCAGATATGTAGCACACATCTGTATGTAGCCTTTTCTGCATCTCCTTTACTTTGAAATAATTGCGTATCTATGAGATTGGAAGGAGATCAGTACAGTGAAAAGGGCAAGAGGATATGGTAAATGGAACTTTGCAGTTAGAATTGCTTTGCAAGCCATTAGTTTTTTGGTACCTGCCCTGATTTCAGGACAGATTTTTGTTAATAAGTTCTTCTTAACAAGGGTTGCAGCTAGTTATAGATTTGCAAACTGGCTGCCATGGAAACAAGCTCATTAGGCTCCCCTAGCAAGCCCCTGTCCCCTTTTACATTGTTTGTTCTGAGGATAACAGTCTCTATATCCTGACTTCTTGTTTTCTTCAGTCAGGTTTGTGTCTCAAGGTGTCAGAACCACTGGAGTTTACAAAGAACCATCTCTTCCTTCCTCACTCCCTTCCAGTCAACATTTAGTCAGCACAAGTAAAGTTTCCAGGAGCTCTAGAAATACTGAGAACACAGGACGCCAGAAAAATTGGTGTGACAAAACCACAGGTAAAATCTGATACAAATTAAAGAGATATGAAGGCTTTTGAAGGGAAAAAAAAAATAAAGCAAGCAAACCCAAACACTGTGATTACCTACAGTTGATTGTAAAAATCTGTAACATTGTCATTTCTAAGACTGCAAAACTTCATTTGTTTGCATATTTTCGTCAAGAAGCTAATTTTTTCCTCACACAGAGAAGTGGTAGTGGAAAGATTATTTATAAAATCTTGTGACCCTTAAAGAAACTCAGCCACAGAAGGGGTGCTTTCAGCACTCTTTCAGAATCTCTATATGAACAGGATACCCAGAGGATCTTGTCACACTTTCTTTAATTTGTTGCTCTGTGAAGCCTGGGCTTGCCTACCCCAGCACAGTCCTACATAGACACAGGGCCAACCCAGGAGCACTGATAACCATCATCAGACTTCACTGTTGCACTCAGGAAGAGCAGAAAGTTGTTTTTTTACCACAAAATCTTCTCTTACAGATGTGCTGGCTTAGAAGGTAATTGGCATTGTAATAGTAGGCTCCACTCTTCCTTTCTGCTGGAAGGAATTAGTCAGCCAACATCAGCACGCCTGGCAGTTTCTCTGTTCAAATGCTCTGCTCTGAAATTTCTGTGAATCCTTGCATGGCACTAGGTTCACACAGAGTAACTGGAATCCATAAGACAGCAAAGACTCCAGACACAGGTCAGGAACTCAGTTTGCCACTTGGGAGTTTCTTCACAGATTTTTGTTTGCTACTGTCTTAAGATAAATCACTTTGAAAGCTCTTCAGTGTCAAAGCAAACTGGATAAAGGTCAAGAGAAACTTGATTCTACTACTCTCTGCATTCAAGTTTGCTTTCCTCACAACACTGATTAGTCTGTCATTTTCTATCTATCTTTCTCCATATCCTTCTTTCCCTTGAAAAAGCCCTTCTTAAGTGCCCCTGGACAAGGTGTTTGTATGACTGATCTGTGTGCTCTGTGTTATTGATTCACATACTATTTCCAAGCAGGCTGCTGCATTCATACAGAGGACAAGGCTCAGTTCTGGACTTTGCCTAGCTGGATTAACTCCAATGTTTGGTACACTTCACCGTTCCAAAGTTTTCTTCCAAACAGAAACCTTTCTTAAGCTCATGAAGGACTGTCAAGCTTTTGACATCTCTTGCTCTACTCTTCTTGTCATCTTCCCCATAGAGGTGAAATCCAGTAATTCTGGTTCACAGAAGGAATAAGGAATTGGCCATTGGTGGGTCACTGCCAGAGCAATATCTGTAATACCCCCCACAAAATTTCTGGGAAGCAAGAGTGTTAACCTGTGATAAATCTGTAAGTGGTTTGGCAAATTAAGATCTCAGCTGTGATAACAACTTAAAAATTTTCTTTGCCCATATGACAAAGGTGGACACCAAGAATAATGACCCACCAGTCCTAAGGTATTAGTTGCTCCCATCAGCCTTCTGAACTCCAGCAAATAAATGGGAAGAAATCACCTAAAGGACCTGTCCAGGACTCCATTGAGATCTGCTGTTAAGGGTCTGGCCCCTTAACTCACTCTCCAGCATTGCTTAGTTTTCAGGAACTTTGAAGGGGCTTATTAGCCTTGTCCACTGCCTTTATCCTCTCTTCCCCAACTAAGTGGGGCCACCCTTTCCCATACAGACACCATGGTAAAAATGAAGGTGCCTGGACTCTCCACTGCTTTGTGTTGACATCACCCCATAGATTTCAGAAAAGTTTAAATTATTTTTATGGCTCAATTAATTTAAATCATTAAAGAATGATAACTGCCACCTAAAAATGTTATTGAATACCAAGACCATTTTTTTTCTGGCATTATTAGTTACTGGAACAAATAATTTAAAACTAAAAAAGATAATGGAGGAGTAGGTCAGTAACTGGAACATAGAAATAGTAGCAATAAGAGACCATTGATGCAGTTAATGTCATCAGGACAAGTCAAGTATCAGCTGTCTGTGCATGAAAATAATCATGGTTTATAGTGCAGAAGTGAGTCTGTTTGGGATTAGGTTTGGACTATTTCATCAATTACATAGACATAAGTCATAATAAAAAATAATAATACTTTTCACTTGTACAGTGCTTTCATCCTCAGACCTCATTTTAAGTACTTTATAAACATTAATTAAGCTACCTGCCCCTGTGAAGTACATATCATTATTATTATTATTATTATTATTATTATTATTATTATTATTATTATTATATCAGTTTTTAAATGAAAAAGAAATTAGGTGACTCACCCAAGGTCACCTCCATCATGTTTACGAGGTCTGTCAGCTGACAGTCAACTGAGATGCAGTTTTTGGGCTGAAATAAAGGATGGGGTGATCTGGGGATGATAAAGTGATACAGCTTGTCTCATGTTTGTACTACAATTCCATAATTTTAAGACTGGTGTTTTCATATCATGATGTAGATTCATTAATGCCTAATTTGAGCTAAGTCTTCAATAATGTTTATTTTTTTATTTACAAAACCTATAGAAACTGAATATCTCTGAGTTCTTTACTGTGTTGCTAAATTTATTTTGAAACTGGCCAATGAACTCAAACATCATAGGAAGAAACAAAAAGAATCATAATGCTACCACAGATTTTTTTTCCTATATCTTTCACTTTTGGGCATATCACCTGAAGACAACTGGACTATGAAAAGCTTACATTTTAGGTAAAACATAAGGGTTTTTTTTTTTTCTTAAGAAGACTTTCAAGGACTGAGGTTTTACAGCAAAGTGATTGTTTGACAAACCATGAATTTCCTAACTCTCTGCTTCCAAGACAGCTCATGTCATTACAGGTTTTCCTCAGAGGTTAAAGATACTTGTTTTTATAGAAGTCAAAATATCTAAGGGACATAGGTTACTAGAGACATCACTGGCATGGGGAATCACAGAGAACAGCATTATGTCACAGCAGGGTGACCACAGAGATCCCAGGCAAATCCAGTTATTTTAAAGCATTTTTAACCAGGACATCTCAAAGTGACAGGAAAAAGGAGAAAGTTTGGCTCTCTAGTCCATGTGTGGAAAGTGGAAAAGCCAAGACACAGAGAAGTGAGGTGAGCTGCCTTTCACTGCTCAGAAGTGGGGTCCCCAGACATCAAGGTGTGCACCATGATATTGTGTATTTCACTGTAAAAATGACTTCTCTTCAGTGTGCTTCTGAACTTTCTAGAACCTGTGAATGTGCCTTTCAAAAGAGACTTGGAGAAACTCTTGTATTGTAGCAGAATTAAAGTGAATGAAAATGATATGAGTCTTGTAAAACCCATATGCTATCTCATTTATGTGTAAATTCAAGAACAAACATCTTCAGCTCCACATTTTGGGGATACAATGCTCTGTGATGTAAGGCTCTCTCTTCTGGAGAGTTCCTCTATGGATTGCACCTACAGGAGATTTGAAAGCCCACAGAACTTCTGGGGCTTATGATCTCTCTGCTGTTTCTTTGAAGGAGGGATGGAATCAATATGTTTTTAAAACAGCAATAGCTTGCTAAGTGGCTATGGCATACATAGCAGTATTGGATATAGGTAAAATGACACTCTGCATCTCTCCACTTCTTTGAGTTGTGTCAAATAAAGCTGCTTGCATTAGGTCTGTACATAGTTACTTTTTGTCCCTCTGCAAATTTGGAAATTGAAGATAAGGCCTGGCATAATTGAGAACAGATCTAAATATTTTATGGGTCCTGATGGGTTCTTAAGTATGCACAACACCTGCTCCACAGCACAAAGTGACCTCATATCTGCAGTGATGAAGAACAAAGGCACCTTTTCTCACTCCTTCAGGAGAATGACAAACATGTTAAACAGGGCAAAAGCAAATAAGGCAGTGAAATACTGCCTTGGCCACTGCAGTCAACCTGGACTTTGGGCCAGGCTGACTTCAGACCAGGAGTGCATTCACTTTCCTTGCCTTCTGGCCTGGTTTAGAGCTCATTTGCTCAGGATCCACTATACTGAACTGTGAAACTATTTTCTCCTTTGCGCCTCTCTCTTGTGACAGATGGATTGCAGCAAAGAGTGAGGAAAAAAAACCCAGAACCCCTTTCTCTTTGCAGGAGGCATCAGCTCCAAGCAACCTCTGTCCATTTCCTCTGGCCACAGACCTATTCACTCCCAGATTCCAGTCCCACTGCTGGGGAAAGAATGATTGTATAATTAGTTTCCTCAGTAGCATTAAAGCTGGTAGTTCACACAGAAACACAACAGGAAGGGATAAACAAGCTCACAGTCACAAACTGATTGATGGGACACTTTTAGTGGCCCACACTGAAGAGATTTAAGGCCTCGTTTAAAGGCCTTTGAATACCATTTAAAGTTTTCCATCAATGTCACTGCAGGGTTTGTATTAGCTCTCTGACAAGTGTGATATGTGTAGGGTTTTACAGGAAAACTATTGGAGTTTTCCCCTCAAACTGAGAAAATTCCTGTTTCCTACTTGATCGTATCAAATATCTATTAGCTGCTTGTTTGTGTGTGCCCAGCCAGCTTCTTTTTTTTTTTGACCTCTGTGATTGTAGCTCATACAGATACAAGATATAAATTTATTTTATTTTTTCTTTAAATTTCATGAACTTATAAATATCAGTAACGAGTATGTGATTAAATAAAAGAAATATTAAATTTATTTGTTAATTGTGGTGAGTACCCTTGGATGCCAAAATTAATTGTGTATTGAAAATGTAGCTATCTGTTTTAAATTGCACAAATAATGGATATGAGGCATTCCTAATAAACTAAAACCCCTTGGGCTTTGAACTCTCCACCTCTGCAATAAAAGACAGAGAATTTAGCTGCAAAGTTACACGGACAAAAACCTATTCAGAGAGACCACTTTAAATTAAATAGAGACAGAATTTTCTGATTCCCTGGGTGTAGTGAAAAATACATGCAT
The DNA here is from genome assembly GCA_018697195.1 of Certhia americana. Lineage (NCBI taxonomy): Eukaryota > Metazoa > Chordata > Aves > Passeriformes > Certhiidae > Certhia > Certhia americana. The sequence goes on along the minus strand of CM031879.1, from coordinate 55,598,416 downwards.
ATGTTTTTACAGATGTTTGCAATGCAGGATTTAGTCCAAGGGGGTTTGGATTAGACCTCTCTGACAGGCACACCACAACTACTCACAACTTCCCTTGCCCCTGTCTCTGGCTCCCTACTGTTCTGCAACTGGGTCAATACATTTCAGTGATAAAGTAACTTCTGAATATGAAGCACTTAGGATCCAGAGGATGAAATAGCCTCTGATATAATTTTTTTTAAAATTGTCCTCTTGCTACACAAAGCCACTTTTATTCATTATAATCGACAATAGCTAAGACACGGCAGAACAAAATAGAATAGCACAAAATTGTCTATAAAATGGCAGGAACAGCTATTTAATCTCAGGAAATTCTATCCTCACTTAATGATATCATAAATGCTACAGAAGTACTCTGGCTAGTATTAAAAAAAAAAAAAAGGAAGAAACTATTTCATAAACAATTTTTTTTCTCACTCTTAAGCTATTAAATTAATATATGTAATTTAATGAAATACAACCATTAAAATATATTAGGTAAGATACATTGTCTTTCTTTGCTCCCTTTATATTCCTTCACATTTTATCCTGGAAGGCAGAAATTTGTTTCATTTTCCATGTAAATTTAAATAATTCATATAAGATGTTACCAACATGTTCCCTGCAAGGAAATATTCTGCTTAGTAAATGCCTCTGGCACAATTACTTGCAATAGAAAAGGGGACAAAAAGGAACCTGTGTGGTGGCAAAAGAAATGATTTGGACCCTCCTGTGCCTGTGGGGCTGCATTTTGTGGACTGAAAGTGGAGCTTCTGGATGTGGTCTGTTCAAACCAGGCAGTTTGCTTCAAACCCACGCTGCTACTCCAAAGAAGAACAGCAATAGATGAAGCTGTGATGCATTATCTGAAAATGAGGTCTGAATACAGCACTTTAAATCTCCCTAAGCTCCAAGGATATCACATTGATATGCAGTTAAATGTCCTTTTGTTGTTGAAGAGCATCTTCCAATCAGGTATCTTTCTCTCAACTCCCAACCTGTTGTACCTCCCTACTTTATCCCTCTTGGATAAAGACCTGGAGCTAACTTTCCTGAGGGGTTTACATAAAACCATGACAGGAGCTGTGAATAGCTGTGGAATGTGGAAGCCAGCTCTTTTCAGAAATTCCAGGCAGGACTGAAAGCATCTTGGTGAAGATATTCCTTCTCATTATGTGTTTGCACAGTGCCTGACATACAGAGAAGAGCCCTCCACAAACCTTGCATTAAAAGTTTTTAAAGTACAGTTGAAGAAAATTGGTGCAAAAATAGGAGAAATAAAATGATATTACAGAATATTCAAATATAGCTTTTATTTTTTTGCAACCTAGTGCTTCAAATTCAGCACTGTTTTTCTATCCCAAATTACCTGCCTGCTTTTTTTGTCAAAAAAGTTGACATTTTCAGCTGCAGAGGAATGATTCCGAGGAGTTTCAGTTCTAGGGTTTACTATAAATTAAAACAGCACAAGAATAATTCACAAGGAATAAGGTCTGTCTGTAGGTTGTTGTTATTCTATAGTCTTAGACAGGCAAGCTGTCAGTTATTAAACAGTGACCTAATATTTTGCTCCCACTTTTGCTGCAAAACTGGAATTTTCTGTGCTATTTTACCAGGAAGTAACAATAATAATAATGATAATAATGATGATGATGATGATAATAATAATAATAATAATAACAACAACAACAACAATAATAATAATAATAATAATAATAATAATGCCTCACAATTTAGGCTGTAATTCTCACTGTCTTTTTGAAAGAGCAAAAGAAATGGAGGAATTTTTAATTTTTCCTGCAGAAATTAGTCCATTCCTTAAGTGTTTATCTGTCATAAAGCACTTGCAGCCACTGCGCCTAGTGAGTGCAGGAGTTAGTGAGTGTGTGAATATGTATGTGTGCTTGCATACAGATTGCTCACACACATCTGCCTTGTCATGCATGCACAGGTAAATACATATATCACAGCTCTGTACATGACATTATAATTTCTGGACAGTTATAAGTATTAAAAAGGAATAATTAAGGATCCCATGAAAAAGTTTTCACATCTCATTATGGTGGGAGAGCTGTCTCTAAGTACTGAATCCAAAGAGTCCTGCAAGATCAGACAGTGTTTTTAGTGATTTGAAAAGAAAGATGGCTGACCATTCTTATTACTAAAAATTCTTTCTACTGAGTTATTTCTTCAAGTCTCACTAATTACTATGAAAGAAAATCAAACAGGCTCACCAAAATCTTAGTTGCAGTTATGAAATACTTTCATGTTAAGACAAAACTAACCTGAATTACCTTAAACATGTCTCATTATCTAGGTCTCAGAAAAAACTGACATGAAAATCACAGATTCTGAACCTGTCCTCACGAGCTTAAACTTAGGGTAATACCTTCAGCTTTCATGTAGTTGTTGCAGAAAACCTCAAAGCAGGTCCCTCCTCTCTACCAAAAAGAGCTGTTATCTTTGGAATTAATCTCCCTGCCTCTATAGAATTAATCCTATCTAGTTTCAGTAAGCCTTTGTATATGTATTTATACAATCATACCTACTTTTTTCAGGCATCAGAGGATTGCTTGTAGAATTAATTCCCTGGCAGACTTTACAGCAGTGTACAATGTAAAATTGTTTACTAAGCCACAGTGTGATATTCATTTACTGGAGGCACAAACACAGCAATGCCATGTTACAGAAATGCAGCACTGTTGTGCTAGAAAAACATTGATCTTACCCATACTCTGCATTCTGCTCCCAAATCTTGAAAGCTCCCAAATAAGCTAGTAAGCGAAAATGGTGGCTTGAAGGTATTACGGAAAATGAAATTGAAAGAAAAACAAAAACTGAAACAAAACCTCTCTCAGATGAAATAGGATAACATTTTTATGACATTCATTGGTGGTTCTTGAGCCAGAATATGCTCAAGCATATTGGGTTGCTTGCCCAGAATCTAGTTGTTAACAAACAAATTTGGGAGATAATGACTACAAATCTACCATTGTGCATATGCTGTGTGATTGTCTCATACCTTTTGGGAGAAAAGTTATTAGAGCAATTTCACTGACTCTGGGCACTCAGTTTTAGTAGGTTTTGTTATGCACAGTATTTGTCATTTACGTCTATAAGAGTGAGTAGAAATAGTTACAGAGGGTAAAAATTGCAGCCAAAAATATATGTATACATATAAACAAGAAAAATAAATCAACCACTGATCTGTACACAAACTCAGTGCTTTGTTGGGTATCGTCAAATGTTAAAAACTAAACTAAATCAAAAGATATATAGACAAATAAAATCATCCTCTTTTATTAGGAAAGTGAATGCCATGGTTTTATAGGTCTCACTTCTAATTCCCCTTTGCAAATCACTACCTCTGGTGGAGGATAGGGACTGCTGTAGCTTTGTTAACCATTTGTCATTTAGACAGTCCTGTGTATTATATAGGAGAGAACCAAAGTCAGACAAAGTTATTTTCGTCTTGTGGGGTTGTCTATGTTTAGACAAGTTCTGTTTGTGCTTTGTAGCCTCACTGTGACATGTCACCTGACCTCTCATTCTGAAATAACTTTTCATGGGTTTTTATTTAACAGAATCATTTTATCATTGACATTTTTTTTTTTTTTTTTTGCTGAGCTACAACCTAAGTGCCACACAGTCAATAATGTCCGCTGGGAAAGATCCAAAACAGGAGGCTGGAGCACATCACCAGGTAGGATTAAGTAGCCTCAGAGGTGCTACTTGTTTGTGAACTTGGAAATGTAATTACCACAATATTTAATTCTAGTTGAAGTCAATGTCATGCAGGTAAGGACTTAACACACTCTGGGTGCTAAAGCTTTTAGAGTCAGACTTCACATAAGTGTCTGCATTTCTGACCTTTGGGCAGGTTCATTTCTTGTCCCTTCCTTCTTGCAAAAAAATGCACAATGTACCTCTCAATTCTGTCTTTCAAAAGTGCCTCATCTACATAATTCATTTGTGGTTCTGGAGTATGCTCCTACTGAAATCTCTCCAGGAATTAGATATACCAAGACAGAATCATCTGCTGAGGATAAAGCCAGATGTATTTACAACAAAAATTGCACTTTACATGTACCTTCCTATTCTGTTGTAAAGTCTTGAACTACAGTAGATCAGAAACTTTTGTGATTCTCTATAGCTTCAATGAAAAATAATATTTTTAGTAAAATTAAATAAATATCTCAGATGTATGAATTTGGTCTGTGAAGCCTGACCTGAAGTCTCACCAATCCTCTTGAAGCTGCTTGGCATTTCTGGTTTTGAACCCAGCTGGGAGTACCAAGAGAATTGAGTTTATTATTGTGAGAAGACTACAAGGCTGTGAGTGTACATTTATAAATGAGTATACATATTTAGGTATGCATGTAAAAATAAAATTTGAAAAAAAAAAAAAAAGGTCAGTTACATGTTGCATTAGCAGTGCATGAAAGTTTTAGGATGGTGTCCAAGTTTATCAAAAAAAAAATCAGTAGTGCTGTATTCAAACCCTTTTTATACTTGAACTTTTCTGCTCTTTACCATGGAGACATGCATGGGTAATAGCCTCTCAGATAATCAAATTCAAACTATTGTATTAAATTAACCAAAAATTAATAACCAGAAAGCCCCAGAAGTGAATTAAAAGAGCAGTGTGTTAAGAACACTGAAATGAAGGGGAGACTGAGGAGAATTAAAGAATAAAGAGAAGATAAGTAAAAGAAATAACAATGTGGTGCTTTTTATGCAAAGCTCACAGCAATCTCTATCTTGTGGTTTAGGGCTGGAATCAATTTATCTATATTTGGCCATGGCTCGCAGTGCCGAGGGGAGCCAGGAGCACAGGGAATCTATAAACACTTGCACAATAATTAACACCAGCCTTGCTAGCACAGCCCAGGCAGCCCTGGTTCAGCATGCTGCCCACCAGCAAGCCCTGGGAAAGACTGGAGTCATTAGGGAGAGCACACTGTGTGATGTGTGAGTCTGCTTAGCAGAGCTGCATCTTTTTCCTTCTGGATTGTGCAGTGTCCCAAGCAAATTTGGTGTGCTGCTGCAGAGACTTAAAGGAGGTCTCACCCAAGTGTCTGGCAGTGGCCAAAGAAGGACTTGCAAATGAGAAAATAAAGGCGTTTTATACTTCAATCTGCGCATTTTTAAAGCAGCATTGCTACCAGGAGCTGGATAACCAAAAGGTTTGAAATTGCAAAGCTATGTGGGTTTCTGTCAACATGATTTAATGGTCTGCTAAGATTCACTAAGGCTCATTAAAAACCAAAAAAACATTAACTGGGTCTTGGGTAAGATATATTCCCAGGTTCCCAGCAGGACTAGGAAAGTGGTAATTCCTCTGTTCTTGGTACCACTGAGGCCACAGCTCTGTGTTAAGTTTTGGAGCCCTAACTATAAGAAAGAGATTGAAGTGGTGGAGCATGTCTTAGAGAAGGGCAACAGAGCTGGTGAAGGGCCTGGAGAACAAACGGCCTGTGAGGAGTGGCTGAGGGAGCTGGGGGTGTTCAGCCTGGAGAAAAGGACACTTAGGGGACATATCACTCTCTACAACCACCTGCAAGGAGGCTTTAGTGAGGTACTGGTCAGCCTCTTCTCCCAAGTAACAAGAGAGAGGACAAGGACTGAGAAAACCTCCAAAAGGAGATTTTTCCCATGCTAGAAAAAACATTTATGATGACAAAGTCAACTGAGATAAAACCCTCATTCAGGAAAGCATATGGTGACATGATCTTATCTTATTGACAGCAGTAGGACTTAATTTAATGTTGAAAATTAAGTATATGTTTAAATTTTGAAAAAAAAAAAGATGCTGAAATATTGGAAAAAAGATTCATTCCAGGATTACGGACTTCGGTGATTGAGTGGATATTTGTTTAAGTAGCATAAGGACAACAGCTTTTTTGGCCCAGCTGCATGATAGAAAAATCTTACATTCATCTCTTTATGCCATGGAAATATAACTGCCCATAGCAGAGCGTCAGAATTCCAGCAGCTAGTGAGTTGAATCCCACTTTCCCAAAAGGAAAAGAAAAAAAAAAAAAAGAAAAAAAAAGAAAAAAAAAAAAACAACTCACAGCTTTCTACTTGTGAGGGACACAAGTTACTAACAGCTGTTTTCAAACAGCATTTGACTGCCACTCTCTTACAAGTCACAAGCAACACAGGCTAAACTGACACAGCTCACCCTTATGGCTGAGTACACACACTAAATATGGATGTGTCGACACAGATGTTCTTCAGTGACTTACACATTCCTTTTGGCACCCAGAGCATAAAGGTATATCTCTTTAAGGGAGGTAATAAGTTGTCTCAGAGTAAATTTCAAATGTTTCTCTGATGGAAAACCTCTTTCCTAATGGTTTTGTTATTTGAAGAATAGATCCCTGCTTTTCAGAAAGATAATTTGAAATCTGCAGCAGACAGAATTCCAATTAGTACATTAATTTAAAAGCTCCATCATTGTTTTTCTTGTACTGGAGGAGACATTGATGATGCATTCCATCATTTTTTTTGTTGTTGTTTTGGTTTTTATTTTTTTGGGGGGGGGGATTGTTTTGTTTTGTTTTGTTTTTAAGCAATTGATTTCAAAATTCCTAACATGGAGTTTATTTAAAAACAGCTTTATAAGTTTTGAATGTATTTTGAAGGAAAATTCTCAAATGTATCTTCTTACATGGCAAAGAGTGGAGTATTTGACACATTTATCACAAAAAAAAAATTTAAAAAATGCTTATTCTCACTAACTTCAAGTACTTTTCTATTAACACAAAAGTATGGAATCAAATATTCAAGTTTTAAGTTAAAATCAAATTTTAAGTTAAAATTATTATCATCAGAATATTTTCATTAAATTTAAGAATTTATATATTATTGCTATTAAAAAATAACAGCCAGAAAAGAAGATCAAAATGTTGCATGCAAAACCAGCTGCCTCCTGTATCATTCAAATAATGAGTCAAATATGGAACAGAGCTGTTAAACCCAGTGAGAATATCTATCCCACTGGTCTGTTAAATATATTTCCTGGAAATGCATGTACTTATTTCATGCTTGGAAAGATACATAAAGTCTCATAAAAGTGTTATGAGGGGATAAATAACCAAAAAGGTGTTGTGACAGGAAGTCTGTAGGTAAATGATTAACCAAGCAAGATATTTGCTTGTGCAGCAAGGGGAGGAATAGGAAGGCTTTTTTTGTTCAAGGGGTGTTTTGAGAAAGCAAGGGTGGAAAAGGAGCTTATGGTGAGGAAAAAAGCCCTGACAGGCAGAAAAGGGAAAGTAGGGGAACAAGGAGTGGTATTCCTAGTACTGCTCCTCTGAAGAGCACTTTAGGAAATGTCACTTGTCCACATCTAATTCCAGATGTTCAAAGCAGAGAGAGAAAGAAAAAGCAAGCTAGCTAGGCAAAAAACTAAGCTCTGGTGGTCTTTTGCATTAGCTCTCTTTAACACAAAGATGCTTCATGATTCAGTAATGCAAATGAGGTTCATGTAGAAAGGATGTATAATATAATCATTTTGGAACTGTAAGCATCCAACTTACCTCCATTACAGAAAATCAGTGCCTGGTGCTGGCAGTCCCTCATTTGCTTGCTATGATCATCACAGATGTAGATGATCTATTCAGTATCCCTTCAAACATTAGGTAGTTAGAAAAGTTATGGGTTGTTTGCCTGAATAGCCAAACCCACACCATTTTCCTTTCAAGCACACACATCTGGCACTGCCATAGGGGGAAGAAGGTGTGAGCATTGTTTGACAATGATCTATCAAAAACAAAGACTTACAGAGTCTACCAGACATTTTTTTTTTTCTAATTTTAGGCTGCATTTTTAATCCCAGACCTCTAGAGTCAAATGGAATCTGGAGAGAGGAGAAAGTCCATTTCTTATCTGTCTGCTTCAGCACCAAAAGTTACTGCTGTGGCAATAGGAAAGGCTTTTATTATCCTCTAGTTCCTGAGGGGATCCACAGTCAAGGAACATTACCTTAGCCCTTGTGAAGCTCATATAGCTCATTTGATCTATAAAGAGCTTTACAAGCATAACTCACCCTAATCAGAAGTTGGCAATGAACTACAATCACTTCTGCACTACCTACAAGTAACTCTGACGTTATGAGTTTAGTGATAATACCCAGATCTCCTCTGTAAATCTGTGCTAAAACTGAGACAAGGATCAGAGAGAGACCTGATATGTCACTAGAGGTTGCACCAAGCTAGTGTGATAGGTCAGTTACCTCTAATTTCCAATACATTTAAAACAGGGATAAATAACAAACCTTAAAACCCAGGCTTCAAACACATCTTCCTATTTCTAGAAAACCTTATAATCAAGCTAGCTTTGATAGCTGGATAGTTGTACTCCAGGCATGATTTAGTCAAAGAAGTGAACCTACTTCAACAGATTTAATAGAAATTAACAATTAACAGCTTAAATGAAATTTAATAGTACTAGAAAAAAAACCCCAACTTTATGGAACTCATAGATTAGACCCTGGGGGTACATAAAACTGATCTTTAGGAGAGGATTTGATTATGCCTTCTTCACTTTATTTGTCCCTTGCTTCTCTGGATAATGGTGCAACTGCTCTCTACCAATTAAACATTTTCAAAACATGTTATACGTGTGGCAAAATGATTTCATCCTTTGAGGTTTTAGGTTCTTTCTGTAGTGGAATAATGAAATATATATGAAGTGTATTTGGGACACTTGGGATGTCCTTGATTCAGATAACTCAGAAAAGACTAAGAGGATGCAGCTGCCATCCAGAAACAACAAAGCTCCATTCAGTAAACATTGGTCCATCTCTGTGGGAATACTTTATTTCTAGGAGATTCAAGACCAGTAACTCCCAACTACTTAATACATTTCTATCTCATGATGGAACTTTATGACAGAGCAGGTGGCTCAATGATATTCAGAATGCTGTTACAGGGCTGTAAGGTATGAAGAGAGGTTTAGTTAACTGAAGAACACAGTAGGCTCAAAAAGTCATACCTCCCATTCACACACCACGGGACAGTGGATATTTTATTAATTATCTGCACTAGAAGATTACCATATATTGATTGCATATTTTTTGTACGTCTGATCTCTCCTTTGTTAAACAAAATCCTGTGGGTGAATGCCCATGTATGTTGCAAAAATACATACACCTTCAATCAGATTCCTGGAATTCACAAATAGGGGAAGCTTTCTCAAAGTTACTCGTTGGAATAAATATTCAGTCTCTATCATTTCTGCAGTCAGATCAAGTTTGTGGATCTGAGCACTGCTTTCAGAAGGCAGGAAGGAATAAGTGACATCCCTTTATTCCTTCCTTGAGGACTATATTACATCCATGATGTTTCCCCACAGCACATCAGTCTCTCTTTTTATTCCAACTTCTCTTTGCCTCCTTTAGTACTTTATATTGATCATATCATTAAGCCCTCAGATCTTCCACGACAAAGAGTATATTCTACTAAAGGCAATAGTAGAACATCTGCTTACTGTAATTGTACAGATTCTCTCCTAGTACACCAGACCCTCACTGCCTTTTCTAAATGATTGCGTAATTTCCCTTTATTTTTTCCCTATGCTGTGGGACCATGCCTGCCATCATGTTACTTGCTGGGGATTTTACACTGGGAGTGACTGCTGAGGTTCAGTTCCAGAAAAGATGTGACAATGAGAATCTAAACACACAATGCAGAGTAATTGTTCCCAAGGTGACTGTAAATCTGGGCCAGGCAACATAGTTTTGAAAGGTACTACTCACATTTATGCAGCTGTAAATTATCATAGTCTCTCTCATTTCAGAAAAGATATGACAGCTTTATACCAGTTCTAGGAGTATCCCTGAAGTAATGAAGAAAATTTAATACTCATACCTCAACACATTTCATGAAACAAGAGAGTTAGCACATTTATATAGAAGTGCAATTCAGAAACCCATGTTAAAAGAGAAATGTCTAATGTCTTTAAAAAGGCGTGACTGTATATATTTGAATATAAATCTTCCCTCTAGGATTTCATGAGCAAATACAATGTACAAGGCATTTAAATTTGCTGTTCAAAATTTCATGGATGGGGTAACCTGAACTGTACACATTCTGGCTTCTCTGAGGTGAAAGCACAGAAACTTTTAAAATTGGGTGCGGGTTTTGTTCGATCTGGCATACTCTGCTTCAATCTGCTTAATTCCACCAGCTTTAATAGACATTGTTCAGTTCATAGCAGCAGCATGGAGAAATTGGCAGATTAGCCTTGAATTGATATGGTAAACCAAATAAATCTGCCAGACTTTTTTCTTCTTCCCTTTATCTGCTGAATGCCCAGCTCAGGCCTGAGGCAGGCACACCCATACAGTGAAGACTGTGGTGTGCTGCACGATGCAGGGCTGTGGAGCATGAAAAGGTTGATTGGAGGGAAAGCTCTGATAATCAGGCTTTCTTCTAAACATCCTAGCAGGGCTGGAGAGGAAGAAGGGCTGTGTACAGAAGGTCAAGAGTGGTTAATATTAGAACAGGCAAAATGACACCTCTTAAACAACTGCTGTTGTGCTTCAGAGAGTGATGCTGCAGACATGCAAAGCATATACTGGAAATCAGGATTTTAGTGCTGTAGCAAGCGAAGACTGATGAATAACCAACAGAACCAAACTTTGAAAGCCATACTCAGCCTCAAAAATCTCCTTTGGTTTTTTCAGGAAAACCATCTAGTAGGGATTATAAGATAAATAATCGATTCATTTAAGTCAACAAAATTTGTTCTCTGCAAAAGTGGAAATGTTAATGCTTATGACTTGAAAAGAAAGACTGAAGCTAGCTGAATCCTGGATCAAGTTTACATGACATTTAGCATGAGAGTTTTCTGATCACTCTAAGTTTTGTTCCAATTTGCTTCAGATTTCCACAAGAGAGTTTATCTTGATTATGTCCACTTAAGACAGAATATGTTAAAATTCAGTATAGTTTGGGTTATCTATGGATAAAAATATTATTTTAATTTGTGATAACCAACTGGATGTATTTCTTTGGTTGTAAAACCCAAAGCAACAAATATGTTTTAATAAATACAGAATGAAAAAAAAAGTGAAAACAATCAGCACCTTTTGTTTGACAGGAACAAAGGAAATGTCAGGCCAAAGAATTAGTCTTTTCCAGAAATTTATAAGCATCTGAAAAGAAGAGCTTAAAAAGAATGTGCTTCTTCAACCAGAACAAGCACACTGTGACTGCAAAGCTATCATAATGCAACACAGTGTACCAGTGGGAAATAAACACACATCAAGAAATCTTATTATTTCTACAAATGTGCTTCAACATGAGCAATTCTAATGAGTACAACAGCAACTGCCTCCTTACAGTTACTCTGCAGGTGTTCTTCTCATACAGAGTGTGGAGGGACCCAAGCTTTGTCTATCCTCTTTGGGCCCAGAAGATATTTGAAGGAGAGACTCCCCTGAAATTTCTTTTCTTGGGTTACAAATCCACAGGTCACTTCTGCCACTCCCTTTTATTCACCCCAGTAAGGATGTACCTGGAGCTCCATGTATATATTAGTATTAAAGTACTAACAATGCTTTTGTACCTCTGCCCCACGTTTTGGGTAAAGTGCATTACTTTCTTTTGCCCTTTATTTACTTGGATGCTGTCAATAACTCTAATTTCCCATCCAGCAGTGTAAATACCATCTAATTCTAATGAGGCCACTGGTAAGGATTACTACTAATATAGCCAAATTTTTCTTTCTGGGCTAATCCATATTTTAAACAATTCCATGCCATTCCTTGTGTGATGGGAACAATTTAGACAATCCTGAGGAGAAACAGTTAATTTTAGGGAATCTTTGGCTCCATCTTTCAGACAAGAAACTTTCAAACTCATAAAACTATACCTAGATGCAACCTATCATTTAATTTGTTTCATAAGCTATACTTAGCTCACTGCAAAAAAGTACCAGGAATAGATTGTCAGTTGCAGTAAATAATTATAGCTCAGTTACAGCCAAAGAAGTTTTTCTGATTTATGTTCCAAAAGATCTGACCTACAGAAGAGTACAGTGGTTATGTCTCTAAGAAGAGAACTCTTCTCATATCTCATGTATTTTATATCTTCTAAAGAGTTTTATTTCCACATAGAGAATATCCTGATTCCCTGATACTGATGATTTTATTCATCAAGTATTCTCATATTAATACCTCTCTTGATTTAATTAACTTTTATGGATATTTTCTTTCAACTTCTATGCTTTTCTATTATGAAAAAGTAGCAAGTGCTTTAATTTCCTGTAATTTAGAGTGGATACATATTGCTCTGCAGGTCAAAATTCAAGGAGTGCATAGTAAAATTAAAAATTATCCCAGAGTTGCTCAAAAACCATCTCTATTATTTAGGAGATAGACAATAAAATTTTGACATTCTAAATATACAGTAGATTCTTACCTAAAAGTAACCCATAAAACCAATGGATTTTAGGAGGATCAGAGTTCAGGATCCCTCACAATATCCTCTGCCATTTGCTCCCCCAAACAAGTCTGTCTTTTGAACAGAGCCCTGAGATAACTCCCATTATGCCTTGATGCCTGCATCACAGAATGCAAGTGTGCTGCCACAAATACCAAAAGAAAGAACTTATTTTCTCATAAAGGAGGGTCAAGATCCTCTTATTTCAATTTTGAGATTTTAAGGTCTTTTGGATGGGTGCCTTGAAATAAAATTAATAGAAAATTAAGCCACCTGGCTTGCACTCAGCATCTGGAGTTGAACCATGTTGTAAGTGGCTCTCGAATACCTGCCACCACTCCAGCTGTGAGGGACTGTGGGGGCAGGACAGGCTGGAGAGTGCAGCTGTGATTGTGGAGGATATCACTGCTTTCAAATCACAAACACAGGAACATAAATGACACCAATATGTCTGCAAAACTCTTGGTTCAGCCTGAAAACTCCTCTGTGCTCTAGAGATATTTTGGTCAGGTCTTGAGTCAGGTTTCAGTCTGCTTGGAATTAAGCTAAGCGTTGTGACAGAGCTGAGAGACTCTGCAACCTACACAGTTCCAGGTAATAAAAAAAGTGCACTTCACACACTGTGCAAGTATTCCCACAAGCTTTGTAAAGTAATGAGTTTGATGCTTGAATAGGCCTTGAAAAGTTGCTCTGAAGACAATTCCTTGTTTGGTTTATCTTTCACTCTTTTAAAAACTTGTCTCGGGATCTTTAATTTCCATGTAGGCAACCAAACAGATCCTTAATTTAATATGTCCTCTAAACAACTTTTCTTCTTACAGTGCAGCAGCTACCCCTGCCACCCCCAGCACTGCTCTGCACTGTCAGCACCAGGCACAGGCCCTTTCATCTAATCTGAGATGGTTTCAGCCCAGAGCAAAAGTTGGAACACCACAAATCACACAGTGTAATGACCTAGTGCTATTCTGGTTTCATCTCCGTTAGCACTAACAGCAGCACTTGCTCTTTGTAAATTTTCAGTTCAAAAAGAATTGTAGATTAAAACCTTTTGTTCTCAAATTGTTGGTAGTGACAGCTCAGAAGGGCTTCATAACCACTGCTTGGGAGCTAATGGTCTTAAGCTCTTCCTCAATATACAACACAAACTTCTGATTCATCTTTCATCCAGCAATTCCTGTATCAACTTTATCACAGCCCTACTAATACTTTTAATCATATTTATTAAGTTTTATTCAAATTTACTGCATAAAATTAATAATCCCAGTAGTGGGAAAGGAAGGGGTTCTCATTTGACCAGGAGAGCTAAAAATGCATTTCTACTGTATCCCTGCATTCTCTCTCAGAGAATCAAGATATTGTGTCACATCCCACTTTGAGCAAGGTCTAGAGTAAGCTTCTTAAATACATGGTTCAGAGGATCCATGAGAAATTGCAAAGTTTCTTAGTCTCTGGAGCTCTGACCCAGAAGAAACACTGCAGGGATTTGGAAGAATTTGTCTGAGCTAATTAAACATCTAAATATCCTTAACTTTTTCCTCATGTATTGCTGCAAAACTTTCTTCCCTTCTGCTTTGTTGTTTAACCTCTGCTACCTCACCAAATAGAGTTGGCTGCTGGCACACAGAGAGTCTCTAGCACTTGGCAAGACCCAGATTTACCAGTATTTTCACATTGCTCCACAAAATGGGTCTTACCAGTGGTCATTGTTTCTCTGCCTCATTCAAGCTGGGTTCTGTACACAAAAGTCACACAAAGACCCTGGAATGATTAGAGGGTTTGGTCATCAAGGCAAGTATAAGTTTTATGCTAACAGCAAAGGTAAAACAAGAGCTGATATCACCCCTTTTCACAGATTTCTCTCCACAATTTTTCTAAATTCAGATGTCTTTTAATTTTTTTTTCTTTTTGGTCACAGAAGGTGTCTCTCCAATTTTTGCTAGAGTACTGCATGATTCCTATAACTTTATGATAAGGTTTTCCCGAGGTTACATCCTAACTATTTACCATGCACCACCTGGAGCTCAAGACAGCTGTACATGGTAAGATGGTAAAAGAAAAGGATTTCTTGGAAAACACTCAGTATCCTTGAGGAAAATTAAGAAATAAAATAAGAAGCATGATGAAGAATGACAGTTGTTGTGATATCAGTAATGTCAGAAAGAAATAAAAGAGCCAATCTTGACTAGAGATGAATTTGTTTTACTGAGAGGTATTGATTTATTTGTCTTTATTTGTTCATTCCCTTTCAAACTTTCTCTTGGAACCAAAGAGTGACAATAAACACAGAGCTTCTGTGATGCCAGAGATCAGGACCACACTTTAAACCAATTAACTCTAGACGCGAAAAGTAATATACATATCAAAAGAAAATGTTAAAAAATTAAATTATTACTCCTCTTTTTCCTCTTGAAGGGCAATTGCACCTCTGCTGAAACAAGACTGAATGTTCCTTAAGTGGAATTTTCCCTTTTCCCCAACTTTATCAATTATATATTTTGGAAAAGCCCAAGTAGCCTATTATGCAGAGCAGGCAGATTCAGAGGATTCTCAGTCCTACTTTCAAGATCTGCTAATTGTTGAAAGCATCCAAGTTAGCTACGAGGAGATGAAACTTAAATTCTTTAAGAATTTATTCATTACACTTTGTCACTTCAATCAATTACAATAGCAGCCTCTGAGCATTCCCACACTTATCTTTTCATGGTCTGTACCTGAAAATGGATACAGAAAATCAACTGATGCCTTACAAGCACCCAGAGAAGGAATATCTCAGGTGGCTTGTAACATCTATTCATTACATATTTTCTTTCAGTATTTGCCCTTTTCTCAACATTGCTAACTGGCATTAATGTTGAGTTCTTCTCCATATCCCAGGTTAATTAAATATATTTTTCAAATCACTCATTCCCACTCTGTGTTTTGGCAGACAATTACTCCTAAGGGCAGGTGGTTGTATTTGTCTCTCATGAATCAAACTTTTTCTCCAATTAAGCAAAAACATTCTGAATTTTTCCCTGTTCTCTCTGTGCTCACAGGTCTCCCTAATTTGTTGTCCTTCTCCAATTCAGATACTCTGTGCCATCACTCTGCATGTGAAGAAAGACAGGGATCAGTATCAGGTTCAGGAGAGATTTCTCCAGACACTTACTTGCTAATTGCTCTGCAAGTACAGTTCCACACGAACTTTCAAACTTGCCTGCACTCTGGAGTCTGCCTGAAATCCCTGCCAGACTGAAAGGTATTCCTGCTCCTTTAAACAAAACACTGTACCTTGTCATATTAAGTTATGGCTCATTTTCTCCTCAGCACTAAATCCTTACAGACATGTGGGCCATCAGCCTTGTTTCTTTTGACCTAAAAGGTTTTGAATCCAAGGGCACATAGATCCAAATGACTTCTCAAAGGTCATAGAGAGAGTCAATGTTACCACTGGAGAGAAACTTAGGAAAGCCCAGATATTATTCTGCTCTGAGACCACAGATTTCTAAATGTCTTGATCAAAGTGATAGTTTTCAAGAGTTATATAAGGCATTGAAGACTTCCTTTTAGGTGGTGGTAGGCTGAACACAAAATGTATAATGAGCAAGGAGAGAAGAAAAAAATTACTGAGCTTGGGCATTCAGCCCAACACTGAAGGATTGCACTTCAAATTTTGTTGTTTTTTTTTTTTTTTTTTAATATACCCCAAATGAATAAAAGCAAAAAACAACTACAGCTAGGAGCAGGGTTTTGTCTTGCAGGATCAAAGTGTAGACCTTGCTTTTAGAGTGGTAGCTGGAGCCCAGAGATCCTACTCAGGCTACCCAGAGATCCCCCATTCTGCTTCAGAAGTGTTTGTAGCCTGAATTGTTCTGATTAATTCTGGAAAACATGAGGTTGTTTGCCCAAACCTTCTGAATAAGCAAAATTTGGTAAAAGATATGCAGAATACAAGATAGTTATGAAATTTTGCTTAAACTAACTTTTTGATTTATTGTCTTTCCAGAGGGTTTTAAAAGTCCCTGCATTCCTTCATCAGGAATCACTAACATGAGGAAAACCAGCCAGTAACAATAGTTCAAAGAAGAATTAGTCATAACACAGACACACATGAATGTTTTATGCTAGTAAAAATTAATTGTGAGGACTTTATTTTTGGTGAGTTTTAACAAGATTCAAATCTCATGTATTTTAGCTTTCCTCAAAATCAGATTCAGGTTTGGTTTATTATGACATAGATGTCAGCCTGTTCTTTTTTTTTTGTTTGTTTTTCAAGCCAGTCCTTCCATCTGCAATAAAGAAGCAGACATTGCACTCCAGCTTTGAATTTGCTGTAACTACAACAATCTGCAAGTGCAGTTCTCAGAGCAACTGTCAGTACAAAGTACATCTTGCTTTTTGTTGTATAATAGAGGAGGATAAAAAAAAAAAAAAGAAAAAAAAAAAGAAAAAAAAAAGAAGGGTGGATATACTTGTACACTGAATTTGACATGAAAAAGGGAAAGGCAACAGCAATAAAACCATACCCGGTGGAAACAGTGTTGGTCCCTTTCTAGCTGAGCCACATTTTCACTTAGGATGAAAGCGGCCTCACTTCAACATTTGGCCTCTTTGGAATGAGTGGGATTTTTTCTTCTGCAGCTGCTTTATTTGCCCTCCATGCAATCTGTGCTGAAGATGCCCATGTGAGGAAGAGGGAAGAAGTGGTAGTAATTTGTTAATCAAAATTTGCTTGCAGAGCAGTTTCTTCTGCCTGCATTTGCTACAGAGAGCTGCTAAAAATTTGTCTTTTACTCCAAGTTTCCAGGACTAACTTGAGCAAAAACCAAATACTGCATGCAACAGGGAACTGCATTATATCATTAGCAAGCTTTCATGTTGCACAAAATAACCATTTTTTTCTCTCAGAAGAAAGTAGGCAATTGGGTTATTACCTTGAAATAGGAACCTCACCAAAAAAGCATCCAATGAAAATGAGAAGTTACCATATTTTAGTATAAGTGATCAATAGCTGTACATATTCTTTTAGTGCAATGGGGAATACAAACAAGGAGTTACGATTCCACCTACAGAATGCCCTTCAGTGCATCAGTCTTCCCTTCTGTAACTGGGACATCATTTACAGCAAGCAGTTATTCACATGCTTAAAGAACTACTGCTAGGAACATGTGTGTACTCCTAATAAGCTTGAATGCTCTCCTCATTGGAGGTTAATCTTTGTATTTTAAACAGTGAATCCACATACAAAGCATTAAAAAAAAAAAAAAAATTAAATACATTTTCTAATCAATCTTGCTCATACATTCATTAATTCCTGGTGATAATTACTAGCTTCAGCATCAAGAAAGGATTGTGATCATACCTGTGAATTAATTCCGAAAGGCAGGTATTAATTAGAAAGCATGATGGTAATTCTATTTGTACATACTTGCTGGGACTGGACAGTTAACAATGATGGGAGAGGGAATTATAAACCAATAACCAGCAAGTCTAGTTTATTTTAGATAGTCAGAATTTTATATGAATTGTTACTAAAATGCAAAGATAAGATTCTCAGCTTTTGGAATTCAATGGAATTACCGCAATTTACACTAGTCAAGCATATGGATCTATATATAGAGTTAAATACACCCTTCCTGAATAACAATAGTAATTTCCCTGCAAAGTCTGCAACGTCTGGCAATTAGAGCAAAAGACCATGAGTCAGACCTCCTGAGAGCTATTCTGAGCTGAGCTAGTGCTGCAATCCCTGGCCTGTGAATTTGGGAGGATGGATTTCAGAAACTCTGAACATCCAAAACCCTAACTGAAGCCAAAAAGAGTTTGAGTATGAGCAGCTGTGGGAAAATCAGGTCTTCATTTACCTACAATTTTGCTGTCTGTAAGTCCTATCTCCACTATTTTCTGCCCCCTGGGGTTCACAGGTTGTCTGATTAGGCATTTTCCATGTCATTCATTCAAAATTAATAGCTTATTCCAGGACAACAGAAAATGGAACAAATTTCCCAGAAAGGTTGTGGAGTCCTCATCACGGAGACCAAAGAACCATCTGGACACAACTCTATGCAATGTGTTCTAGAATGAATGAATTAAACAGTCAGAGTAGATTTTACTATAGTAGGAGTTCCCTCAACAGAAGACAATTATTGTGTTCCTATAAAAGAGCAGTAGCGTAATTTTTTCCAGAGCTTCAACATTAAATGCTATTTCAAAAATGGCAGTCAAGACTGTGTTTCTTAGAACTGGTTTCAAGAAAGTAATTTACCCGCCCCAAAAAGTTGCATCTAAGCAGTTCTGAGCAAATACATAGATGGATCAGTTGGAAAATCACTACATCTCGTCAGTAAGAGTCTGCATTGACATTTCAAGGGGCTTAAATCTGTAGGTGAGCTTCATTTCATAAGCAGTAGATGGCAAGCAGTGATTTGCTTAGGTAATTATTAAACACTTGTCAAGTAGTAACATAATGGACTTGTTCAGAGACAGTTTTCTGTGTCTACCTTTGGAGGTCTGCAATGCTGCATCGGGGTCACAAGCTGCTGGGTATCTGGTAGAGGGAGGAAAATAATGTGTCTGGCAATTTCAAGAATCTATTGCAGAAATAATCATAGTAAAAAAGTCTCTAAACATATTTTGTGACAAAATTTACTCTCTGACCTATTCCCTAATAGCCTAATAACTTTCTCTGCAAGAGCTGTCTTATTTAAATTGCTAGCTGATGAATATATATATATATATATATATATATATATATATATATATATATATATATATAGTGCAATTGAAGAAATTCCACAGATGCCTTTGATGGGAATTTTTTCAGCCTGTGAAAATGTAGTGAGATCAAGTAAGGGGGGCAGCAAGACTTCCCAGACTTGATTTCTACCCCAGGCTCTGCCAACAAGTTATTTTCTGTCTGGGTCAGGACATTTACATTTCTCACCTCATCCAGCTTCAGAAGGGAAAATCCATATCCCTAATACTCAGAGATACTTCATGGGGTTTAGAGAATGTCAGTAAAATTTAGAGATGCTGATAGTGAAAGACAGATCTTGCAGTTTGCATGCACTCAAATGTGGGGTCTGGGCAGTGGCCAGGTCCAAGGAAAGGCAGTATGCCAGCACAACCAGGTGTCACCTTCTCATGGGATAAACATTGTGAAAGTGTGAACACAAGCATTAAGTCCAACTTGGCTCACAGGTTTTTGATTTTCAATATCCAGGAGGTTGAAGATAGGTCACCAGCATTTTTAATCTCAGTAGCACCAAATTTCAGCTCAGCCCACGTTTCTATGACCTCCCTGTGCTCCCAGGGTGCTTCTCCTTTCCCTTTCATCCCCATATGCTGCTGAATTACAGCGGGTTAATAAATTGCCATGTGTCAGCCAAAGTAAAGGTCCTGATTTTCCACACTGTCTTAGCCTGGGGCAAGTATGAAGTAATCCAATTTACTCTAAAAGTAAAGCTATTTTTTTTCTTTAAATTTTCTACTTTTTTCATTGCTTACTCCTGTTTCCTGGAAAGATTGAGCACTAAGCATGATTTTGTTTTTATAATGTAAAAGACACAGGTAACAAGAAAAGCTCTTTGCTGCACAGGAGTCTGGGAAAGCCATCTTTCCTTTGCTGTGGAAATGACCAATGTATTTTTCTATGCTGATGCTGGGAAAGGGTGAAATCAGAGAATCAGTATGTCCATTTCCCTTTTATCTGCTTGGAGACAGTTCACTCCTACCAAAAAAGAAATACAAAGGTGATGTTTAACATGCTTTTTTTACTTTACTGAAAACCAAACCATTATGATTTTGCATCCCTTAGATCAGAGCAAATAGTTAGTAAAAGTAAAAAAGATACAATGACAGATTTAGAGAACTATGTGGAATCTGACCTTTCAGTGACATCTTTGTAAAACACTGTCTGGTAAAAATCTCTTGGGGAATGATCATCCAGATTAGCTGCTTTGACTCTGGGCTTGTACCTCAAGTACAAGCATTAAATCTGTTTCAGACAACAGCAGTGGTAGTTAGAGGGTTATTCCGTGCACTGCATTCACTGTTCTCAGGTTATAGAGAAACAAAAGGAACAATTCCACATCAGACAATCTGGAGGGAAGCTTGAAAAGTGCTGTAAATACAGACTTAACTCATAGATATAAAGCAAGTGTTAGGCAGCTTCCACTAATCCTTTCCATAATAATTTCTGAAAAATGAAGTAAATCCACAAATATCTACATAGTAGATAGGTCAGTGTCAGGATTTAGTTTAGTAGTTCTGTTTACACGTATGAGGTTAAGCATACCCAGCACACAGCCTGTACAGTCCTATTGCTGTATCAAGCTGGACTTTTCTTATCACCTAACTCAGTGACTAGACTTCGTCCAGAAACACAGTTTTGCCAATGAAACAAATTCTTTAGTTTATATTTAAGGGAAAAATCAAGAGGTTGTTACCTTATCCCCATAGCTTGCACATCATGAACAGCTCTCTACAGCAGCAGCTTCCACATTTTCCTACCTTTCTGATTATGAGAGATGTGTCAGCTACACTGAGCAACACTTAAAAGAAAACACAAATGGATTGATAAAGTCAGCAGGTGCAGGAGAGGAGCTTTAAGTAGTTGCATCATGAAGTAGATTTTGGCACATAGGGGACATAGGTCACTCTTTTGTAATTTTTTTAAGCTATAAACCACCTAATATGCCCACAGCTGTTGCTCTGAGCACTATCAATATTTAAAGCAGTGCTCACAACTCTGAGCTCTCCCATTACGGAGGCACCTTTCCCTTATTTGCCTGTGAGTTTTAACACAGCACCCCAAATAACCAAGAGCCACACTGGGTAACAGCAGCAGGTCTTTTCCTTTCAGTATGTCAAACCTCAGCTTTCTTCACATCCCTGCACTCCCCAAGCAGCAGCCCAAGCAGGCAGCATTAATGAGCCAGTCAATTGTACAAAGGTGATCATACCTGTCTGCAAATCCTACCAGAAATTGCCTCCTGGAACTGAAGAACAGCAGTTGGCAGAGAGGAAAAAAATAAAAAAAAAAAAAGATTCCCTGAGCGAGTCATGATACAAAGGATGGAGCTGAATGATGAGAGATCCAAAATCATTGAAGGGCTTGTCTCCATGCAGTGAGTGGTTATGCAGTTCAGCTGCTGTTCATTGTATTGGAAACAGCTGTCATAATATTATGCTCACTTCAAAAGTACATAATAATTAAAACATTTTGGCAATTAGGAGATTCAGCTAGAGGCAGTAAACCAGGTGATCTGCACTGCAATTAGAAATGAAAAAGGTAGTGTTCTTTGCTCCTTTTATGCAAAGCAATTAACAGAAATTACTCAGTATTTTGCTTTCACAGCTAAACAGATTGCACAATAAAATTACCTAGTGGTGTAGGGGAGTTCTGGCCCCATAAAGGAGGGGTCTATATGTTATTTTTCAAAACTTAAAGGAAATGGGATGGGCATATTCAGGGAATTTAAACCAGGATTTTTTTTCTGCTGAAGTGAATTAAGCATTATTGATATTCCCCAGCAAATGATTTGTTTCAGTGGGTGCAAGCTGAAAGTTTGCTGGATTAGAACAGGCACATGGAATTTGAAAAGATGCAGATGACTGCAAGGATGAGGAGCAGTGTAGAATAATTAGTCCAAGGGATGTTTGAAAATAGTGCTCTAATATGGCTTAACTCTGTCCACTGCAAAGTTATTTACCTTCAACCATTTTAAGAGGTCTTAAATACAACTCTAAGACAATTTCTAAAACCCAGTGGAATCAAATCCTCTGAGACACTGACCAATAAAAAGATTTATCTTAAAATCTTTTCCAAACAGTAACTTTTCAACTGCTTGATCTCAGAGTATGGGAGTATTAGGGATAACAGAAGCTGCAAAAATGTTACTTTTATCCTAAATTTGAATTATAAAATATTCCTAGAAATGAAGCTCCAAGAAAATGTCAGATTATTAGATAATGAAAATTAGGAAAATATTTCCATTTAAAAATTGTAGAAGTTGTGTTAAAAAAGAAAATACTCAGATGTTGGGTCTATGGCAATATTCTAGAGAATATGGCACGGTTTATCAGATGGACACAGAAAATTTGAAAAGAGTTCTCAGGATCAGAGCTGTCATAAGTGCTTTACAGCCAGCTAGGAAGGCTTGTTACCTTGTTTAAAACTAAAGTCCATATTTTTATGAAGCTGCATGACCAAAAAGACATCAGGATTTCAAACTTGGGGGTGAATGACAAGTTGGAAGAGGTTGGTAACACCCAGGAGGATAGAATTCCAATTCAGAATTAGCTGGAGATACTAGTTTAAAATTAGCATAAATATTCAAGAAGTTCTAATGCATGAGTGGAAATGGCGAAAGTCTGTTTAGACAGAAAAAAATATAATTCAGTGCTTATAAGGAAGACTGAACTGGAGACAACAAAATGATGCCATGCTAGAGGAAGGAATCATCATTCTGAAATACATGAATAAAAAGTAATTAATGAATTCCTGGCAGTGCTGCAGAGACTTCAGCAAGAATATGATGCTCTCTTCAGGGTGCTGTTACTACAAAAGTGTAGACAAACTGGGGGGAGACTGACAGGTCTCATAAGGAGTTCAGAAGCCATAGCCTGTGAGAAAAACAGAAAGTATCCTGGGTGTTTGACTCAGGAAACAGCAGAATTCTGATGCTGGTGGGAAAGAAAAGTTTCTTTAAATCCATAAATGTTGCTATAAAGATGTGTATGATTGATTTGTTGCCTTTATCCACTTGAAAATGTATTTGTTGTAGAGAAGAAAACCTGGAAGCAAACTTTTGCTGAAAACAGATTCCTCTTTTATTTGGAAGTTTATATGCCAGAAAGCCTGAGATAGAGATGTTTGGGAAGCAGAGAAACATTGTTAAAGTTTTTAATTTACATTCCTCTTATTCCTCCTTATATTTGAGTGAGAATTTTCACTAAAAATAAAAATGTGAAATAAAAAATTAACCCCTCTACTGCCTTTTATCTCTATTCAAGCTCTATGAAGTCAGAATAAAAGTAAAAAGATTAACCAGAAGTCAAAATATTCATTGGTCAAAAGACTTTGCTGCGTTGCCCTGTCACACTAAAAATTATAATTACCCTCCAGTCTCACTGAAGCAGATAAAAATAGAAAGTGTGAGGGTAGGAGGAGCATAAGGGAATCCAGCTTTTGCCTCTAGGTTTTGAAAAATAAATGAGAGAAGTAACTCATCTCTATTATTAACCACTAAAGGCTGCCAAAGGCAAAATTTTAGCAGACTTTGTATCAGTGGAAAATCCATTTATAACTTGCTTTGATTTCTGTTCCATTTCCACTAGAACAAGAAGATGATAAGCTATAGCTACATCATAAAATAAAAAAATTGTGGGAATTCCTGTAACAAATTGCCACATATTTGAAGATATGTTTTTTTGTTCACTTGGGCTTCCCAGATTTCAAATACAGTTATGGAATAAACAGAAGACCATTTCTCCAGCTCATTATTTAAGTATCTTAAGACATACACTGAGTTGGGGAAGGCAAACTTTAATCTTGCATCCCATTTATGTGAGTAATTGTGGCTTTGCTCTGGCACATTCACCACCCTGGACTGCTCTGATGTTTCTCTGTGTAAGTGCTTCAGATGAAGGTGGTTATAGGCATGATACAGGATTGGAAAGCAGAGTCAGCCAGGGAGCAGACAAGCAGGACTTACAGGGAGAAAAAGTATACACCACTGCATTTCTTGCCCTTTTTTCACTTGTATAGGGAAGAAACATTCTTCTGTTTTGTTATATTCTCTAGAAGAAAGATAATCTTTTCAGTGATAATGTTTCTTTTAACAAAATTGTACTTTCCAGTGAAAATGGTTTTTATGTAGAAGTCTCAACACACACTTATAATAAGATTTAGACTGTAAAAGGCATTTTATTTTGTCAAAATACTGCCCAAATATCATCTAATTAACCTCACCACATGTCTTTGAAACAGGCAAGTACTGTCAGCTCTATTTAATAGACAGCCCACTGAAAACACAATATAAGTTGCTTGCTGAAACTTACACAGTGAAATAGTGGAAGAAATGGGTTTACATAGGAAGACTTCTTCTTTTTTGCATTGAGGAATTCACTAGGCAGCAGAGCTTCAAAATGAAACAGTGTGTTTTACCCTAGTGACAGCATTTAGGCTCAGCAGTCCCTGCAGTACTCTGCAAAAAAAAAGTCTTTACATTTGGGGTTGCTGAGAACTATAAGGCCCCTCTGCGTGGAAAAGTGGTACACAAGAATGGAGGGGTTGGTGTAGGAAAAGCTTGGACAATCCCAGCCTGTCATCTTTTGTGTTTGAGCACAGAAAGTGACATTTCCTGCCAGCACCCCCCAAACACTGAGCACTGGGTGAGAGGAGTTGCTGCTGCATTGGTGGCAAAAAGAAGCTCTCCCATGTCCTGTTGCACGGTGTTGTGCCAGTGTTTGAATAAATTGTATATAGATTATATGATACACTCAGAGCTCTCTCCAGCATCTGGGCTGAATTCCAGTTCTGCTGTGATGGATAAGAAGAATTACCTCTGACAGCCCCTGATCCAAACTGCAGGCAGTGATGGGCTGATCCATGCAAGACGTGCCCACTGTACAATATCTGCTGTAAGCCTCAGGGCTGCACAAGCATCTGCATGGAAGGGGGATGAGCAGAAATTTTCCCTTTCCTAATGTTCATTTGAAATAATACTGCTGTGTGGTTGAGAGCAAAGATACTTGAAACAGCATATTTACTGACAATTTGCACAGAATCACCAATACTGTGAAGACCATAACGTATTTTCAAAAGTTTTATAAAAACTGCCATTTCTCTTCCGCATTAATTTCTGAAATGTGACTTCTACATAGGACAGAAATACCATGCTGGAATGAGCTGCCTAGTTATTTATCCTGTCAGGAACAAACTCAGATCTGGAAAGCCAGTGGCTTCATAGCAGCTCCCTAGAAAATTTCTGAAGGGCATAAACACGAGAGCTCTGTGACTACAGGCTCCTCAGGTATAATGGGCTGAACTAGCAAACAGAGTCTTAAGAGAGATACAAAAATGAGTACACTTACAAGCAAGAGCTGTCATTAGAAATCTTCCAGACAAATCTGGTAAAATTTTAAAGTTACCTTGTAATTCTTGGTTTGCTTAACAGTCTTTTCGTGCCCAGAAAATAGTTTTAGTGCAGTATAATGGAATCACAGGGTTCTTTTAGAAAATAGACTTTATAGGTTTCTTTAACTCTAGCAATGTTCTTGATTCACCTGATTTCCACTAGAAGTTTATTTTCTAGCAGGTTCCTCTTGTCAGAAAAGGCTTTAATATCAAACCTAAAAAATAAATAGTCTCAGTAAATATGGGTCAGTGTTTCCTGACAGACTGCTTTTTTGTGAGAAAATTCTGATCAGATTCAATTAAAGTCCTGTGTAAGAATGTGACAATTTCAATGAAAGTGTCCTCAGGAAAGGATTGCTGTGTTTGAAGATAATGTTCCTAGTAACAAATCAGAGAGTGAGAGACTTGAGAAATAACTGCCAACAGTTTACTGGTTTAGACTGTTCTCAAACTTAGGTGATTGATTTTCAAGACCTGTAAGTCTCTCCCCCCCAAATGACTGACAAAACAAGACTACACAGTCCCCCTTTCGGTCACTTTTGGGGAAGCACTTATGTGTTAATAAATAATTTAACAATTCTTGGTTTGGAGAAAGACTCATTTTATATCTGAGACAATGGGACACTCAGTAGGACTACTGTGGATCTGCTTTCCTGGTCTGATTCCTGGTAGTGAACCTAATGCTTTCCTTTTAATTTATTCCAAAATTTATTTAATTCGGGTGAAAAAAAAAAAAAGAAAATCTGCCTGTTGCCAGCATTATCAAGAGAGCTGCACAATGAACTGAGGTGCAGCTTACCTGATGCACCAACCGGGAGAAAAGGTGGCTTTTTTCTGAATTCCATCTCTTTTTTGCCTCTTCATGCCTAAATATCTTTCTAGCCATCTGCCTGTGAAGACACCAGTGAATGGACATAAATTAGAAATGACTACTGAGAGTGGGAACTCTTAATGAAGCACTAGCACTTATACAATTCATTTTGTGACATTAGTTGAGTGTCCCTTGCATAACCCTAATGAGCCAGAGAGAGAGTTGCTCTTCCACAACTCCATAGTTGGATTGAGCTTTTGAACAGAGTTGGTTTTGTTAGATTGCCTCTGGACTTCTGGGTGATAAAGCACATCAGTGCGTATATCTTCCTCAGTTAGGCAATTTTCCGTGCTCCTAGTATGACATGTCACAAAATCTTAGCAGCAGCTGTCACTTATGAGATTAAAAGATGGAGTACATATGGATATAACTTCTGCTGACTACAGGAAGTGTTAAGGCTTCTTTGAATTTAATGACTTTGTAGGTGAATAACCCTTACTGGTAGTGCCTAAATAATGACACAAATGGCTTTCAATTCCCTGGGAAAAGTTTGCATATTGTTATCTCTTAATCCTACAGACTTTTAAAAGACATCCTGCTACAGCATCCAACAGAAAGCAGAGTAGTGCCTTATTGTAAAAGACAGAAATGTATGGTGGGTTTTTTTGGTACCTTCAGTAAAAGGCACTAAACACAAGCAGAAAACTGCAGGATGCATAAGCACAATATCTGCTTGCTCCGTGACTGCCTTGCCCGTCTGCTGGGTGTGAAGCAGGATGGCATCACATCTTTAAGTGTGAAGGGAGAGAATGGAAGAAGCTGTAAGCATAGGAAACCATTTAGCAGGTGAAGCCAAACCCCTCTTCCCTGGAAAGGTGTGACTCCAGAACACCCTTCACACTTCCTAAATTTGGTCAGCCTGTGCCTATACTGTGCCTGGCAAAGAGGTGGCTCCCCCTGGGTTTGGAGTATATGTGGCTCTAAAACAGTGCGATGTAATCTTTAAGAAACTCAGACAGATACATGGACCACTGGAGCCTGTCTGGGCATGAGGTCCATGCTGCATCTCTCAGACTGGTCCTGAATATAAGCACTTCTTTACTCACCCGGGTCTGAGAATTAGCTTTGCCTTAAAACCTTTTTTTATTTTTATGTTTAAAACTGCTTGAGAGATACAAAGACAAGGACATTGTTCCTTTTGTATTATTTACTTTTCTATAAGATTTTTTGCTGCATTTTCTTAGTCCATAGCATGATACATGTATTACACACTCACAAAGCCATCAGAGTCTTTTTAGCAGAAAAGCCTTAGTGGCAATGTCAAGTTTTCCCAGAGTATGTGCCTGTGTGTTTAATAGATGTCAGGGCCAGGAAAACAAATCACAATCTGCAAATCTGACCTCCTCCTAACACAGACTGTTGGGTTGATCCTCATTAATTCCCACTTTCACATCCACTAGCTGTCCTTGAGCTAGAATACCTCTTTGAGAGAAAAATCAAATGCTCCTATGTACATTTTTGGTGATGCAGAATGTATTACCTGCCTGGATATATTGCTATACAGGCTGAATGCTTCTGTTGTTAAAAATCCCACTTTTGCTCTTGCTTAAATCTTCCTTGTTGCACTGTAGAGGAAGAAAATATTCCTTGCTTTTGGATGAAGCATAAAAAAAAAAAAAATAGAAATCCTAAGTTGAAACTGATTTTGATCTCTTTCCCAAGTATATAGATTGTAAACAACTCACTCATAGCTGGCATTTTTTGTGATCAAAATAGATTAAACTCTCAAAGACATGCATCTAACTCATTATTCTTCTCAATTCTCTCTGAACCTTCTCCAGCTGCTTAAATTCCCATTTTAAAGGATAGGTTATATGATGTGGTACTCCAACACCAGGTACTTCAGTGCTGATTGCAAGAGAGAATGTAAATTCTCCTGTCCAGCACTTTCTCAGTTGCATATTTAAAAATTATGACCATTTTGATCACTCTTGTTACATTGGGAACTATTATTCTCCACCCTAAACCTCAACTCTTTATCAGTGTTTCCTACAATAAGATCTATTCTTCTGCAATTATGTTTTGTATCCTGCTTTTATGACATGTATGATTTTATAATTGGAATTCTAAGAAATTGTTTCAAGGTTATGACAGAAGATTAAGTTATTTAAAACTGAGAAAAAAAATTATATGTGCTCAGCTATGAGCCAAGCCCTATGGGATCACATCAGCTCAGCAAGATTTCCTGTTTCTAAGAATATTTTTGAACTATTATTTAAGCAGTTTTTGGTTAATTTGCAATCTCGTCTCTTGATTAAATGCTATTTCTAATATTGATCAGGAAGTCATCAGATACCAAGGTAAAAGTTTTTCTTTTACCTGGCTGTGTACATCAAAAATTTTGATTTTGCTGTCTAACTTCATAATGTTGTCCAAAAATACCCAGTCAATTTGAATATTTTCTTCTGTAAACGCTTTAATTTCTTTATCAATCAGGATCCCTTACTAGACATTCCACTGTTTATTCCATTGATTCCTATCAAACTAAGGAAATTTATAATTACTCATGACACACCTTTTCAAATAATTACACAATGTTATCCCACTGCCACACCACTACTGTGCTGTAAGGGCTGCTGAAATCTCTGGCAATGGTGATTACACTGGATCAACACTGGGAACAACAGAAATAATGGTCATGCATGAGGAAACGGGAGATACAGTAAAGCATGGAAAACTCTTGACTGCTTTTTTACAATTCTATCACTCACTGTTTTCTCTGCATTTCTGTATCTTATTTCTTTCTTTTGGTGAGGCAATAGAATAATTTTTCTATCCCAACAGAATTTTATCCTTTTTCACTTTTTTTCTTTTTTTTAATTTAGAAGAAAATCTTTTGCTGAGTCTTCATTCTAGAGCCTATATTCCCTTGGATTCTTTTCTTCTCTATTTGTTGCATCAGTTACTATGTTCTTTCTATTTTCTTTCCTTCTTTGGTGGTTTCATACAAAAATCTGTCTGTCTCTAATCCCTTTATTTTCTTCACATTCCATGTTTTGTTGCCTCATTCAGTCTTTCATTATCCTTCCAAATAAACAGCTCATTCTGTGGTTTCTGTGCAAGGAAAGCTAATTCACTCGTTATCTGATTCTTTCCCTTCCAGATCATTACAATTCTGAGCAGTACATTTTCATGCTTTTTTCACCCATCTTCAATCATTTTTTTACACACTATTTTTCTCTAAAACACTGGTTTAAACTTCTGCTGCATTTGAAGGGACCCATCAGGATCACGGAATCCCACCCCTGGCCCTGCACAGGACACCTCAAGAAAATTCTGCCATGTGCCTGAGAGCATTGTTCCCACAATTTATTGAACTCTGTCACTCTTGGTGCTGTGATCACCTCCCTGGGGAGCCTGTTCCAGTGGCTGACCACCCTCTGGGTGAAGAACCACCCCCAACTCAGCCTCATGCTGTGTCTGAGTCTTGTCACAGATCAGGAGAGTGAAGAGATCAGTGCCTGCCCCTCCTCTTCCCCTCACCAGGGAGTTGTAACTGCAGTGAGCTCTCCCCTCAGTCTCCTCTCCCAGGCTGAGCACACCAAGAGATCTCAGTTGCTCCTCATACAGCTTCCTCTCCACACCCTTCACCATCCTCATGGCCCTCCTCTGGACACTCTCTAATAGTTTATTAGTAATAGTCTAATAGTTATAGTCTTTCTTACACTGTGGCACCCAAAGCTGCCCCCAGCACTGGAGCTGAGGCTGCCCCAGTGCAGAGCAGAGCAGGACAATCCCCTCCCTTGCCTGGCTGTGATGCTGTGCTTTATTTGTTGCAATAATTTGAAGACTTAGTCATTTGAAACTATTGGTTTATTGCTTTATTTTATTTGTGTTATGAATATGGTTATTATATGATTCATCCAAATAAATGCAGATATTATCTGAGTAGTATGGCGAGTTATCTATATCTGCTCAGTCATAATAAAATAGATGAAAAGATGGACAGACTGTCTTCATTCCATCAAACTGAAGTGAGAGTCAAGTGTTCTGTGAGCTCATGCAACCTTCAGTAAGTAATCTCCAGTTCAAGTGAGGGTTCTCATAGTCTTGGGTAAGTGATCTGCAAGTCACATAGGTCTCTTTGCAGATTAATCCCCACAAGAGACGCTGTAAGCAAATCACCTAAGGCTGAGGTAATTGCTGCAAGTGCAACAGCCCAGTAAAATGCTTTTTTCAGACCCTGCTCATATTCACTTCAATTTTAGTAATGTTTTTCCCATTAAAATTACCCTGTCAAGTAATTTGAAGTGGTGAAAAATCCAGCCAACCTGAATCGTTAGTGGTGCCTGTAAAATTGGTCAGATTTGTTTTCTGCACACTTATGGGTGCACAGATCTAGTGTCATCACCTCCTTCTGCTCCACCATGGCATTGAAAAGCCATATTGCCATTGTACACCCACAGGAAAAGTGGCAGCCAGATAAACATATGCTCTGTTCTCTGCTATTGCTTATGTAAAGTGGATCTGATGGCAAAATGGGAAAAAGCTATTTGCTCCACTGTCTAATCAGGAAACTGCTCTTTTAATGAATGTATTGTTCAGCTCAGAGTGCTTCTATTGAAGTGAACTCGCTATTCCCAGTAACTCTGTCGTTCATCATGCAAATAAAATGGTATTTTCCTTAACTTCTTCCAGTTACAAAATACCTTGTACTTGCCAAATGCAAAGATAAATTACCTTGTCTTGTCTCTGGTCTTATTTATAGAATAAGGCAGTGAGTTATTGTAGCCCTGAGGACTACCAGCTCTATGCTGCACACCAGTGTCATATCTCTGCGTGGTAGGTTAAATTAGATCTTAAGGTGGAAATAAAGTAAAAATACCAATTTGCTTCAAGTTTCTTAAGAATGAGATATCTCATGTAAAGAAAAGTCTGGAGTACCTGGAAGGACAAGAATCTCTAATAGGATGCAGATTTCCAGCCTGAGTTTGGTAAGTGTTTCGATAAATAGGATAAATCAGTCTGAAGCTGTGTCTATACATTCATTATAATCAAGATTTAGACTTGATTGCTGAACAACATTTACTTTTGATGCAGCAGAGATTAAGTGGGGCAGACATTTACCCAGCTTTGTACCTCTCACAGTCTCTTTGAACAGAGGTGCAGGCAGACAAGTACTCTCATGGGAGCTACTCTGTTCCTCCACAGATTATTGAGACATGGAAATGGTCAAGTCAAAGGACAGAACTGCAGCATCCAAAACACTATTTTGTTTTTAGGAAATACTCTCCATTGCCACCACAGAAAGAAAAAAAAAGTTTCTATTCAAAGTCCAATGAAGTTCTTGAGTGTATTTTTAATTTAATTTGGTGAATTTCATAACAGTCTCAATGGTGGTTTTCATGCAGCAAATAAAGAACATGAGCTCCTCAATATATAGTGGATTTGCACACTCTTCTGTAGAGTATTTAGAACCTTCCATTTTAAATAAGGCAAACATAATTTAAATTGGCATCTTTCTAGCAGAATAAAAAATATGTATCATTATTCTTACATTTGTAGGTTAGGACATTCTTGGAACAGGCACAACTCTCTTTAAATATTTAACAAGCTCTTGAAACACATAATGTAATGCTGTAAATTAATATTTATCTTTAAATCCCTTTCCTATGGAAGGGGGAACCTACCAGAAATTCAGAAAACACTGACAGATCACACAGCAAAGCTCCATTGAAGAATTAATTTAAGACCAAACATAGAAACTATCCTAGGAATTGCAGCCTTCAGTTTCAAAGCCAACACAGAATAAGATGTGCAAAAAGAGTAAAGCATGTGGGAACAAGTTCTGGGCTGCCTAAAAGCAAGGTGGGTGAAACAAATCAGTCTCTGTGCAGCTACAGAAATGTGAGATAAGGCTGGTGGGTGATGAACAGCTCTCAGGTCACTGAATGATTGTTTCTGCTTGAACTCCTCCCATGGGAAATGACCTGGCAAGAATTACCACAGACATTTGTAACCACATTCTTTGGTAGCCTGGTTAGGTGTTGCAGAATGGATAAAACCTGATGGTGAAATGTTTGTTTTGGCCTAGTCCCATGATAACGCTTTAGATGTAGTTTCATTCTGCATTTGAGGAGATTTGTCAAAGGCATTTCCCTTCCTTCTGTGGGCTGACAGGACCCTTACATGCCATTGGTTCCCTTTGACTCCAATGGAAAAATGTCATTGAGTGACTAAATACTGTCCTCACATACAGGTCCCTGGACTTCTGTGTCTCACTTCCAGCTACTGCTCTTGCCCAATAACATTCCCTGGTGGAAAGATGTCTCACTTCAAGCTCCTGCATCACAGATGAATGTCAAAACAAGGCATTACAGAGAAGGTCTCCTTGTTGCCAACTGAATGTCACACACGAATAAAACACCAAAACCACCTCCTGGAGAGATACTGAGGTCAGACCACGGCTTGAAAAACTCCTTGCATGGGGTAGAAATACAGTGAAGGAGAAAGACTAGGATTGCAGTTCATTATATCCAGGCTGAATGACTGATATATCTGCCTTTTATAAGCTCTGTTTCTCAGTCCATTATCCAGCCTTTGAGCCAGTGAAAATTTCTGGGTGAAAATTTTGTCAGAGCCAGCAGGTTTCAAAGAAAAATGTGTGATTTTTTAAAAGCAGTAGGGTTTAGGACTTCAGGGACACGTAAAAGTGGAGTCTGTATTCAGTCCTGATACCATGAAAGACTCCACTTACATGACTGATAAGTAATCAAATTAATGCAGCTCTGAAATGCAGAAGAAACTTGCAAAAAAAGGAAAGAAAAAGATAGAGATACAAGCACAGAAGATAATTTTAGTACCTGCAAGAATGAACACCAGAAAAATAAAGCCAGAAACAACAGCTGCTTTGAAACTTAAATTTGAGAACTTGACACTTTACTTTATTCTGCTACCTCTAAATTAAGTGTCAGGGTTAGGTAGCTATTCATTCAAAGGAGATGATGTTTTGTAATAATTATGCCTCCAGCTGTCCAGGGTGTGTTATAAGGAGAGCTACCTAAACTGATCATCAGAGCTTAGCCTTTTCCAGCTACTACCCACTACAGCTTTCAAATCTTGCCTTTGTCACTTGTTTTGGGCCTGCCATATATACCAGAAGTAGCTGAAAGCAAAATATCCCCAAAACTTTAAAGTGGTGGTTTTCTTCTCTCTAAATTTGAATCTGGAGCCAATGGCTTTATGGAAACAGCTCCTTTGATTTTGGACCAGGAATGGCTGATATTCATCTCAACTTCCCCCAGAGGAATTACTTAGGGGGAATTCTTGATCTTGCTGAAGACCAGGTAATTGTAGGAATTTCTCCTAAATCAGATTGAGACTTTTCAAAAGTGAACTGTACTGAAGACCAGGTAATTGTAGGAATTTCTCCTAAATCAGATTGAGACTTTTCAAAAGTGAACTGTACTGAACCAAACATTTTAAAAAGGAGAGAAGGCAGTTAGGGAATGACAACGCTGTACATCTCTAATATAGAACCTATCATGACCCAGATCATCCATTTTGTGCATTGTGTTATACTCCAAGTCTACTCAGAATGCTGTTCTTGATTGTGGAAAATACAGAAATTTTCTTAAAATACTGCACAACTTCCAGTTTCACGGCAACTGCTGATGCCATAGATTATTCATCAGAAACATGGGAAATCACAGTCACCAAGTTCTTATCTGATTCTTTCTCTCACATTTTTTATTTCTTGTTTATTTCTATGTTTGGTAATGCAAAGTGGGATCCAAAGGAAGTGTGGGAGAGAACAAGGTAAATCTGGATCAGGAAAATCTGGATCACTCCAAAGGGATGTGCAAATACTGAAGTACTTCAGGATTTGAATAAGTATCGGGAAGGAGAAAGTAATCCCTCCACAGCTTCTTTGAGCTTTAGCAAATCTGACAGTATCAGCTGTGAGGCTTCCTTGCAAGGTAATGATACTTTAAGAACATGAATACTTTCTGTAAAACTTGGAGGTCATTCCAAGGCTTTTCTTCAGACATCATGGACCTGATTTAAACCACATTTATTGCTATGATGAGTTTGTTGTTTATATTAACCATTCTGGAAAAAAAAATAATCTGTGTGACTAAACCCCATTCCAGTAAGAGTAATGAGATCACTGTTTTCCTGACTCATCTCAGATAAATGGGCTGCTGGAGAGAAGAGTCTGTGCTGCACCCCAACCAGCCAGTCATCACCTGCAGTGATTCAGACTTCAGATAACCAGCTTGGTGTTGTTATTTCAGGAATCCCCACACTGGGGCTATAAAGATGAGCCCAACAGGCCGGATCACCAGAAGCTGCAATCCTCCAAAAGCACATGTAACTCTGTCTTGATAAAGCTCAGCTACACAGCACTCAGCACCAGGCTGGGATGGAAGCACTCTCACTAGTTACCTCTATTATCCTGCCCTGGAATAACTCTTTTTTGAGCACTTGCATGGACAATATGGCAAGGAAAGTTTTAAAATATTTTGCCTGTGTCAGCCCTCTAGCTTTTGTAGCCTTGTTCAAGCTCAGTGTTCAGTCTTATGAATAAGTCTTCATAATAACATCTTCTGAGCCTCTCCAATGAACTTAGTGCATGTTTAAGAGGAAGGAACTCAGGGAGGAGAGGAAATCTGTATTTCTTCCACTGTCACACCTCATGACATTAATTTCAAGTTTCAAGACAGATCACAAACCTCCAGTGGGCCTATATATTTGAAATTATGTGAGACTAAGATTCATTTTTGAAAATAATTTTAACTTTAAAATCTCACATATTCTGCCTGAATTTAAGGGAACAAAACAGTTTTCATCTTCATTGTCTGAGTTTATTCATAGGCAAAAAAAGGAGAGATAATTCTTATATTCTTCCAAAACCCAGAAATATTTCCAAGGGCATCTAAGCTGCAAAGAAAATGAGGCCATTTAGGGTTAAGCTCTTAGGCTACAAAGGAATTCTAAAAATTTATCAGATAGATATAAGCTTATGGTTTTCAAACCTATCAGTATTTACTGAATGGAAAAACTCTGAAGTGCTAAACGGTAATTTACTATTTTTTTTCCTTTGCGAATTATGTTTTCTGTTTACTAGGGTGTGGTAGAAACAGAGCATCTTTGATTCTGAGGACACCTTTCATTGAATTCTGTCCTATGAGAGGGAGTCCTAAACCCTCAATTCAATGGAACCTTGGAGAGAGATGGAATTGTAGCCTCTGCAGCCTTCAGGTTGGGAAATTTTTTTTGCTGTGTTTATCTAAAGAAAGATGCAGGAGATATATGGATAATATAAAATAAAAAAGTTCTGTGTTAAATCAGAAAGATAAAATCTGATCTCCCTCAAGTGATCAGAAAAAACAGTCAAGGGGTCTTTGCCCTGCTCAAAGAGAGAAAGCAGATAAACAGAAACATCTGTAATATGTATTTTCAAAGAAGAGGTTCAAGATTTATCAGATAAAACACCAAGAAATATTTCTTGTACATTCTGAGTCAAATGGAAGGTACAGTTTTCAAGGAGAAGGTGGGCTCGTTTCACGCAAGGTTAGACTACAAGATTAGTTTCTACAAAAATTTTTCCATATTTATTGAGGATAAAATACTTCCACTTTCATGACGTAGCTGAAGGTTCTCTGAAGTGGGATGGATCTGAGGAACACTTGGTGACACAAATGAGTTCTTTTCCTGAATTCAGGTCACTCCTGTGGCAGGTGCAGAACTCTGCAGACAAGAGTTCCTTAACACAGTTCTTGGCTGTGATCCCAATACCTGTTCCTTGACACCTAGGATTTACAAGGGACCATTTGAAGGGCAAGGAGAGGGAGTGGAGAAATGCCTTTGTGGCTGTTGAGAACAAGGGGAAAATAACAAATGTCTTAGCACTACTCCATGGAAAAAGACAGCGATTTTCTGTATGGTTGGTTCAGCAAGGGGGCAAAGAATATCTGAGGTATCCACCTAAAATCCTACAGTTATATTTAGAAGAATATCTGATTATCTTCCTTGGTCCCCATTTATGAACAATAGCAGTCCATCCAGACACCTTTAACAAAAAAAAATTCATTATCTATTATCAAGGATTCCTTTGGCCCTCCAGGATACACTGATGTGCCTAAATAAGATAAAAACAATCTAACCTAGAGTATAGCCTGTTAAAGGATAGCTGCCCAGGGTTCAGTCTGAGAACAAAGGCCTGAAGCCCAAATATCCATACAGATCTGCTTGTGAAATCTTCTAGTGACTACAGGAAAACCTTCAGAAAGTGATATTTCATCAACAAGAGACAGTACTGTTCAATATCTTTTTCCAGACTGACTTTCATCCTGGACATTTCTCCTCAGCCTTACACAGATCTGTTGGAGAAAAGAAAAAAAAAAAAAAATCTGACTATAAATATTCATCAGTCTGTTATCAGTTTAATATGCTTAAAATCTTCATGGAGTACTTAGAGGAGGACAGCTACTGTGCTAGAGTGTTTTTAAGAAGGAAAATGTTGAAGCTCAGGAAGATGAATAATGCCATGACATTTCTGTGGCTAAATAACTGATCTGGAGGGGGTATGCTTTTATTTTTCTGCTCAGATACTTAAAGTCAGCTATTCCTAAATGAAGTTTTCACTAGAAATTTTTTTCCCAAAGCCTGTGAAAAAAATAGAACCAATTATGTGTTTGAGTACTTTTTAATCTAAAGGTGGAAGAAAAAGTTGGAAGAAACTAATTTCATTAACTGTTCTAAATTAATGTGTCTTTTCCTCCCAATGGGCTGATTCTCCTTTAGTAGTTTTTTGGCCAAGTGTTCATATTGTGACTCAAGATTAGAAAGAAGAGACGGAGAAACTTCAGGAGATGATCATCTAAAGCGGAAACAAGAATAAGAAAGAAAAGAGATTAAATAGCTTGTAATATTTTGGAAACTGCCTTTCAGGAGAGGTAAATACATCTGCAAACAAGAACAGAGTGAAATTAGTTTTCCGCTGCTTATGCTTTTCCCTGCTCCAGTTTTGTGCCCTGTTTTGCCTACTTGTTATTTGAAGTTCTGTTTTTTGTTAGTTTGTAAGTGTAGGTATTAACATTTCCAGTCCTTTGGATTGCTGGGATGTTCAGAGGAGGATGAACAGAGCTTGAACTTCGGTCAACTTTTTTCAGAGACAAGAAATTCCAAAGCTGTGTGGGGTAGTGATAGTACAGTGATTGCGTCAGCCAATGCCCTTCAGTCTGCCCTCTTAGAAAGTCTGTGTGCGTCCTGGCCTTAAGATGCTTATTCATTGAGGGACAAATATTATTACCCTGTCCAGAGCATTGGGTTTTACTCTTATATTTGCTTTTCTTTTCTTTTTTTTTTTAATGAAACATCCACTATATCAAGTTTACCTTCAGCATAAATCAGGGGATGTTTCATAACCTTGCATGAAGTCAAAATTTTGGACCATGCATTTTAAACAAAATTACATTTGATTTAAGCTTAATGTGTAGTGGGTTTCTAAAAAGTGTAAGGAAAGATGTCTGTGGAAATGAGCTGCGTCACTCGAACCATGCAAATGAGTTTTGACCCTAGGGAAAAAACAAAACACAAAAAACGCCAAAACTCTTTGAGAAGCAACTTCATCATTCCTTTCATACACATTTGCTTTTTTATCTCACTAAAGCTGCTCAGGTTACTGAAGCACAACAGAACTTTTGATTAGCAAATCCAAATTATTACAAAAATAATAAAAACTAAACCTTTAAAGTATGCCTTTGGTGTTTATCATGCTTTATTTAAAACATATATCATAAAGTGACAGAGACAGTAGTGCCTGATTGGTCATAGCATGAAGCTCCCAGATGCAGAAAACATTTTGGTAAGCTGGCTGGCTCCCTCTGATTACACCTGACAGATTATTAGAATAGGTGTATTTGATGGAACATGAGGATAGGAACTGACACACAATTTCAGTATTCAGTGTGGGTTCTTTCAGTACAGAATATCACTATCTATTGACGCTTGACTACATTGATAAGTTTTTCTCTTTTCTAGGCATCCTTATTTCTTCTTCCTTTTTGGCTTTAATGTTTGTTTGTTTGTTTGGCAGGTTTGGGGTGTGTTTTTTTGTTTGTTATTTTGGGGGAGGGCTGGTTGGTTGGTTTTTTGTTTGGTTTTGGTTTTTTGTCTGTTTGGCTCCCTGGTACTCCCTCTCAGCAAACTGACAACTGACGAGGTGATATCTTGATCATGAGTATCACTATGAGATAGGGAGGAACACTGAACATCATCCCATCTTCTGTACCTCACCTATCAGGTTCATTTTATAACTGTTGCAAAGAACAAAATTAGCTGAAATGACAATAACAATAACAGCAGAGATTTATTTTGTTGTGTATGAGAACACTGGGAGGTCTGACAGGTATTAAGCCTTCATTTTCATTCACTGATAAGGAAATAGATCCATGGAGGCTTTGGAACAAACAGTACATTTTTAAAGATACGAGAAAAGTTGAGTAGGGTGGTAGGAGTATATCCTTTATGATCTAACCAGACTTTTTTCGTTTATCCAACACATAACACAATCCCCTTGGCAATTAGGGGAATGATAGCTCTGTGGAATGATGATACTGACACAGGGTACTGAAGAAGCTGTACCTATGCACCTTCCATATTGTTTATCTTCCATCCCTTGCAGTCTGCTTATGGATTTTTCATCCCAGCACTCTCACAGTACCAACTTCCAGGTTTGTTCCAAGTGATACACCTTCCTATAGGGTGGGTTGATGGTGATCATTACTGTAAAAATTGCTTCACATTTCCTATTATCATTCCTATTTCCTTCTTTAACCACAAACTATCTGCTAAAGGGAAGCAAAATGCTCTTTTTGTGTAGAAAGAAATTGGATGTTACAAGGCAGTGGTTATGCCATAAAACATAGGGACAAATGGGTTCAGGTTAAGACAACCTGAATTCCATTTTGAGTACTGAATTTCTCACTGCAATGAAATTTTTGATGTACTTTTTCTCTGTGTAGGATGATATGCCCTGGATGGGCATATTTAAATTTTCATCTTATTTTATAGCTAAATAAATGACATGTTAAATCACTGGAGAGAACTCCTTCCTATCTTCCTATCTTTTTCAAAGAGTAGCACTTAACTTTGGCTTTATACATTCCCAAGTACAACCATGGCTGCAAAAATAGGAGATGCACAAAGAAAATATATGAGTGGCATAAACATTTTGTGATCTGAGATATTCATGCAGAGTGGTTTCACTTATCAGTAATAAAAAACTCAAATGTGAGGCAAGGGATGGGTTAGGCAAACTCCCTAACCAACTTTCTATTATTTTAAAACCTCACACTATCAAAATCTGTATTGTGCACCACAGGACTGTATGTTATAATACACAAATATTTTGTTTGTAGGGTTTACATGGCTCACTATTGAGCTCTTCTCCCATTTTTACCACACCTTAAGAAAGAGCTTCATCTGAGAAGAATTCCAGGGCAAAAACGAGGTATATAAGATTAGAATATTGAGAAAAATTCTCACTGTATTTCATTTCACTTCCAATTTTGGGCAGTGTTCCCCTGTGTTAAAATGGTCCTCTGGCTTAAACTATCCCCGAATATGTTTTAGGAAACCAAAGCACAAACACCATAACTAATGATCCATGGTTACATATAAACCATTTCCCCATTCAAGTTGAAGATTTTCAAGGGACAGAAGCATTTGCCATCAGAAGACAGGTATAAATAAGTCAAATTTATTTATTACAAATGCCACTTCCTTGGTAGTTTCACACCTATTGTCTCACATGAGCAATAATGTTGTTCAGTGTCTAATTAAGCCGTCCACTCACACCATCTTTTTGCAACATTAGAGTTTCAACACTGTCTCCTTCAAAGAAAGATTGTGGAATCAAGAGCTGTCACGGCCCAGATCAATGCAAATTTATCTGTATAGCCTAGGGAGGCAACAGTTCAGCCTTTAATTTGTGTATCAGTCTTTTCCATGACTGGGTGCATTTCAAAGACAAACCATCACACACAGTTAGTGCCTTGATTTCTACCTGCCCAAAGAAACCTGCAGAACCTCTCTAGTATTTCTACCAGCCCTGCTAGACAGGCCAGTTCCTTCCAAGGCAGCTGTGCCTGCCCCAGATTGCAGTGGTATCCATGATAAACCTCAGGTATATCAGTTTTGCTGAGGTTCAGTTTTGATACATCCAGTCCTAACTGGGAAGGATCAGCAAAGGAAAATATGTTTCATCACTGATAATTAGTGGCACACAAAAGAGAAAAACATATAAAGCAGAGATAAAAGATAAAAATACAATCACCAAAGTGCAAGGCACCTTCATGATTGAGAATATTGTCCTAATGACATTTTTAGTCTGATTTCTGGGCATTGGTTTAGTAGGGGCAAAATGGCAGAACAACCACTTAAAGAAAATCAGTCTGTGACAGATCTGGAGATCTGTGCCAGAGGTCTCAGCAGATCTTTTTTGAAGCCCTCAACACCCTACTGCACTTTCACACAAGCTAAGGGCTGTGGCACAAAAAGGAGGGATTTTCCTCTATCTCCATGAGGGAACATGCTGCTGCCACCTGTCTCAGTGCCTGTTCCAGCTCTGGCTGCTGCAGTGCAATGCTTCTCTCCTCCCTCTTATCAGAAGTGAGGTGGGCACAGGAGAGAGCTGAAGAGTGATGTGCATCACTTTGGGAGAGTGGTGGGGACAACAGCACAACCTGCTGTCTGTTGATTTGGGTCCTTGGTAGGGCATGGCTGTTATCACCTGAGAGCCTAAACACTCTGCAAGATCTGTGGGAGATTCAGAGGAGGTGGACATCCCTAAAATTACTGCATGTGCTCAGAAATTCTGGGTTATTATCATTAAATAGTGAAAATAAAGAGAAAAAAGTGGGAAATTGTGAGCTCTGATTTTCAAGATATGGAAAGTCACTCTATGTTAATATTTCCATCAGCATAATAATATATTGGCTCAGTGATGTTGCAGTGATTAGTTAATATCTGTGCAGCTCTTCAAATTTGCAAATCCTTATTCATCACTCTGTACCACCAGTTTTATGAGTTGGTGCTAAAAATCACTGCCAAATGCTATAAAAGTGATCGATATCACTATTAAAGCATCAATATTCTTCTTGCAATCACTCAAAAAGGATGAACATCCAGAAAAATTTTAGAATCAAA
Organism: Certhia americana; assembly: GCA_018697195.1. Taxonomy (NCBI): domain Eukaryota; kingdom Metazoa; phylum Chordata; class Aves; order Passeriformes; family Certhiidae; genus Certhia; species Certhia americana. The sequence continues at coordinate 55,556,799 of CM031879.1, read as the reverse complement.
ATAGTTAATAGGGTGGATAAATTATTCAAAGATGCTGACAATGATGTACTCCTGTTAATTAATAAGATATATCTGGGGACTTCCAATTGTCTCCCTGAGTAAGCTCTGCTTTCAGCTGATGCTAAAAGCTTGTTATGGAATGGTTAGTCTTTTGAAATGTGCCATTAAAAATATTCCAGTTTTCATGGATGATATTTATTTATCCTTTGGAAAAAAAAAATGTATTTTTATACTTTTTTTTTTTTTTTCCCAAGAAAAGAAGCCTGAGGCTGAGAAAAGAAAGAAAAGAAGGATGAGGCAAATTCATATTATGTTCAGAGTAAATCAGCTGTCACCACTTATCATAACCCCAGCCTTCAAATCTTTGAAGTGCTACTTCAGTTTCAGATCTGGATGGCTCCAATTAAAATTCCTACTGTCTAAAAGGAGACCAAGGAGACCAAAAGCAGATGGATTTGTCCACGTCTCTTGCACTGGGACATGGACTCATCTCACAGTACCCAGTGACTTGTCCAGAGAATTGAGAGAGGGGTGCACTTGGAGACTGCACCATTTATTTTCTTCAGGCTTTTTTGCTGCAACCAACAAAAAAACAATTCATTTTTTTCAAGAGACCTTGCCTCTGGAAGGATTTTTTTGCAGGGACATAGATGGAGACAATTTTACTGCTGCTAGAAACAAGCAGTTCTCTGGACAAAAACCTTCATTTTGACTCTGACTCCTGAAATTTTAGCACACAGTTGCAAGAGTCATGAAGGAGAAGAAGGAGGAAAGGATTGGCTTCTAATGCAAACCTATACACAGCAGCAATAAAGAAACAACTTCTCAGGAGGTGACCATGAGAATATCTCACTAATGCTTATCACTACTGAAGGGTTTGTTTATGTTCTCCATTTTGTTTTACATCTAAGAGCCACGTGGTAAAAGAAGAAACTATTTCACGTGATTGCTTTGTGCAGTGCATGCTTGCCTTTTGATATATTTTATTTCTGTGTTGGGAAGTGATAACACAGTCATTGATTAATGTGAATTCTTGAAAATAATATTTTAAAAAAGGGAGAAGGCTTGTGTATGTTTCAAAGTGCTATGGAAATTAAAATATTAAAAACATTTCCCCTTTATTTTAAGCAAAGGATATAATATATTACCCTGTAACTCTGAAAGTAATTTTCAACACACCACCTACACTAAAAGTATTAATAACTTCCCTAAGGTGAGTGTCATGCAGAACACAGATAAATGTTATTGCTATTTTCAATTTTAAGGTTTCTTAGATTTATTGCCTGAAATGTTTGCTTCTTATTTTCATGTCATTAATTTTGCATGTTTCTCACTGTCAGTGTATACCACGTTAAGACTCCAAAACATTCTGAAGAACTTCTAAAGAATATAATAGAATTTTACATTTGATGTTTATTTGAACTTTCAAAGAATATATAGTTTGATTTTAAATTAAATCTGGATTGTCTTCTTTTGCTAGCATACACCCCCAAACCAGAGAGTAAAAAAATAAAGAATTTATAACCTCAGTTAAATGTTACTGACATTGAACACTGAAAATTATGTAACATTGTCAATAATTAAAATATATTGTTGTTGTCATTTTGGGTGAATTGGAACAATAACTGCTCATTTCCCTATAAACAGATATTAATAGATAACTAAAGAGTACAAATATTTAGTGTAGCAAAACTACCTATCTTCATGATCCCATGGATCTTAAAACCAAAATTAGATTTCACCTTGAATCTTCCCACCATTCTGTGAAAAAATTTCCCTGCCTTTCACTAGGAGAAACTCCCTTTCTGACTGCCATGAATTCTTAGCTTTCTGGTAATGACACTGAAGAATTTTTTTCTTCTCTTTCTGTACATTCTGCACTGGAATTGGGAGTGGCCTGGTCCTTCATTTATTTCTCTGCTGCCCCAATTAATCCAGCCTTCTGGAAACCTTAAACTTCGTCACTGATCTCATTCGCTACTTAACCATCACATTATTGACCAGAGGCTCACTTAAATGTGGAAGATACAATTTCCACATAAATTAACCTAAAGTGCTTCAGTAGCACTTTTAATGCTGCTTAAATCTAGCTATGCCTAATATGAGTAAAAAGAATAAAACTTGTGTCTTGATCATGTGATTCCTTGTCAAGAGAAAAAGAAAGAAAATCTTTTGGATTGCCTTACCATCTTTGACACTGTCACAACTACACAACACGAAAAACAAAAGAAAAACCCTTGATTAATAGCACAAATCATGGTGTTTCTGCTATGGTCTACACATTGCAAATGAGGCCATGTTCCCTTCAAGAACTTGAAACATCTGGATGTTGCATAATAGCATGGGCAAGTTCAATCTCACATGGAAGAATAAGAAAAATGTACGCAAAAGTGGAACAGCACATTGAAAAATGATCTAGTGGCTCACTAGATTAACGATGTTGATGGAACAGAAAACACTTCCCAAGCATTTGAAACTCCAAGACCCACTCCTCCCCCACTGATTGTGTGGACCAGTCTACCTTTCTTTGCAAGCCCATACTCAATACTTCCAAAAATTCATCAGCTGAAGACCAAAGTTGCTTGGCAGCAGCTTGGCAAAGGTTATAAAACAGCACTTCACACTAGGGCAGAATCAAGCTGATAAATGGAAGCATACAGACTAGAATATATAGATATATAATGTAGAAAAGTGCGTTTGCTAAATCTGGTTTCTTCACCACAGTTTGAAACATTGTCAGGTTTGTTTTAGGTAACTTTCTTCCCAGGTCAGATAAACCACTCTCAGACAAGCCTGCAGTAGCTGAGGTTCATTTGCTCTCTGATGAATATCTCTGAACTTTTCTGCAATAAGGTTAGGGTGTTTTCCTCGCCAAAATTCCTTCCTCTGCACTCTACTCTAGGATGACACATGATATCTAATGTTGCTCTTTGCCAGCTTCAGTTGCATTGCAGCTGGGAGCTGCCGTGTGCTATTATTAATATAATAAATTATATATTTACACGATGAAGTGCTTTAATTTCCCCCTTTGATCTCCTTCTCTCAACCCTGCCCTATGCCCCATCTTTACCCTTTAGCATTTGAAACCTCTCAATGACTTCAAAGAGCTGCATAACAAGGTAGGTTTTTTTCCTTCATAGCATGTTACCCTTCTCTGCCCCAGATTAGAGGCCTTACTGGAGGTCTCATTCCATGTCATTTGGAAAATGTGTAAATAGTCTCCTAATACCCTTCACTGAGAAGGTCAAAACAGCTCACATCACAGCAGATGAACTAAACTGTTAGAATCAGGCTTTCAGAAATCACTCAAACTGAGACCACTTTCCATTGAATATTTAAATGGATTTTACCTATGAAAGATGATCTTCCTCTGAGGCCTCTTCTGCAGCCACTGTGTGGAACACTAGCATGTCATGTCAGCTTCAAAGAGTACGTGATTCACACCCATCTGACACAGCCAGGGTGATGAAAGTGGATCTGGGTGTAAATTACAACAATTAGGTTCAGGTAATTTGGCATTAGAATTGATTAAATCAATATTTGAAAGTTATTTAAGCTTAATTCTGTATCAAGTATAAAGAAATACGGAGTCTGATTCACTTCAGAGTGGATGACACTGTTTTCCTAGACATGTCCCCTGAGCCAGAGTTGCAAATAATTGTTACATACACTCAATTGAAATATTTCAGTATGTAAGCCATGTTTATTCTCTCTTGTACAATACATAATGTTCACTTTTAGTCACAGATATTCCCTTGATTTCAGAGGGCTTCTGTTGAATGGTTGAGGTGAGGTCTAACAACTTGATGGAAGGTGTTTGTTTGTCAGTACTCTCCATTAGACATGGACAGTCTGACCCTTTGGAACATCTGGCTGGATTTGCAAAGGTGATGAATGCCCACAAGTCTACCTGAACACTGTACACAGATACTCTGTAAAAATCAAACAATTTGTAGATATTTGACAACTTAGGAGCTGCAAGAAATTAGCTGGTACTATATGCGCATACAGTTACGAGAAGAAAGCCCAAGAGCATAACTATTATTTGACTATGACAACCAAAAAGCTGAAGTCAAATTTCACCTTGTACCTTGCTGAACTTTATTTTGTCAAACCTATTCTCTGAAGGGCTTAGTTTTTGGGGTTTTTTTTGTGTTTTTTTTGTTGTTGTTGTTGTTTTGTTGGGGTTTTTTTGTGGGTTTTTTTTGTTTTGGTTTGGTTTTTTTTTGTTTTGTTTTTGTTTTGTTTTTGTTTTTGTTTTTGTTTTTGTTTTTTTGGGGGGGGTATTTTTTATTCTTGGCAAATGTGAAAACAGCCAGGATTGTCAGCATTCAGAGCAAGAAGAAAACCTCTTCCATTCTTGTGAGTGTTTGAGGTAGAGATAGAATAGTTATTGTTGTTCATATTAATCTTTAACCATGGCTGTGGGCATGAGAGGAGATGTAGCTCCTAATTTGTTTCTATACTGTGTCCATAAATATATTTTTAAATCATACTACTGGTACCCTTTTATTACTTTTTCATAATAATATAAGTCAAACCAGATAAAGAACAGCCAGTGCCTTGGACTATTTGTCCACATAAAAACAATAAAAACCATCAAGCCTTGTGTGAGTTATCTGGCTATGTCATCTGTAAAACAGGGATGGTTTCTGCTCGTGTCTTTGTCCCTTCTTTGACCCCCCCGTGCCAGACAGACTGATTTACCAGGACTAGACAAATTTACCTTTTCTCAGCAAGAGTATCAGGGCAACACAGAAGAGCATTGTTTTCCTCTCTCTCCTTCTATACGAACAGTGTTAATCACAATTCTGAGGAATAAAAGGAAATTGTGGCTCCTATCTTTGCTGTCTGTGAAGAAATCCCAGAGAGAGGTTCAGGCTTGTGTCTACATGCACAATCTAGCCTGAAAAATATCAGAGCAGAGCCATTAGAGATGGATGACAAAAGAGATGTTTCAGAAAGCACATGGAATTTTACTTAACATTTATGTACATTTAGATCAGGAGTACATTTTCAAAGGAATATACTGGAATGAGGGATAAATTCTGACTTCCATGCACAGTTTTATTTACTTTGAAGACAGCTGTGTGTCCAGATTTCCCAAGGATTGGGTGTGGACCTGCTCCAAGTGATAACTACTAGAGCAGGAGGCCAGCACTAGGCTGAGTATTCTTGTCACTATTGTCCAACCCCTCAAAGCCACTGGGATACACAGATAAGAAGCTGGTATGAATGAATCACTGAAGGAAAATTACAAGTCAAAGGAGCAATTGCATTTCAGACTCGTTGACTTTCTTTCTGACTGAACGAAAAATGCTGCACCAGCAGGTGTGCCAGCAGCATGGGAAATGCTGTTAATTTAGCAATACCAACATTTGCTTTGCAAAGAGGCCGTGTGGCCTCCCATGAATGTCTGAGCCTCCTCAGCTTTCCTTTGCTAAGCTTTGGTTCTGTTCTGTGCTGCAGACTCTGCTTCCACAGCACCAGAGTCAGAATTAAACATTGACTTTGGCTGGATTAAAAACAAATTTGCAGACAACACAGTTTATATCAGCTTTTATAAAAAGCCAGGAAAATCCTGCAGATGACCTGCCCCGGGGGGAAAGGATTGCTGTTCAACACAGAAATTGCTCAAAGCAGTCACACATCTGAGTGAGCACAGCAAAGGTGCAATCCATGTGTTTGAGATGATGGGTGATGCAAGCTGCTCCTGCTGGGTACAAACCTTCCATCTGTTGGGCAAAAAATGTTGCTGCTTCATTACTGTGTTGGCAAGAGGAGATAGTTCAACCACTTTGCCAGTTGTTGCTGCTGCTCAGATAAAGTCTCTGACTTCAGGTCTATCCTGTCATTATTTTTGCACAGCTCCATCTCTTTTCTCTCAGCTAATCCAAACTTTTGAAAGGGTAAAAATATCTCACTGCTGGCAATAATTATCTCAGCTTGGTTTGATTTTGGTTTGGAAGGGTTTTTCCCTTCTTTTCCTCCCCTCTAGTACCACCTGCTCGATTTTATTGTTCTCTAATAAAATAGAAAGTTTTAAAGGAATTGCAGGACCCCTGCATTGCCACATAATTGTAATTTTCTTCAAATTAATAACCAGGTCCAGAGAGTACAATTAGGAATGAAAATTGTGTAAAAAGAAATATTCCTGACTGTGTAGGTTTTTGTTAAATAACTGAGAGGCAACATAATTATTAGAAAGCAGCTGGAGTATTGGTTTTGCTTTGCATCCACTACCACCAGGAAGCACTGCCCATGCTCTGGGACTTGCAGTGGTATGGCACCATTCTCCTTGGTGACCCAGTCTTTTCTGTTCAAAACAGCTGTAGAATTTCTTTGAACTGAATAACTTATATTCTATGTTACAAGGTTGGCATTGACCTAATTCAGCTCTCGATGTAGGGGTATAATAACTACAAAGAAGGGAAGTCTGAATCATCTGTAGGCTATTGCCTACTCATTGCACATGTAGACACAAGGGACTGACTAGGAATAGGAAAATAATCTTTTAAATATGTATTTGCAGGTATATTTTCCTTATTCTCAGATGGTTTTGTTTGTATCATATTCATACTATATTATAGACTGGTTTGGATGATTGATTTTGTGGTTTTGGGTCATAGAATCCCAGTTAACTGACAGGTGCTCACTAAATTCACATCAGAAATACCTGGGATTTTTATCTGTTAAATCTGTTGTTTGCCTGCTCAGATGCAGGTGGAGAATGAAATTCATTCCCCTGGGTAGAAAGCTTTTTCGTCTCTCCTCAGCTCTGCTTTTGATGCCCACCTGACCACAGCACTCTCTCACCACCCCATGGATAAAACCTCCAGGATCTCAGCAACAGGAATTCCCATCACCCCTGTGGTAGGAACCTCTTAGAATAACTGTTCCTGCACTGGCTGCAGACACATGCCTGGGGTTCACAATTAGGATGGGCATCCTTGAAAAATGCCAGAGCAGCTTTTGGCTCCTTCCACCTGATGTGCAGAGGCAAGAGAAGGATTAAATGGCAAGAAGGCCTGGTTTCCCATCTGACATTTCCTGTATGTAGAAGTTGGATCATATTGTATTTCAAAAGCTTCTCTAATTTAGACTCAATTTCTTTGTTATTGCAATAGATTCAAAACAACACTCATTTGCACTTGACTTACAGTTTAGTTTCTTCTTCTCATATAGACAGCAATAGCAACTATTTTCCCCCACAAATTGTGATTTTCTATGGGAGATGTTAACTCAAACACTTTACCTTTTTATGCTTTGGCATATTTCTTTTTCAAATCTTGTCTAGAAGTCAATGAACTTGAAGACCATACTCCACCCAAGAATATCAGAATTCTCCCAGGGCAGCTTTATTGTAATTATTGTTAGCACTGATTATTTGTGTGCTTAATTCTGATTAATAATATATTAATTTAAATTGTGCTGCTATATTCCATATCTCGAACATCAAATAAGAAAAATGAGTTATTAAAAGAGAATACTCACTTCTGTTATTTGAATTGTAAGCCATTTTGTAAGAAAAACACCTTATGACCAGGCTAAATAGACTTCGACTTTTCTGAATCGTCCATTTCAGAACTTAACATGGGGTGAGCACGTAGTCTGTTCAATCAGACTGAATTAGTTGGGCTCTTCTGCCCAGGGCAGCAGATTTAGAGTTGTTCTATGCTTTCTTTAGAAATGACCTGGCTTCCTGATGCATTCAAGCCATCGAGCCAAGACTAAAGAACAGCTGAGTTGAACAGGTCTACATCTTTCATTTTCACTCTGATCTGATTAACAGAAGAGGGAAAGGAGAAGCAATCCCTGATTTTTAATGGAATTTCTCACTGACTAGGAGATGTAAATCTGTTTTGTTGCTGTGATTATCTTCTTGTGATATAGATGAAAAATCAAATGAGGATTTTTTTCTATCAGTTTTATATTCGTATGTTTCTCAGCTCTGTGTCTCCCACCCATTTCCACAGATGAAACCCGATTGGCCTACATGAAATTTAACAAGAGCTAATGCCAGATTCTGCACCTGGGATAGGTATAATAGCAGGCATAAGTATAAACTGGGAGAGGAGTGCCTGGAGAACTGCCCTGAAGAAAAGAATCTGGGGATGCTGGTAGATGGCAAATTTAATCTGAGTTAGCAGTGAGCTGTGGAAGCCAAGAGGCCAAAGCTCATCTGGGGTGTCAGACCACATCATGCTTATCAGTGTTTCAGGGGCATAAGACAATGCCCTTAAACATATAATTTAATTTTTAGTCAGTCCTGAAGTGGTCAGGCATATGTAAGATAGTTGTTAGTCCCTTATAATTGAAATATTCCATTCTATTCCAATACATTCCATTCCATTTTATGTCCTGAGAGAGTTTTGTATTGATGGGCTACCTGAGTCAAACTCTACTAAAGGAAAAATGAGCCTATTAATTTCCAACTGGACTTTATTAGAATATGAATTAAAAAAAAAACAGCTTCTCAAATGGTTTTGCTTTTTTAAAGTCACTGCCATAACTTGTTACTTAATTTAACTTGTCACAATATACACTCATGTCATAAAATGCCCTTTGGTAGGTTTTTGTTTGTTTCAAAACAGTTCAAAACCAGATGTCATGCATACAAAAAAAATTATTCTATATAATTCTTTTGTTCATTTATACCAAAGGGAAGCCAAACTCAAATCTTGTGGAAAAGATATTATACCCCATGTATGCTAAAGAAAAATTTTCCTTTGCAAAGCTTAATACGAGAAGTTGATTCTGGACATAGAAAGTAAGGACTTGCTTCAAGTTATATATTGGATTTTCTTTATTATTTTGTACTGTCTATTTTGAAACACGATTCTTCCTGGGGGGGGACGGAGGGGGGGGGCGGACGACACAAAAATTCTGGACTATTTTATATGTAGCTTTGTCATACATGGATTAGTTTGTTAGTTTGATCTAGATTATAGTTCATCCATGTTAGCAGCTTTTTGCTAGGGATATTTGTGTTTTCTCAGTCGTGGTGACTTAAACATCTACCATACATTTAGCTCTTTCAAGACAAGCACCTATTCTCTTAATCTTCAGCAGCACATAGCACGAAATTCCTCACTAGTGATGAATGAAAAGAAGACTTTGTGAGACAAATCAGAGCCATGAAGCAGACTAACTAGCTCTGATTGTCACTCAGCTAGCTGACTGGTAAAGTGTGTCTCCAAGAAAGAAAGTAGTATCACCAAGAAAAAGTAGTGCAAGTGCAAGCAGATAAAAAAATTATTCTTCCCAGTATCTTTCTCTTTTACATTTATTACATGTTTTGCATATACACAAAGAAATAATTAAGCCTTTAATCATATATATTAAAACTTACTTAGAGTCATGGTATTACTTGATAATAGTGTTATGATCTGTTTCTACGCTGTAGATCTTTTGTTAGAAAATATGTGCCAGATCTGAGGACTCCTGAAAAGTTTCCATATCTTCAGAATACTGGCAAAGTTTCTTTACTGGAATATTTTTAATCAGTCATATCTTCTGCGCCTTACATAATGACTCTGTCATGGAGGCTTTATCAATTTTGAGCCTTAGGCCTGTGTTTGTGAGCTGGAGTTCTGTGAGGTGTGCATGAAATAACCTTTGAATAAGGAAGAGAAGAGACATCAGCTGGCTTACTGACATCAATACTGGGCACTGGGTATCAAAACTGATGTAAATCAAAATATGCATGCACACTGTATTGCCATATGTGCTATGGCACTGCTCAGCACTGTAAACTAGTTTGAGGTCCCAAAATTATAATATCTGCTTTTGATTTAATCATCTGCACCAGTCTGATTATTACCAAGTTGCAGTTTGGTTTCTCAGGAATCATAACTTCCTTTAAAAACTAATGTATGACTAACACAGACAGAAGGTTTGTATTAGAAATTAAATTCCATAAACATTGATTTTTTCTTTGGAGTTTTACCAGGAAAAAGGAAAGGCATATATTTCTCAAAGCAAATGCAAAGTCTTCAGAAAAGACTGATTTTTTTTTTTTCATAGATTGCATCTGTCACTGGCTGGGGCAAGCACAGAAGTTATGTATTTAAGAGTCTGGTGGGGGCTCCAGAAAGATTCATGCAACACCTTGAAATAGTTCAATGTGACCAGGATGCTGAGGAGGTGCCACGAACAGAAGACAGGAATTTATACCCAACCACTCCCTCACCTTCCTTCCTCCAAAATAAGGAACTGCTCTTAACCCTACCCATCATACTGAAGACTGTGTGTGAAACACTGCTGTGAATAAAAAGCAATGTGGTGGCTCAGGAACCGTCCTCCAATATGTTGGCATGTTATTGGAAGTATTTATGATATTTAGCTCTTTCAAGTCAATCACCTCTTCTCTTAATCTTCAAGAACCACAACTGCTGCTCAAATATCTTTTAAAGTCAGCTATTAGCAAGCTGCAAGAGAATAAAATTGAAGGTACTGATGTCACATAGTGGTAGCAAAACTCACAAAAAATGCCTAACTTATCTTTGTAATCCTCACAAAAAGGAGAAGGAGGAAGAGAGGAAGACTTTGGAGGAAGCTCTGTACAATCTTTTCCTTTTTTAAACTTCCTGTTTTCTGAGGAGACTATATTCAGTAACATTCAAAAGCTCTCAGGAGACAACAAATTCAACTGCTTTGATTCAGATTTTACATGAAGCATGTCTATGTTTATCAGTACAAAGGGGAAGGAATCTGCTCCTTACAGCAACACAGTACTTGATTATAAAAAAACACAATAATACTCCAGCCTGAGACACATTGATGAATAATGAAAAAGCAAATGAAATCCAAGAAAGACAGAGTTTTCACACTGGGTTAGCTACATGGGATTGTCAATAATCCAGGAAATGTTAAGGAAAATCAATACTAAATGCCAAATTACACAGATATTTCATGGCTTCTGCTCTTCGTTTTTGTCCACTGCAGTAAAAACAATCATATATGACAATACATAACCCTATTAACCACACCAGAGGAACTGTGTGCTCAATTATCTGCACTGAGATTTCTTTTAATGAGGTGTTTCCCTTTTTGCCTATTAAATGTTTACGGCCTCTTAAAGGTGTAAAGCAAGAGACATCAGTAGTAAATAAAATTATTCTCTAGTTCAATGCTTTGCCTAATAACAGAGGTATAAAACACTGAAATATGACTTCAGAAGTTAGAGGGGGAAATATGTCTCCATTTCTGCTGTACTGCTTTCTCCCAACACTATCCAGGGCTGGCTGCAGCCAGTAGGGGCTGCACACTCTTTCATGGCTCCCCTCAGCATGGATAGTGACATGCCTGCACTAGAACTTGTTGAAGGGCAGATAAAGCTGCAACAAAACAGATCAGCAGCTCAGGGACTGCATCTCTGAGATCTGCAAGAGCCAAACATTCAGACTGGTTTGTTCGTATTGCTCATATTGTCCCACACTTTCTTTCATCTTCTCTGTACCAAAACATTTCAGGTCTGCTGAGTAGGACTGATCCTCATCCTTTAGGGAATCACCGCCTTTCTGCCTCAAAATGGATGTGCTCTGCCAAGTTTCCTCCTTTGGACTGTGGCCACTTCTAAGAGTTGTTTTTAATTTAAACTTAATGACAGGTACTAAATCTGCATTTGCATCAGTGAGAGAAGCTCTCACATTCTCATGTGCTTGATTCTTAGGCAGCTGTCAACAGAAGAGAAGTCTCAGTGGGGATGTCAGAGGTATCAGGAAAATGTTTCAACTATTAAGATCTGATTCATGTCACTGGCTGAGTGAGAAGATCCTGAATCCTATAACTGTAAAGTCAAATAAATAATAATAATAATAAAAGAAAGTTTAACTAAAGGGAGAAGAACTCCACAGAAATCTAGTATATGGACAATGTACTTTCAAATTAAACAAAATGTGTAAGAGACATGAATCACTAAGCTGAGAACATGTTATTTTTTTGCTTTACTTTATTGCTGTGAGCAAGAAATCCCACTGGAGTATTGAACTCCATAAAAAAAAATTCTGAGAAAAAATTGAAAGATTGTTCAGTGAATATATCAAGACTAATTATTTCTAATTAAGCAGCAAGACAAGAGCCTGAGATTGTGTACAAACACAGCTAGAGAAATATGTTGCTCTGATGTATGGACTGTGTACATACAAGATGAGAAAATGTTCAAATTTAATAAGAATTAGGTTGAGCAATTAAGGCTGCAGTCAAATACTTACATTTAACTGTACAAAATGTGTAGTTGAAGGGCAGTTGGGGAGTCAATTAACCATATAAGATGCATATTGTACAGTTAAGGGTTGCAAATATTCCAAATTCAGTTACATATGCAAGAAAACGAGAATCAGTGGGAAAAAAAGTGTTTAGAATCATACATTTCTGAGGACACCAGGCAGAAAAAACAGAAGAGGAGTAGTGAAAAATGTAGGTAGATATGACAGAAAATTGACAATAAGGTGTAAAATCAAACAGACCACAAAGAAGACTGGGCTTTCTGATAGCAGGGGTGCAAACTCTCCATCAGCTTCTGAGTCTGAAAGGTTTGGTGTTGGAGGGTGGAGAAAGGATGGACAGAATTTCATTCTAACACTAAGGAAAGTGAGGAGGAATTGTATTGCAACAGTAACAGCAGCTGTTCACTAGTAAAAAAATTTAAGAGTGATAAATAGAAGTTTCATAATTGTCTATAATAATGTGCAAAACAACACAATTGCACATTGTTAACAGCAGTGATTCCATTATTCGAATAGGTTATTGGCTTTTTGATTTTTTTCTTTCCCGGCAGTTTGCTGCTAATCAATAAACATTATCAACTCTTGTACCAATTGTGTTTCAGGGCAGCTTTCTGAAGGGGGAATGTTGGACTGTGAGGCACCAGTTAGCCCATTATTCTTCTGCATGCTGTGGATTCCTCAATTTTAGAAGAGGAAATGAGCAGCCCTTCACACAAATCTCACACTATTCCTATGCTGCAGCTCCAAATTCAGGTGTCTCTTGAGTAACCTAACTCCAGGGAGGAGAAATCTGATTTCAGTATTCAATATAATTGCAGGAGACCAGGCTGCTGTGCCTAAACCAAAAGTTTTGCAGCACTCAATGCAGAGTCACCCTCAGATACATGTGGTCTGTGACACTCTAGTGAACACAACTTATGAGCTGCTGATAGGAAGAAGTCAACCTGCATGGAAACATTGAATAGCTTTGAACTAGCATATTTATTTAAATGGATTTTAAATTAAAGAGAGCAAATAAATTTAAACAAAAAGTTTGCCATAATGTTATTTCCACTTTGTGTTCGCCCAGATATTTGATTTCACAATGTCACAGTTACTTCTTCAAACTTGTATTTAAAGACATCTTTCCAGAGAAATAAGTAATCTTCATTTTCAATAGACTCGTCTCAAAAGTCAGCAAAGATGGGGGGGGGAAAGGGGCGTATTTCTATAATCCTTCTGTGGACATTTTCTGCGTGGGTTCTGTCATTTTGAAAGATGAGAAGAAAATTGATCCAACATTACTCATTCTAATTTTGGCAAATTCTAAATTATAGTTAGTAATTGTAGGAGCTATCACTCAAAACTAAGACGGACATTTCATCATTTATTTTTCTCGCTGAATATTTTTCAAGATATATGGGAATGATGGGCTTGAGCATCACTAAGTTATAATCAGAATTAAAAGTTCTTCAAAGTTAGTGCACGCAAAAACTTACTGCAAGCAGGAACTTACTGCAAAGAGTTGTGAGTAATAGCATGTAAATTCTTATTTAGAAAGCAAGGTTAGTTTCTGGGAAAAGATTATAACATTCTAAGAGCTACAGAATTGTCTGGCTTTTAAAAAATAGCATCCTTACAAGCTGGAGTTATTTTGCTGCCATGTAATTTTAATTTCACTTGTGTTTTCAGGCTGGGTCATTGAAATACATTTTTGGAAGTTTCATAATGCTCATATTGCTTTGCAAAACCACATCTCCCTGAAAGGACATCTGCAATGCTGCTTTTCAAAATTTCATCAGCCTCCAAGAGCAAATGTGCAAACAAGGTGAAAATGGTTTTATAAGCCTGTGAAGGCACTACTTCCAGTGTTTCTGCAATTAGAATGTAAAGACTTCTTTTATGTCTGGTTATTGCCATTACTATTTTCACCTCCTCATGATTTTCTACACATTTTTTCTCTTTGGATCTAGCCCAACCTGCCATACAGTTTGATATCTGCACTTGCAAGTGAATGTTAATCTCTGTATTATCAGAAATAAAAATTCCAAGAGTGTACATTTAAAAAAATCACCTTAAGTCCTCATTAAAAAAAAAAAAAAAAATTATTCAATCCTTTCAGAATAAATGTTTAAATAATTTCTTACATTTATTCATTGCCACCTCACACCTACATCAAATAGAAATTTACCAAAATTATTTTCACTTCTAGAGCTTTGTGGAAGAGTAATTCTAACACACAGGTTTCTGGAGACATAGAGGGACAACGGGGCATTGACTACAGGTGAAACAGGCATTACTTTCCTCATTCAAAGTCTAGGTGCTTTTGTGAAATTACAGGAATATTTCACATAATTATCCCATGCTTCATTTTGTCACAAAATCCTTTTATCTCCTGCATTTAAGCCACTTCTGATTTCCCTTTTTTTATTTTCCCATCCCACTACCCTCTAAGTTATAACTTTGATTTTCTCTTTCTGATTATCATGCTTGTTTTCCTTCCTTCTTTGCCCCATTTCTGACCTGCTAGTTAAGGATCTGTATTCTGAGTCTTTGGTTTAGAGTTCTGGTGGAATTATTGCTGTTGGGTAAATCTGAGGGCTGTGATAAACAAGTAGAAATTGATGTTGCTCTTCTTACTGTTCCTGTGCTTTCCTGATAATGAAAAAAATCACTTTTGAAGCCCTTGAAGCCCCACTTATCATTTGCTAATGGGTACTCCATAAATGAGAATTGGAAGATTTGTCAGTGTTGGATCATAAAATAAAGTATTTTATTCTGGTAATTCAAATATTCCCATAGTATCTTTTAATATTGCTGTTGTTGATAACAGAAAGAACCCAAATACAATTCTGAGGTTTTTTACTTACTCTAGAGAGGGGCTTTCTTGTCATAGGGATTTGTGGTTATAACTACTTGTCTGAAATTTAGGGAAAGTTCTTTGAGATTCTCTAGATGGAAAATATCTGTGGCTATGAGTACCTAAAATTGAGTAGGGTACTACCCTCCACTGAAGAACTGAAATTTGTAATCACTTTAATGTCCTTTGTCAGGGAGTTTAGTTTAACTATCTGCCAAGTGGAAGTCAGACAAGTAGCACAATATGTCCTCATCCTGGTGGAAAACCTTGTTAATAATAGCTATAGAAAGAAGTAACCTAAAAAAAATAATTTGAATTTGCAGTAGGGAAGTGTTGTATTATATGGAGCTGTAGAAAATGAAACCTCTTTTCTGCAAGAAACTGTCAAGGAGTTATTCATGCCAGTTTTTTTCCACCATGTTTTCTTCTGGCTAAAGTTAAAATTTTTAATCTCATAGCCAGACAATTGACATAAGAGTCTAAGGAATTAGTTTGGCTGTGTTTGCTGCCATCAGATTCTTTACCTACATTTTCATTAAACAAAAATTATCTTTCTCTCGTTAAGTTATTTCATTTGCAAGTTGCTTGATTGCAAGGCAACTTATTTTAAAACTATTTGAAACAGTCACTTAAACTTATCAAAGAATTCCTTTCTCTACTGGTTTAATCACTAATAAAGTTTCCAGATAATTTCATTCCTTTCTCATTGCTTTATTCTGACTGATTAGCAACCCTTTTATCATTTTGTACCCTCTGTTTAAATCCTGGTGCAAAAAAATTTTCCACTGAACTCAGTTCTTCAGAGCAATAGTCACTTTTTTTCACAAATGGCTGCTATTGGTTATACAATTCTTTATCTGCTGCCAATTCTCCATCTTTGTCAATCTAAAGTATTCCATACACATTCTGAGGTTCAGTGCTAATTTACTGGGGCCACCTTGTCCTTCTCCAATATCAGATTTCTCCAGCATCGCATCCAACAGTTTCTGATACACCTGAAAACACTCTTCAACAACTTGTATGTCTTCTCTTGTTATATAAATGTTTCCAATCACCAAAAAAAAAACCCAAAAAAACCCAAACATATTGATTTTTCTATTCACGGAAATACAGTTACAGACTTTCTTTAGAGTTCCTCACTAAAATATTATTAATGTGGTTGGAAACAGAAACAATTTTGACTCGAATAGCCAATCTGGAAGTGCAAATTATAAGCAATGAATAATAACTAGTCAAAGTAAACAACAGATGAAAAATTGAAGGTTGAAACGTGTTTACATAAACTGAATTGACTGAATTATTACCAATGACAAATTCTTTATCAAAATAGAAAACAGGAATTCATAGAAAGAACTAACTGCATCAAACAAATTATTCCTAGAAAATAATTCAGCTGTGAAACTTATTTTTGACCAATGCTTTATAATGCCCAAGGAAATAATCTGAACTACTCATGCATTCTTGGATTCTTTGGAAAAAACCTAAAAAACAGAAAATGAGTGTAATACCGCATCTGATATCCTACGGAACTCGCTATTCAGTGTACAGCATAAGTAGTAAATAAAATGGTTAAAATGAATCAAATGTAAATGAAATTGTTAGGATGCATAAAGAGTGAATAGGAAATCAGTACTGGGAAGTTCATAACATCACTGTGTAAATTGCTTATGAGACATCACTTGACATTTTTCATTCAGTTTCATCATATCTCAGAAAAGGCATTGCTGAAGGTGAAGGGCAGGAAGAGGATTGACAAAATATTATGCATAATACATTATGAAAACACAGTGATTTCCACAGAAGAAGAGATTTGAAAGATTGGGTCTGTTCTGCTGAGTGAGACATGACTAAAAGTGGGCATTTCAGGAAACTAGCAGAAATCTCCAGTGAACACACAGAAAATGTAAAAGAGATATCCAGCACCTACTGTTCTCACACATGAAGAGGAAAAAGAGGGAGTTCAATAAAACAATATACAAGCTGAAGCTGATCAATAAAAATACTTTTTACATAGCTATGGCTGAGGTACAATGCCCACTGACACAAAATAATTGCAAGAATAAACTTAGTAGTGTTTATAAAAGGCAATTGACCTTATATTGATGTATGGGCTAGAGAAATATGGGAGGCATATAATCCTCATCCCTCAGCATATATATGAAGTTGAGAAGTGACAGTAAGACATTACTCAAATGGATAAGTGAATCCAGAACCCAAACATGTGGATAACTGAATGCAGGAAGGGAAACAAGGGCTCCGGAAGAGATTGAGTTCAATAAATCTCCTCCAACCTGATGACAAGCTGTACACATTGATATGCAGGCCCTGGGAAAAAGAAATTACTTTTACCAAAAAGAAAACCAAATTATGCCTATGACAAAAGGCTATATTATATAATTTGAATCTAGCAAATGGTTTCAGACATTTTTAGTCATCTCTATTATGCACAGTTACAAAACAAAAGAGCAGGACAAGACTAGTTTGTCTTTAGCAACACAGCTTTTTACCTAAGGGATAGAATATTTGTTGTCTTTATTAAGTAACCTCAGACTTGATACGTTCTCCTTGAAAAGGCATGGGTAGGATGACAGTTGTTCCATCGTATGTCTTTTGCATATGTTTTCCAAATTATCTAGCTCTTTTTATATTAGCACTATGACATTCTTTCCACTACATCCATTTCTTCGACAGAAGAAAATTTTGATTTGACTTTGAAAGACAATCGCTTTCATTTCTTCCTTTTTTTGGCCCCCCTTATGGTTACTTGTCTTCATTCCAGAATTGCTTCTAACATGAAAACATCTATTGCCAGTTGTATAATCTCCAGGTGGTGGCTTAGCTCTAATTCAGACATCTAACATATTATTATGTGCAATATGTAACTAATGCAAATATATTTTAATTTAATTTAATATACACATATAATTTTTTAGAAAAAATATATTATCTGAAGAAAGTGGTGGCATTTCTTTGCATGGACACATGGGGTACCCCTTCTGAACGTGACCCAAGACTGTTGAGGTCTACGTAAAAATTTAAATTTAATACAGCAAATCCTGACTGAGTCATGGTCCTGCTGGCTGAGGAAATAGTGCTTCAAAGATTGAGAGGTACCAAAGCCCAAATTTAGCTCACTCTCTCAGAGGGAAATTACAGATCCTCTTCTTAACTCTGTGACTGCTCCAGAGGGAACTGAACCCACTTGGTCTTTTTTTCCCAAAGTTTAATTCTCATATTAAAAGAGCAGTACTGTAAATTGATATGGCAGTTTTTTCAAAATGCAGTGTTTATAGTCCTTTCAAAATACCTGAAAATGTGGAGGCTAATGCTGCCTAGTTAACTGCTGGCTTGCACATCTATGAAAGGTCTCTATGTTTACTGCATTTTTTCAAATGAACAAAAAAATAAAAAGAGAACAGAGCCTCAAACATTTATTTCAAACTACATCTGACAGGCCAGGGAAAACAGATGCATATATATTGGCATAAAAAGTGCAAATTCAGCTTCTAAGCAAAGGTTTATTTCTAAGGTTTCTTTCTCTTTTTAAAAAATTAAAAGATACACAGCACTAGTATTCAAATATGAAATGAAACTTCTAGGTTCACGATGAAGAAAGACTTTTGTGTTCATATTTGTAAAACCATTTTTTTCCTCTTTGCCTTTTATTTTCTTTTTTGACTACAGATAAACAACATATTTGAGGTGAACTTGAAACAATTCTTCTTTTCTCCTAATTTTTCAGATTTGACAGTAAACTGAAAACCCAATGATTTACACAGCTCTCCTCCATGACCTATAGTTCTGTGATTCATCACTCCCCACTCAAGTTTCATTAGCTGTTGTCTAAATGCTCATTATCTTTTGGAGGTGCATATTTTATTCTTTGCTTCATCTTCACTGATGAAAGAAATTATTTGCTCATTTATAGCACAGTCAACAATTGTATTAACTAGCCTTGCTGCATACCTGGAGCAAATTTTTCAAGAGCTAAGTAAACATGAAGACATAAAGTAAATTATTCAGTGATCATAAATCTTAGGATTTCTTCCTTCTCATTCAAAATAATTTCTTCAATTGTCAATACTATGATCAGAAGTTCTGACTGCAGTAAAATCTACAAATTTTGGACATAGTCATTATTCCCTATCTTACAAAACGCCACAAAATCACATGGCTACAACTTCCAATAGATCTAATTTCTTGTGTTTGCTATTCTCCGTAATCGAGAAGCCTTTATTTTTATTATAAATATTGTTCTTGAAGTTAATTTCTCTCTGACATTGAGTAATTCTTAATAACTAATATTTTGAGGTTGCCATTATTATCAGTCTGAGATATTTCAGTGTAAAGGACTAGAACTTCTGTGCATTTTGCCTTGAAATCTCCCCTGAAATCCAGCTGTGGGATGAAAGAGAAAGAAGCAGAAGTTGAAGCCTGTAGGTGTTAAGGAGGGAGCTGGAGGGAGGGTCATAACCAAAATTATGTGCTGTTTTGTGCCTTTCCTCCACAGAATTCCTGCTCTTGCATGGCAAAGCTCCAAGTGTGCCCATTTTGCAAATGAATTCCCTGAGAGGAGGGGACAAGCAGCTTGGACAGCAGCTTGGACATATTCAGTCCCTTAATTTTAAAGGACATTAAAGAAGAAAGATCAAAGTGTCTAAATGGCATTCACAGGGACATGGCACTAGGGATGGGGAGAAACTGTACCATAAAATCATTTCCCTCATAATCATAAGACAAATTGAGCAGGTTATGCAGAGCATCAGTTCCACTTTTCCCCATGTACCATAAACCACAGATTTCTTATTAGCACAGGGTAACAAACTGAATGTTGCAGTGGCACCTCCTAATCACACACAGCTGAGGGAACAGAGCAAAGAGCTGAAGGGCACTGTCAGTGCCTGATGCACTCCCACCAGCAGAGAACTTGTCAAAGAACCCCTCTGAAAGTGGGACTGACACGTTTCAAAACAAAACAGCCACACTGAATTTCAAAATAAAACATCTCTTTCTCCCTTCTAATCCATTTCCTAGAACTGTGGCTGTCGATCTGCTCTGGTGAAAGAAACCAAGCCCACCACCAGGTTACCCAAGGAGCTGGAAATTTGCAAATTTCAAGTGATGCATTTCATTTTGGCATCATCACAACTGTAACGGTGGTATTTGCTGCATAACTTCCATGGTCTGGTGCCAAAAAAGTGCAAAAAAATACAAGCAGGCATTAAATGTGTCTTTGTGGTGTATGTCATAGAATTTATCATCTTTATAATACACTACGGATTCAAATTTTAGATCTTTGTTTATTTGTGATGTTGCATAGCTGCTTGATGACCTGTAAATGTAGCCAAAGTTTAAAGGTGCTTCTCTGGATGGTGCTTCATGTATTGGAAGGTTTTCACACTACAGCTGATTCCAGAAAGATGCTAAAGTTTTGTGGGAGGGCAAACATCATAATGAAACCAAGCACTGTGACAAAAAAACCCCAAAAACCAGTCTGAATGGGTAAACTAAGTCTGAAGAATTTTACCTGATTAAAATAAATTTCATTCTGCTTTTTGGGATGTTAATTCTTTATATTATGTGTGTCCAACACTGTCCTTTTTTGTTTTATTAAACAAAGTTTCCTCATGCCATGTACAAAACATATGTTATCATATATATTTTATTTTAACCCATTCTTTTAGCTCTCTCTGAAGTTCTCTCAATAATTTTGCCAGACCTGCTGTAAGACTACGGGCTAATTTCCCCATAGCTCTGATATATCTTTCATGAACTTAAATTATTAACTAGATGTGAAATGACCTCCAGACAGAGTTCTGGTGTTGTGAACAGGTCTATGATGATTCTCCTCTTAAGTTTGGTCAGGTCTGAGAAATTCTCTAACAGGGCTTCTCAAAGTGCCTTTGCCACCCATCCAGGTACCACAGCAAGTTTTGCTGATCACACAAACAGTGAGAAATTTGTGTGAAAAAAGGTGTCAAGACAAGCCAGCACAGAGGAGCCACCTCTCACAGAAGAAAACAGTTGGAAAAAGAGCTGAAAAAAATTCAGTAATTCTGCTGCTGAGTCCAGGGCCAGTTCCCAGACTTTTCAAAGCCATGCAGACTATCTGTAGCAGAATTAAAAGCAGTTATTGTTTACCCCATTAACAGTGGGATGTTTTGGATGCCTTGGGACTCCTCATGTCAAAATCCTTTTCAGAAGAGAAAAAGACTAAAATTTGTGCACAATTTTCTATTTCTCTGATTGATCATCATCAAAAAAAGCTCTGTGTATTACTAGCTTCAGTGCTCAGCTCATTGAAATTGCTCATATGGATGAAGGCATTTTCAATTGCTCCTCTTTCCTCGCCTATCTGAGTGCTTTCCATGTACTGTGGGTAACAGAGGAGAAAAAGGAAGAACAGCAAGGGGACCACAATTTCCAGCTCTTTCCCTCTGATACCATTAATAAAAGAAGATTCTGTTGTAATTATATAACTTGGGAATAGAGAATAATCTCACATTTTAGTTTAAAATATTTATTTTACTTGCTTTATATTTTAAGCTCCCAAATACAGGGATTTTTTTGGTGGAGCAAAGATAGAGCTCGGAACTGGCTTTGGTTCACAGAGGAGCCTGTCAGGTACCACATGTGATACTTGCCAGCCCAAGGGCTCTTCCACTACCACAGCAAAAAGAATTTCCAAGAGAGTGAGGAAAAGATACAGTGAGATACAAGACTATATGGTTCCTGCTCCTAAAAGCTCCTGCATTATTTGCTTTGCTGCAGCCACAGATTTTTCCTATCCACAAAACTTGTGCCCTCACTTGTACCTGGTTGCCACCTGTCACTTATATTACAGGAAAGTTAATAGTGCACTGTTTTGACTCCTGGTCCCTCAGCAATATTCAAGAGCCACTTATAAACGCTTACTAGTGCTGCCCCAGTTCTAACTTCACTGCTTGTTCCATGTGTACAACTATGCCTTTACTTTACTATTTTCATCCATGCCTGTCTTCCATTGCAGCTGCTGTTTGGACTTAGGAAGGCAGAATATTCTTCATGTTTGTGTAAGGTCTGCTATTTCTAGGTCCCATCCCACTGCAGTCTCCTGCAGCTTAATCCTAACTTGGCAGACAAACTTCCTTTACCTGTAGAGACATCCTTACTTGCTGAGCCAGTTGATGGGTGGGAAAGTAAAATCATCTGCTAAAGGAATCATGGGCCACTGCACAGGCATGATGTGGGTGTTACCACCAGAGGGGCTGATATTAGTGCCTGGAAAACCAACTCATCTGCACAGCCCATTGCATGCTCCTGTGAAGCACAGATCCAACTCAAGCTGCTCGATTCCCTTTCTCTGGCACTCTGTGCAGTTCATTCCACAGGGGACATTCAGGGGCAGGTTGAAGGGTATGGGATCATGATAGCCTTGGACTTTTTGTGAGGGCAAGGTACCACATAACTGCAAAACCTTAGAGCTTAGCATAGATTTACTCAGTTCCTGCTGAAAGGCTTGACAGAATGAGACAGGCACATGGCATTCAGAGCAGCACTGATTACAGCTTTACTGCATCCTTCTGGCTAGAGGCATCAGTCACTTCTACAAGACAATGCC
This sequence comes from Certhia americana, assembly GCA_018697195.1. Lineage (NCBI taxonomy): Eukaryota > Metazoa > Chordata > Aves > Passeriformes > Certhiidae > Certhia > Certhia americana. The sequence goes on along the minus strand of CM031879.1, from coordinate 55,534,130 downwards.
ATCCCAAGCCTGTGCTTCCTGCTGCTCAGCAGGGTTGTGCCCAGAGTGGTGGCACCCCTAGCTCTGTTACTGCAACCCACGACACAACCATGGCCACTTACCCCTCATCAGTGCCTCTGCAGCATTGTGCCTGTAATCCCTTTGAAATAATAGTGTCTGACAGGCCAGGCACTGCCAGCTAGTTATGGACACTCTGAGCGAGTGACAAGTCACAGGGCTGAAATCCAAATGGCTTTAACCACTGAGAAATCACACTGATTCACTGCCTCAAGCAGCCCTTAGTGATGGGATGTACCTGCAGTCCCGGGATGGGGACTGCAGATACAAATAAGGAAACTAATCCAACACAGACACTTCCTGCCCATTATAGCAAAGGCTTTCACTGCAGCCATGGTTGGCAGCTTGGCTGAAAGCTGTGTTTGTGTTGCTTCCCACAGCACTGAGGCTGGAATGGCTACAGGAGGTGAGAGTAATTCAGACTGAGACTCACCTCTGCCTGGTATTTGCCTTCATCTTTCAGGAGCTGCAGGATTTATTATCACTTTGACCTGTTGCAAAAGGTTCGGTTTGTCAACTACAAACTACCCTGGTTATGCAGAATCACTGGTTAATTAACCTGGAACTCATAGGAAAGGAAAGGTGATTTTATGCTCCGCACATGAAAGGGTAGTATTTTGGAACACAATTCTAAATGCTTAGTGTGAGAAACTTATAGAAGAAGGAAGATGGTGTGCCCATTCTGAAAATTTCAAACTATTTTTAAAGTGAATTCAAGCTATCTACCCCAGAAACAGAGACACCTGAAATCCCTCCAGATTCCATCATTAAGACTCTGAATATATGAAATGCATGTTTTGTTTGCCGGTAGTGTTGGTGGGGATTATGAAAACTATTAAGAAGAGGGTTGGAAAAATCTCTTTTTAACATAATGACAAAAAACATTTACATAATCAGTGTAAAGGAGAATAAGAAACTGTCTTCAGGCTTTACCAAGGTAGCAAGTTAACTGGGTTTTTTTTGTATGATGGCATAGCAGCACTGCAAAATGGTCTCACTATAATTAAGTACTCTATAATTTGTATGGCTTAAGGCTTGAATGCCAACATAAGTTAGGGAAAAGTAGAGATATAACATTTTCAGACTCCAGACGGGTTTGTGTTAGTGAAGTTTCCGTGGGATGAGAGATGCCTCCCCACACCAGGCAGCCAAGGTCACTGGCCGCAGCTCCTCCTGTGGCAGGGTCTGACCACTTGGGAAGATCTCAACCCCTTGAAATCCCTAGAATTCAAAGAGCCTTGGTGCAGGCTCTGTATTAAGACACCCAGTATAATTTTTTGTCTTACAGCCTCTCCCAACACCCCTGTGATAGGACTGATGTGTTTGCAGTTCCTGCAGACAGAACATGGCAGCCTTGGCAGCCTGGAGCAGCACCAGGGTGACACTGTGAGACCCTGAGCTGCAGTTTCAGCCCACCCAGGCTGAAGGACAGGACTGATCAGTGCAAGCATCTTAACAGAAGCATGAGTAGGTTTTGCAGAGATATTTTGAGAAAGCTTTTCTCTTTACTGAAGGACTCAGTGTTAGTGTAAACCCACCACTTTACTGGGTTCTTTTTTTTTCCCCTAGGCTTTAATTCTGCATATTTCTTCGGGTACCTCACCAGTGATGCAATTGGAGTAAGGAAAAGATTGTGTCCCTACCTATTCAGCACAGCCTCATGCTCATGAAGTTAATCAACAGGGCAAATGGCTTGTGTGATCCTTTTTTCCACTTCCCCACTCTCCTAGAAGAATCCTCCATCTCCTAGCACCTGCCATAGCTGTGAATTCACCTTAGGTCCCTGGGTATTCCCCTAGGATCCCATGAATCATGGGGCACCCCACAGTTTTCCATTCTGGATCAAATCATTGCTGCATTCAGCTTGTTCTTTGATAAAAGTCACTCACAGCTGGAGTGTTTCCATTTAGGTATATTCCGCACATAAATAAATTACCCTGTACCTTTAGAGCTGTCCCTTTTATGAATTTTCATTTGAAGTAAAGCATAAAAATTAGTGGTAAAGCAAAACCCAGAAATATGGTTAAAATGGAGTCTCAAAATGTATCTTGACATGTATGAAGTGATCATTGATTTCCTGTATAATGAAACCATATTTCATCTTTTCCCTATCTTCTGGGAAGGTTTTGTGCAATTCACAACAGAAACACTTGGAAGTGGGTAGATTTTCCCTTTTCAGATTAAACACCTTGCCTCAGTTGCCATAATATGCTTCTTTCCCACTTTGTTACTATTTTTTCAGTATCTCTTGTGAAACAAAACAACTTGCCTATTGAGGCAGACAGCATTTTTCAGGAAAAATACATTTTTTCCTGTTTGTTTAACTGAGCTTGTAACTTTTTAACTGAATAAGCTAAAGTGAAATAGGATTTCACATATAAAAAGAGCAGCCTTCTACAAGAACATAACAAAAACAGAAATTGTCAATTAGTTGCATAAAAAAATAGTTTGTGGCTTTCTGCTTAGAAAATTTCAGGAAGTTAAAAAAATCAGTTACAAGGCTAAAACGTGATGCTTACAAGCTTTTCAAGAAACACAATATTAAACAAAGACTGATAAATTTTTGACACAACTTATCTCAATATTTTCCATAGCTGCTGAGTTCTGTGTGATAATTGCCTGGGCTAATGCCAGGGCTTGCTACCATCAGTGGGAGATGTTTTCTCCAGAGATCAATGCTCACTTGTTGTTTCCCTGGTGGCACTGCATCAGCCTGGTGGTGTTCCTCCTAGATCTGTCTGGGTCCTTTCCTCTTTGCCTGGCTCAGGTGCTCAAAATCTTGGAAATGTTTTGCCATCCTGCTTCTAGCCCATTTTATTTTGGAGGAATGCATTCATTCCCTAGACCTTTCTCCCTGGTATGTCCCTGTTCACTGTATGGGGCTACATAGGTAGCGAGAAAGAAAACAAAAAATCCCAGAGAAATAAAACCTAGGTGCAGAGGTCAAAAGGATGAGTTCCACAGAGAACTGACAGCCAGAATTTTCTGGCTGAATTGTTGCTTTTTTTCTGTGTGTTTAGCGTTTTGTTTCCAGGCAAAACACATTTGAGGGTGTGGACTATTGAAAGCCTCGGGTGCAGCGTTTGTTTTGTTTGCTTCATACAGGAAAGCAGACCATATGTTTACTCAATTTCAGCCATTCCATTCAATAATCCACACACTTTATTTGTTGTCTAAACATTTGTCTTAACATCTCAATGACAGTAACATAATTCTTGATGGGTAACAGTAATAACCCATTTGCAAGCACCAGAAAAAAGCAAGTAATTTTAAAAATTAGGATGTGAAGTCAAAAGATGTCTGCAATATGATTCTTTATCTCTCAGTAGTGTTAAATTCTATAGAATTATAGACACTGTAGACAGTGTCCTGACATAAATAAAGACTGAGCAGCAGCTATAAGAGAGACAATTTTGAGTGGATTGAATGGACTACAGTCCTGTGGTAGATCTCTAATCTACATCTATTCCAGAATAGGATGGATTTGAAAGTTTGATGAAACAAGATCACAATCTCCAGAGTCACAGACAGAAAAAATGCACTGTACAAAACAGTCAGCTATCACAGAATGAAATTTAGACAGGCTGGTAAGACACTGCCTAACTTTGATGAAAGTGCTCATCACAAAATTGTCCTTCCAGTGACTCAGTGCAGCACTTCAGTAAATGCAGCTATTGTTCTTTTCCTCTGATATACACTGACCACACGAGAAATTGAGCAATCCAGCACAGCCTGTGTCCCTGTTACATTAACAAGAAGAATCTCATCAAGGATTCTGTGTTCCATTGTGTGCTGTAAATTACATAGTGTGTTACCAAGCTTTTAAAAACAGGTTGCAAAAGAAAGGAGTCACTCTGCCCAGAACTTGCTAATGATCCAACTGAAAATGCAATGTTGTATGTTAAGAATGGAAATTAAATCCTCTTAAATTAATTAAATATATAAAAAAGGAAAAATCAGAAGAAATAACATGCTAATAAGGCCCTGGTAATACAGCTGTACTTGACAAGGAATATTGATTACTGGGCTGTTTCACATTTGTTATGCACTAATGCACTGAGCACACATAGAAAAGTGACAGCTCTGAAGTAATTACATAGGAATTGTCAGTACATTCATTTATTTGGGTTATTTCACTGCAGTGGCATTTCTATAAATTATAACATGTCACCTTAGTTATACACAAAAGTTAAATCATTTATCTTCCATTAATCATAAAACAAGAGCAGAAAAGGTCCCTTGACAAGAATTTAGATAAAGGCCTTAATAAAAATTGTAATGCTTTAAGACTTCTGGCTGACTTTTTTTTTTTCTTTTTTTTTTTAATATAATTAATTGAAGCTAGATTTAATTGTTCTCCAGTCATCTAGGGTGAAGAGAATACAACTGCAACTTTCTCCAGTGTAAATATTTATGAGCTATAAACACTCAAAACTAGCTTGAAATAAACTCAATTATTTTCCAGAGGCCATTAAATAGTCAACTAACACTTGTAACTTGTATTCATGAAGTTATCTCTATTATCTAATCCTGAGTCTACTGACCTAGAGAAAGACTCATTAGATCCATCACATACCTGATTTAAGACCCTTTGATTCATCCTTGTCACCAGTCACAGTCTAGAATACCCATTTTATTCAAAGAATGTTATGAGCTAGTAAGTGCCACATCTGAATGAAACGCTTGCCTTTCAGAAGATTGCTAATACAGTATTTGAAAATTATGAGAAACCTTATAGCTAAAACAATCGACTCAGATAATAATTATCAAGTCAATGTCTTTTTAGAGAAGTCATTGACATCTCTGTAAAAGCTGGAATTTGGGTTTTTTTGCTTGTTTGTTTGTTTCACTGTCTGGAGTGAGGGGGAAAAAATAATTACAAAAGGGAAAAGCCATCATTTACGCAAGCCAACAACATTCCTTTGCAGCAAAGAAGGCTAACCCTGTCCCAGGCTGCATTAGAAGGGGGACTGCAGAAGATGACCACCAGATATCCCCTCTAAACTCTGCAATTTTATGCCTCTGTGAAAAAAAATAGGGAAAGAGAGAGCAAGAGAGAAAGAGGGAAAGAATTATAACAATTTACCTGATTCCAGCAGTCTGAAACACAGATGTTTATTTCCCACTAAAATAAAAATGCAAAATATATTAGGTTGAATTATTTAACTTTGGTTTTCCTTCTTTATTTGGTTCACAGTGCATTTGTGTAATATTTTATCACAATATTTTGTAAATTTCATTTTGTAAGTTTTCAAAAAAAATTTTGTAAATTTTCAATATTTTGTAAAGTTTTATCGCAATTGTAAACCTCTTAATTTTGATCAATGATGGGGTTTTCCCCATTTTGATCAATGACATCTTTTCCCCCCCCTAAAGTAAATTGCTAGACTGCTTAGTTAATGATCTTGAGGATGTTCATGTTGTTATGTCACTCTTTATAAACTACTACTTTTATTAAAGTACAACTATAAAGCCCATGCCAGTGATCTGGGCTTGAATTAAACATCTCTGATACTTAACCTTTTCCAACTGAGAAGCAGAAGAGACTAGAGCAGAAAACATGATAAGTTTATGAAGCCTATGATTCATTAACTTAAAAAGAATTTTCTCAGTGATGCATAAGCTGACAAATCTGAAGATGTAACTTATCCCACATTTTGTGAATTTATTCAGCAATTTTTTATTTTTTTTTTTTTAATTAAAGATAGGGAAGAGAAGTTCCTTTCAAACTCTCCTCGAGAAATTTAAAACCAGGACTCCAGACACTGTTTTCAAACATTAAACTTTACAGACATGTTAAATTCTCTCTTTATATACCAAGTAACTTAAACTGTTGTAAACTTGCATGAGGAAGCTGGAACAGTGCTACAGAAGCATGGCTGCAGAAAAACTATATGTCACAGCTTACTCATAATTGGAAAGTAAAAGGACAATTTTCACAGTCTGAGGTTGCTGACAGTTGCTGAGAAAGATTTGAGTGACGCTGGCACACAGGCTGAAAAACATTAGTTCATAATAAAAATCCTTGTTGTTTTTTTCTTCTGAATATGAAATAGGATTTTAATTCAGCAATGGATAAGCCTTCAAATGGATCTGGAGTTACAGTTTGCTTCAAGGCTGAGGAGTTTACATGATTATGCCAACTCTAAATTTCTGCCATTTGTAAAATGAGGCTTAGCTGTTAAATGACACTATCAGTGCACATCTGCCATGACAGCCAATGTATATTTTATATATTGAACTGATGGCATATCCGTGCTTCTTGATTAGAGGATATTTGGAGGTAGGTTTCTACTGCTTCTCTGTTCTGGATAGCCCTAGAAGCTCTGACTGAACACTGTTCATCATGTTTTGGGCTCTCTGACAAAAATTGCAAGCGAAAATAAGGTATTAAAAGACAAGGAACTTCCGTGTACATTTGAGAATGAAGATCATCAGCTACATCTTTGGACAACGGTTCAGTCAAGTCTGTAGCTCATTAATTTCCAGCTGTTTCTGTACCTGATCCAGTTCACACTAACTCAAGTGAGAAAATTTAAGACACAAATTGCCAGACAGTTGTGTATAACTTCACCTTTTCTCCTTACTTCCAACTTCAGTATTCTACTGGGAGAACCACAGTGAGATTATGGACCAAAAAGTTGATATATTTATTTCTAAATGCCAGTAACAAATCAGACAGTGTGACCCAGTGCAATGAAGGGAAGCAATTACTTTTGAAAGGGTGAAAAAAGGCTCTGATTTGTACTTTGTCAGTTATAAAATACTTTTAATAACTTCTTTCCCCGATGGCCACCACTCCTCATGTGTCACTCTGGGTTATCCCTGAGGTATGTTTATGTAACAGTCAATTGGCTCTAAAGGTTGGTTGTTTTTTTTCCTGTTGGGTGAATTTGACAGTCAAGTTTGAGAAGGGTTTAACTGCCCATTAACTGTTACTAATTTACAAGAGAACTCCTGCAGAAAACAAACAAATAAGCTTGCAATTTGATGCAACATCAGTCTGGAACACCAAACAAAGCCATTAGGAACAGCCCAACTATTGGGATTAGCAAACACAGGTGGCTGGGGAGAAGGGGCAGTCAGGCAAACACTAGAGCTATGTCATTCTCTGGCACAGTTAGCATGATTTCCTTCAGTTATTAATCATCCTGTGGGGTTCAGAAATTACTGAAAAAATTCACACACAAAGGCAAATTTAAAGCTCATGTTCACGTTTAAGAATGTTGATGTTCAGTAAATAAAAAGACACTGTTCTTACTTTTTCGGAACTCATCCATAAAGACAGAATTTGAGAGTCAAGTGCATTTCATGTAAAGGAACTGCACACAGCAAAGCCAGACAAGCTCAGCTAGGTGTCTTGTTCCAGAACTTGAAATTTGCAGCCACTTTGCATTGTGTGTTAAATCCTGCTGCAAAGAGAGTCTATGAAGGTTGGTGGACAAGAAGGTTGTATTAAATCCATTTTCTCTTCTGACATCCATTTCCAGCCTTTGGTGAGGCCAGCAGTGATTACGTAAATATCATTAGTCATAAAAAGTCCTTTTTCCCCTTCATTTTTTTAGTTAAAATAAAAAGAACTAGAATGGAGAATTCCAAAAGACCATTATATGAGTACAGCTGGTAATTGATGTTCACTTGTTATGTGGAAAACAGAAATATTTCTTCTATGTCATCATACTTTTAAATGTTACATTTAAAGCCCTAATGCAGATTAACACCTCATAGTATTAATTCCATTGTACAAACGAGGATGCCTTTATTTTAATGAACTTATAGTATAAGCAAAATGTGGTTACAACATTCACATAATTATTTGGTACCATTTAATTCCCAGTGTCTTTGAAAAAAAATTAATCAAGTTTAATTGTTAAGACTGTGCAAGAAACAAGAAGATCATGTTGCTGCACACTACTTTGGTGGATCAGGACTGGTTGGCATCTGTCAGGGAGCATTTTCTGCACCAGGAAAAAAAAAAAAACAAAAACAAAACAAAAACCCCAGATGAAGTCAACAAAGGATAGGCTATATTATTAAAAGAATAGGGTCTGATAGTTATGGAGTGGAGGACTGAAAAGGTAGGGAAGGGGCTTCAGTGCAATTTACAGAGGCAATAAAAAGTATTGTCGCTTGGAGGATTTTATCACACAACATTGCCAAAGTTGTTTAAAATATCACTGTGCCACAAGACTAAGTAAAAGCAATGAAGAAGCAGAAGAAAAAAACTCTCCTCAATCTCACGATTGTTTTTTCAGTTTATTGGCAGGAACAAATCTGTCAAATTACATTACCTGATGCCATCTGAAATGTATCTGCCAATCCTAAGGAAAATATTTCTCGTCTTGTTTTGAGTGGGGATAGACGTTAGGGTTTTTTTAGTTGGTTTGCTTTTTTTTTTTTTTTTTCCTGGTTGAATGTCCTTTTAGCCTTTTTACCTGTATTTTGAAAGAATCATTAGTTTGAAATTATAATTCAGTACATTTCATTCTCATCTTTCAACAGAAGAAAAGAGTAGCCTTCCTTTAAATATTTCCTTCTTTCTGCCCAGAGCTACTTGGTAAATTTGTTATGCTACTTGAATTAATAATAATCCTGTTGACCCATTTTTATGGGGTAAGAAATTGCTGCCTCACAGTCTTACCAGTTGAATAGCACCCAGCAGACCCAAACAACAGGTTTTCAGCTCAGAAAAACAAAAGGCAGAGTCATGCCTGTGTTTTCTTTGAAGCTCTCCTGCAGCACTATGAACGAGTCAAACTGACTCCTTGATCAACCCTTCTATGCAGATAAACCTCTCTGGGGAGCTGGGCTGAGGTAATGCCAAAGACATCTCTCTCCTTGTCAGATCATCTACCCAGGGTCATAATGTGACAGGAAAGAGTTGAAGGACACTTAAAGCTGTCCTAACAATACCTGTCCACAGGAGACCTTTAAATTAAAAAATTAAAAAAAAAAAAAAAAAACAGCATGTAAAAGTGGTTTGAATTCATCTTTGTTGTCTGTCATTAGTGCTGTGTTGGGCACAAATGGGCCAAACTACAGAGTCCAGACATCAATCACCTGCTAGACAAATCCCTCTCACAGCACACTGCCTCTCTCAAGGGATCACGTGTTGTATCTGCTGTACCTGGAATGCAGTCCTTTGGTTTTGATATGACATTTGTTTCCACAGCAACCAACTGGGAAATAACTATAGGTGATATAAACTACATAGGCAGGATTGCTATGACAAACAATTCCAGCCTGCAAATCAAAACACAAAAGGGAATGAAAAATAAATTTCATACCATCTATATAGACATGCACTGAATAGTCAGATACAGGCAGAATTCAAAGTTTCCAGTAGGCTTCAGCTGCATATTTCCCAGCTATTATTCTATTAAAACTTGTTTTATCACCTGAGGTTGTAATTTTATGTTGAAGCTATAAATAAAGCCATCATGAAATTCTCAGAGCAAACAGATTACTGCAGTAATGATAACCAGGATGCCATTTATTATCATGTATATTGGCAAAGTCTCACACTTCAGTGATAAGGATACTTCAAGAAAGTACTTATTGCCTATTTATTTATGACAGTAACAACTTAAGCATCCCCAAAGATTAGAAAAAATCAATTATTTGATTATTTAAGGACAGAAGCTGCATGAAAAGATCATCTTAACTGCCTTCCACATAACACAATTCTATTACATCAGCCAATCACTCATAGAAGTATAAAGACTTGCACTTGAAGACAAATTTCACTGCTAGGGGCACAGCTGCTGTTTGACAGTGCTGCACTGCCCCAAACAGAGCTGGAGGTGTCACAGCCAGGAGCAGCACCCCGCTCTGCCAGTCATGACACCTGACACAAAGAGGTCTGTGCACCCCTGGATGTCAAAGCTTTTCCTCCTGGGAGAAGGAAAAAGAAAAGGTCCAAAGAGCAACTAAGCTAGCCTTTTGAGAAATAAGTCTACCTTTAAATTTGTCCTTTCTGGAAAAAGCATTCATTAAACTTAAATTGGGATATTTTCTTGTCTGGGGACCTTAAGTATTTCACACAATAAAAATATTTAACACAAACGTTTTCAGAAATTCATTGATCACATTGTAAACTCTCCATGTAGTTAGGTGCTGTGCAAGCAGTCACAGTCCCTGCCAGAAACAAGAATGCTTTGATATAAAATAAACAATAGTACAGGAGAGAAAGGTGGATAAAAGTCATTGCACTAACCCCTGTTTATTTATTTTGGGTATTTTACTTAAACAAGTCTATACACGTTCATTAAAAAACACAGAGAAATGTAAAAAAACGTGAACCAGGAACAACATTTAGCATTCCAGCCATTAATATGGATGATTTGTGAGATATAGCAGATTTGAAGAGAGATGTGGAGGATAATGGTGTACCATTGTGATATTTCCCAGTTCAACCAACCTCACTAAAAAAATAAGCCTCCAAAGCTCCCTGTGAGGAGGGCAGCACTATTATTCCAATTTCATTGAGGGAAAATGAGTGGGTTAAAGTTAAATACAGAGACTGAAGTCACACTAAACTTGTGTAGCTCAGCTTCAGAATGAAGCTCACCTAGGTCCTGCTTCTTTCTTTTAATAGCATGACCATGCTGGCTTTCTAAAGAGCCATGAATATATTAAAGAAATTGCCTTTCTTCTGTCACTGCATGGGCTGGCACAACAGGCTGAATGCAAACAGGGTGATTGCAGCAAACTGATTTCATAACCATACCTTTTGGGGGCTCAGGGATAGGAGAGATGGATGGATATGTGCTGGAAGGCATTCCCTCCACATGGTCTCTGCTTTTGCCTCACAATACTGAATTCCCTCACAAAGATTAAATATGTGCATAAACACAGGTGAATGAAGCTTTTAACTTTTCTGCTCTTCACCAGCTGTTCTTCCATTCCACTGAATTTTCACTTACTGCATTTTCAGATTGACTGTGAAAATGTGGGATATATCAAAAAACCTCACAGAAACACACAGAAGTATGGAAGGATGAAAAAAAAGGAAACAATTGAGAGACTGGAAGAGTTCACAGAAAGCACTCTCTGCTTCATAAATTTGATTTGAATTATTATCACCTCAGAACCCTCAGTCAATGCCAGCATACAAAATTTGGACTATGTCTGATAAAAAAAAACCCTGTAGGTAGAAAGTAATTCTCCATGTATTTCTCTGAATTTTGTGCTCAGCAGATTTACAAAAGGGATGTCCAGAAATAAAATGTTCCCTCTTTGGGCCAATTAAAGGGTAAGGCCATAGTGGTAATAGAGAGAACTGGACTTCTGAGACTCCAGGAGAACCATATTACACTGCAAGAGAATGTTGAACAGCTTTGAGGCTGAAAATTGTGACAGAAATGAATGTTAGTTTAGGGAAAAAAGGAAACAGATCTGGCAAATATTCTCAAATCACTCTCGCTGTTCCTAAGGCAAGATAATGAAAGATCCCTAATCCTGTTTGGTTTGGGGTTTTTTTTCTTAAGATAAAAAGTTTATTTGGTTCTTGGACAGTGAATATGAGGGTTATTAGTTTTGTTTTGAATCATTAGGGCTAGCCATTCCCTTTCTGCTTCAAAAAGGAGAATAAAGAGAAAGCAGTAGAAGCTTCATTTGGAACATAGCTACACAGAGCAAATCCTCAGCTCATCTACTTGTCTGGGAGATGGAACTAAAGAGAATTTACCCTTAGGGAAAATTTTCTGCTCTAAGATGCTGAGATTCACATTTTCACTCACAGAGCTGACCAGTACCAGATGTCTTGAGAGTCAGACAACCTGCAAACTCTCGACCTTCCATGAGCAGTGAACTGTCCCTCCTTTCTTCCCTTCCCCAGTCTGAGTACTCAGTGTGAGTGCTACTATTCTCTCTCTTCTTCTGGATCCAATTTGTCTGCATAGTATTGTAAATTCCTTGTGTCTAGCACTGCACAGAGTGTGTAAGAGCCCTGAAAGATGGGAAGGTAGTTAGTAGTGCTATTCTAGTGAAGCTGTTCCAAGCTTATATCTGCACAAGGGTGAAAATGCCTCACTGTGGGAAGTGCTGTGCATAAGCAAAATAAGACTTAGACATTTTTGCTTACTCCCTGCCCCCACTTCAACACATTTTTCAGACCAAATAAGAATAAAAGTAGAAGAGGAATTCAAAGCACGAGTGTAATTTTTTGAGACAATTTAATGCCATCCCCATGAAGCAGATCCATGTTATAAGGTGGTAGATGCACCTATGCACTGCTGAAACATCACAGAGCACATATTTCTACAGCCATCATAATTCTCAGCACTTTGCATAAACTAAGCACTTCAGAAAGTTGGAAGGATCAAAATGATGAGGTGGATTTTTTAACACCATGCAAGTTATTTCCTAAATACTTATAATTACGTATTTTTTTAAAAAAGGGGGGGCTAGAAAGGAATAATTAGAATATGACAAATTATTCATCAGTATCTCCCCACGCTAATGAGACAGTTCACAAGGCAGTTAATTACACCAGACTGATTAGTGCATCCATACTTATGCTGACACATCTGTAACATGAAAATCAGGTTGTACTGAAAAGTCTGCTGCTGTTACTAGACTTCACCAAATAGTGTCTGAAAAACATTTCAATGTTTCATCTAAAGGATTTGCACAGCTTAAGTTAATTGGAGATAAATGTATTCATCCAGACTTCTTTAATTTTCTACATTAGGCTACTAAGGGATTTTTCATATTTTTTATTATTTTTAATAAATGATGCAACACTAAAAATTAGTCACTTTCTTTCCTTAATCAGAGGAGAAAGTAGGTTACTGCTCTGCATCCCATAAAACACAAGAACCTCATTAAAGATTTGGTATTTGACATCGGTCAGGGAGAGTTTTGTACATCACCACAGTTGGATTTCACATTAAGCATTCCAAAGGATGTTGCAATAGCTGATCTAGACACTAAGAACTCATGCCCTGGGTCAAATTCTGATTTCTCTTCAGTATCATCCATCATAAATATTTTTCCCCTGAGGCTGGTTCTCAGATTCCTATTGAGCACAAGATCACTGCACTTTGTCTTTCTCCTGTGCAGGGTCCTTGCTGCAACAATCCCAGTTGTGAAGGACCCCTTGGGCGTCCATTCCCTCTGGAGAACCAAGGTGAACAACTCTTAACCTTTCTCCACTGACAGTCACTGCTGGTGCCTTGGGCCTCACTTTTGCTTCCATGTCTAGGGGCAGCTGGGACCAAGGTCACTGTCTTTGGAATGAACCTGACGTGAGAATAATAACTGAAAATCACCCTCAAGAGCTAGCATGCAAATTAATACTTTACAGACTGTCCTGAGGTTTTTCTTTTTCTTTATAAGATCCTGCTATTTACCATTGAAGTTCACATGATATAAGATCCATCTGTACTCTTCCTTGGCCATAACAAAAACATTAAAAATGAGCCTCTTCTCCATCCTATGGTGCAGGATGGAAAATTCACAGGTACACAAAGGTGTCCTTGCAGTTGAAGTGAATGGCTGCAGAGCAGCTTTGTGCCTGGAGAGAGGGAGGCAGGAGAGGCAATTACACTGAAATCAACAGATATTTTGACAAATTGCTTGCAACATTTTTATAAAATGCTTCAGATTGTTGTGATTTGCCCAGGTCCATCCTTCCTGGATGGCAGGTGAAGTGAACAAATCAGCGTGGTTTCTGTAAGCTGCAGTTAATGGCTGCAGTTAATGGCTGCAGTTAATAGTTTGTGATATTGGTAGGAAGGACAGGAACTGCAATTAGTATTATTAAAGAGAGAAAAGTCTTAAGGTTGCAGAAGTTGGGAGCACCAATACTAATTAATTCCACAGAATTAAATGGTGGTGTCATTATGGAATGTGTGGTTTGGAATAAAAAGGATGAGGCTTTAGAAGACCACAAAAGCGTTTTCTCAGTCACTTTGATACCTCTTTCTTTTTTTTTTTTTTCCTTTAATCTTTTTGTCTGGGAGCAATGTATCACGTAGAGAGAAAGAAAAAGAACATACCATAAGCAGCATGAGGCAGGGGTTTTGCATTGCACTTGTGCTGTACCCTAGGAGACAAAGTCAGAAACAGGCTGAAGTCTGTGTACCCTGTGAAGGCTAGACAGAGGTGGGATCATCCCTAAAAGCAAATGCCTTCAGGGTTAGGTGTTTCAGGAGATGGAGCACAAGCTGCACTACAAGTAAGCGTGAATCCACCAGTCTTGTGGAAAAGCACAGACTCTTCTGGTCAGGAAGAGGCTAGTGAGTCCTTCTGGTTTGTATGATCCTGCAACCTTATTCTGCAAAGAGACCTGGGAACAGTTGTCTGAGTGGCAATGACCAGCTATCTAAGATATATGGTATATGGGCCTTTAGTCTTCCTCACAATTTTCACAGAATGCACCCCACAGAAGCTGTCTGTATTCTGGCCAGACAGGGGAGATAGGAGAATGGATTATATACCAGTGTTTATTAATGCATGTTAATAAATATATTAACAGCACAGGCAACTTTAGAATTTTGGGGGAGAACTACACCATCCCTATGATGGCTGGAGAAGGCACTGGCTTTGTGCAGGCATGGAAGGCTACTAAAATTTCAAGCAGGTCTTTTTTGTGATGGAAAATATTGCAGAGAGCTGTCCACATACAACTGAAGACCTTTGCCTTCACTTGTGCCACACAGAGTGACAGAGAGCATCTTTAATTTCATCACTTGAGTAAAGAGCCACTGCCCAGAGGCAAAACTGGCAGAACTTGGCTACAAATACTCCAAGAGTATTCACAGTCAGTTACATCTTGCATTTGACATGTCTGGGTGGGAGAGAAGCTGATGCATCATTGCCTGAGTGTGCAAGTTGCTGGTGTGCCCACCAGAGGGTTATAAGTTGTGAAAAGCTGACAAAATCCCATCAGAGAGCCCAGGAGGCTTCTCCAGTTGCCACACAGCCACAGGACACCCTGACATTGAGATAAGCTGGGTTTCAATGGCAGAGTACAGTCTTCCCTACAGGCACTAGGATTACATTCTGAAGGTAAATTGGAGTACTTCTAAGTGAATTTCAGTTTAGCTGCCTTGGAGTAGATAGGATCTAAGACCAGAAGCCAGGAAGAAGCTGCAGGGAGATAAGACCAGAAAGTGAAATATCTTTATTTCTTTATTGTAAACCTGAGTGGCAGTTTCGCCTGCTTGATTTGGAAATATCAGCCAGCCTAGGTGATAGAACTAAGGAGCAGAATCAAGTATGTGAGCTTTAGCAGTGTAATAAGGAAAACTTAATCCCCAAACTAACCTTACTTTCTCATAAGTAAGATATATTGTATTTTGAGTTTACAATGAACAGGGATTATCCTCCAAAATAAATAATAAAATAGCATCCCAAATCTACGACAAAAGTTAGATTCTGAAGTTTTAAATTTGAAATAATGACCTTGACACTTTTTCTCAGAGTTTCAGACACAAAAAAAAAAAAAACCAATCAGTGAAGTGAATAAAGTTCTCTTAGGAAAGATACAGTAAGAAATAAGAGAATTGGAGCTGAGATGCATCCTATTTCTTTTTCAGATATTACACTAGCTTTTCCTTTCTCCTTGTCCTTCCCTAGTTAGAATCCCTATTTTGCATGCAGAGCCAGGTCCATGATAAAATTCCTCCATCTCATCCACTGACTACAGCCAGCCTCACCCAGGGAAATGGATTGAAGGATTCAGCAGGACCACAGTGTGCTTAAATCCCTGAAAAAGGGAGAAAAAGGAGAGCTGATAGAACAAAATAATGACCACATCCTTCCTGTCGAATAATAACAGTTACCATTAGGGATGAAATTTCCTTCTAGAATACAAAATGCCATGATAGTGCTATATCAAGTGTTATGTCTTCAAGGCCGCTTTTGTGATCAAAACAAAAATAATAAAAGCACAGTCTCCTTATTTTTGTTCACACACACACACATTTTCTTCATGTACTGGGAAAAATCAAATCAAATTAAATCATCCCTTTCTGTGCTTGAGAACATCAGATTTACTGCAACTTAGAAAAGTAGTACCCTTCAAGTGAGTGCTGACATTTTGACATGTTCATAGCCACAGACACATTGGTTTAAACCCCATCTCAGCTTTCAGTCAAGATGTAGATCTGCAGGAAATATTAGCTTTCCCATTCTTTCATTGTCTTCCAAACAATTCCTTAATTTGAATAACTATTTTTTGTTGCCCAGGTATACTTCAAGTTCCAACACACACACACAGAAATCAACTATTTAAAACAACACCGGCTTTAACAAAATGATCCATTTCATCCTCTTATAGAAGCTAATGAGCCATTTTGAATTTATTGTGATGGAAAGATGGTGTTTGTTTGCAATTAGGCTAATGAAGATTTATTCTCATGAGAAGGTACTTTAAAATAATTATTTTCATTAGTTCTTATAAAAAAATAATGATATATCTCTGCACAATTTAGCTTTGAATACCTGGCATCTGAAAACACATTCTCAGATGTTTCCAACTACTGTCTTACAAGAGGGAAAGAAACTCCCTCCTGCTTAGGAGACAATTGAGTTGACATTTTGGAGCTTAAAATGGGACCTCAATTTTAAGTACTTGTAACAATGTATAACATTTATGAAATCACAGTAATTTATCAATAACTCAATACACAGAAGCACTCTGGCTCAGCCCTGCAGGATTTCTATATCTATCCACAGCTCAAGGCCTATATCACTTCAGTCAGCTTTCTCTCACCCACAGCCACTAATCTTGATCCTTCTATTTGATTTTTGAGTCCTGGCATATGCAATGGATACTTAGAGTTTTCTTAATGATGCTTCCTAAGGAGCTGTTCTGAGATCTTTCAGGACTTCCCTGACCTCCAGATGTCCTTTTAATAAAGCTTTCTGCAATATCTCAGTACTCATAATCCTGTAGCTTTTAAATAACATCCCATCTAGCAGTACTTTGGTTTTAGGGGTGAAGAACAGGTTATGCCTGTCACCCTGTCCTATCTCTTAATTGCTTTTTTGCAGGATTTTATTTTGCAGCATTGCTGATCACAGCCTAGTTTCAAAGGTATCTGGACAGGATTTTTTTTAATCAAATACTTGTATACTTCTCTTTATCCACTCCTCTCTTGGGCATGCTTTTCTGCAGATGAAGAGCTACCTACAAAGAGTTCAATATCTTTGTGTGCCCTAATAAAGGTTTGATATTTTCCCATAATGCATTTGAAATGTGAAACAGCATTTGTGTTGCGAAATACAGAAGCATCCTTGCTGCCATGACCTGCTTTACTGCTTTGAATGTGTTAGGTACCTTTTTGAGAAGGACTCTGCTTCACAGGAAATGGATTCCATTTTATCCATACATTTCATTTGTTTCCTTGCAAAGACAAATGAATACAATATTTTTTTCTCTCCAGTGAACCCAGAGCTTACTGGGTTTGCTGGCCCTTTTTTACCATGCCCAAAACAATTATTTTCTGAATTGCTTTTGCTTTTGTTTCAACTTTACAAGAACAGAAACAATCCTAAACACTGAGCTGTAGCTGCATTGGGATCTTTGAGTCCCTTTCCTTCAGTAGTTCCAGTGTTTTAATTTAAAGAAAATACTTGTTTTACATGAAAACATATTTTAACTCTGAAAAGTGTTGCTTTTCATGTCTACTTCATTACCTGTTGTTCTAACACAAAAACTTTTGCAGGTTCCATGGGTTTTATTCACTTGAAGTGTAAGTTTCTGTGCTCTCTTCCATAGAGATTAACTATCATAGCTCCAAATCTGGCATCTTTATCTCTGCTGAGCTACACAGTGAGACATATGGAATGCCATAAAGTGAATTCATTATCCTACATCCAATAAAAGTGTTTTGGCCTAATGGCCATTCTTGGTTAAGCAAATGCTGACTTCTTATGAAGAATTAACTCTTAGTAGACAAAAAACAATTATCCTAGGTATGTTGTCTCCTCTCAAAATCTAGACTTTTAGTTAGTCTTAAATAACTTTTAGTCAGTTAAGACTGTCAAATATGCAAACCTTGTGGGAGATCTGTTTTCAGCTTGTTTTCATGTGCTCACAGTACTCTTATTTTATGTCTTCGAAGAGCAGAGTACTCCAATGTCAATGCTACAATTACACATTTAACAACCTCTGCTTGAGGTAACAGAAGGCTGCTTAAGAAGAAATTCTCATCAAAAATAAAGGTTGTCTTTTTGTCTTTTTTTTTTTTTTCTTGACTGTTATTACTTATGGTCTGAGGCTGAAACACTGGTTTAACCTTTCCCATTTCTCTTCCACACTAAAAGAGCATTTCAGCTCTGGTGGGAGTTTCAGCAGCTTCATTCAACACCTTGTTTCTCATCTCCCACTCAGAGCCCAGGCATCCCACATCCATTGTCTGAGGGCTAATTCATCAGCACCAGCTTCTGTTGTGAACCAGCTGATTTGAAAAGACTTATCCCAGGTCCCTTGAGCAGTGTAATTCTCCATATGGAGGATCAGTTAATATTTTGCTACACATCTTTTTGGTCATTTCAGGGAAAATATACTTATTTAACAATTTTACAATGCATTTGATCTGCAAAATCATTTAGAAAATGTGGCTGGAGATGTATATACATTATCAGATAGGTTAAAAATCCCACAGAGATGAGATTTGCCCTGTCTGGGATCACATTTAGCCTTGTACAAGCCAACAGAAATGAAAAACTGCTTTGTTCCCAGAATTAACTATCACAAGATGCTCAAGCTAGTTTTTACTCTCAGAGTAATGAAGTTATCCCACATCCACAGTGATATATCTATTTGGTTTTGCTAGGCTAAATAATCCCTGGATGCACATCCAAAGCTTTGTACTGCTCAGTTATGTCAGTTTGGAGTCTGTATGAAGTAGGGGGATGGGTTATTAACCATTTTTTTCCTAGTTTCTTTGTTTCACTACTCTGACAAAGAAAATTTACATTCTGGGAAGATTTTGATTGGTAAACAGATCCAGTGCTGGGAGAACATGTAAGGTGCCAATTTCTCTGGAAGAAAAGTTTGTCAAGAATCATTAGCATTGGAAAAGGCATCTAAGGTTACTGAGCCTAACCAGGACATTAGGGTCAATCACAAGGAACACAACCAACATACAAGAAGAGAACCACATTAGGTTTTCTAAATACTGGACAAAACTGATTGTGACAATGGACCCCAAACATTTATATTCACCAATATTTAGTGACATGCTCCCAACAAGGGAATAGTTGTGTACACGAACATCACTGCTACTAGAACGTGAACAAATTTCTAATGCAGCACATTGATAGCATTTTGGGATGATGTGAGATTTCTGTATGTGTTGGCCTGTTGAAAGCAAGCATCACACAATGGGAATTAAGCGAAAATTTTGATCTTTGAAGAAGAGTGTTGGTGTTTTCATGAGATCACCTCAATGATAAAGAACAAAAGAGCTTGCTTCTTCCCCATAGCCCTTATTCAAGTGCCAGGAGTACCATCAGAGATGTTATTCTATTCATCACACAAGCTCTGCACTTCCAGGTGGTGAAGCACTGCTCAGCATGAATCAGTTGTGCAGTCTCACAAAGTCAGTGACTGATCCATCAGTTGCCAAGATCTCTATGCAATTTTCTCTTAAGAGAAAACAAGTCTGAATTATACTCAACCCACCCAAGGAGGTTCTCTCCCTATAATTTACCATAAATCAGATGCAAACTTTTCTTTTTTCCACCAAAACCACACACATGCAGGCTCCGTCGCTCTTCTCGATGCTGAAGACATCAGTGTCTGAAGACATCTCTCTCTGCTGAAAGTTTGCTGATCTTAGGCTGCCCAAGACAACAATTTTTACAGGGAAGGCAAGAAACTTTCTTATCCGCTCCTTTAACAAAACTGGCAGGCCATTAGGTAGCTTCATGTCAAAAAAGGGTAGCAGCCCAACAGGTCTACCCTTGTCAATAGCTGTCAGCACATGTTTTTCTAAATAGATAAAAATTAAGTTGAAAACTAAAAATAAATCACCTTTCAATTTTTTTCTCTCTACAGATCTGTTAGGGAAAAAAAACCTAATTTTACAAATGGCTTACATTTATTAATTAACTCATTATGTACCAAGTAATGTTGAAATGGCAGTAGTCAAGACCTTCCTCTCAAATCTAAACAACAGAAGAGACAAGAATGTTTTTCCCCTATAATCCAGCAGCATCATTACAGGAGCCTGTCTCTGCAGAAAAACAGGATAACTACTCAAGCAATTTTTTTTTTTCTATTTAGATACTATCCTAAATCAACACATTCATTTTGGACTCTTGACTCAGCTTATTTCTCAGTATTAACTAACGTTGCAGTACATGCTAAAAAGCGTGCAATATCTAGGATTAGATTATATTTTTTAAGTTCTATCCCCTATTTTCCTAACTCTGTCAAAACTTTTTTTTCCTATTTTGAGTAGCAAACCCCCAAATTCTTCAGCTGGATACTAATGTAAAAAATGCAATTTAGAAGTTCACCTTGCTTTTCAATCCAACCCGAGCATTAGCTCAGCATTCATAACTTACATCACTCCATACGCCTTTTCTCCCACCTAAAATCAGATTTCCCAACATATTCCTGCTTAAAAGGAAAAATAGAAGCTTAATACACTTAGGTGGCATGCAGTCAATTCTGAGAATTACCAGATGCCTCCAACTCCCCAAGTACACCTGAAGTAGCACTGAAGGCGTTTTTCAGTGTCACAAGCCAAAGAACAGAAAAACATCAGAAAGAACCATAACATTATTTTTTAACTCATTGAAGGAATTTCAAATATCTATATAACACAGAAGTTTCCCAACTTACATCTTGCACTGAGCCTGATCTAGCAGGCTGACTTCTTTGTACGCTCCTACTGAATTCCTAAAAATTCAGGATTTTGTTTATTTGGACGCCAAATGAAGGTCTCTGTATTCTCTTTGGGAAAAATTTCAGGCATTATGTGGCAGTACAGACAGAATTTTCACACAATGGAGAGGAAAGAACATTTAATTTCAGCTCTGAAATCACCAGAAAAAATTATGCAGAGTGAGATAATAGCTACTGAATGAATATTGGTGCAACCTATAGAGGAAATGATGCATACTTTGTGTGGGATTGTGGATTTCTCTTCACAGCAACAAGTGGAGTTCCATATCTCCCAACCCCACCACTCCCAAGCTTTTCAAAGTGCAAATGGACACAACTCCACACAAACAAAAAGTGCTGTGTTGGTAAAGGACATTTGGAAACCCACAGCAGCAGGTGACAGTGTGTTACTGGGGAGATTAATTACTTCTCATGCTTCCAGAAAGTCCATTAAGAAATCTAATCTACAAAACGGGCTCTCCTACACACATTACTTATCCATTAACATTCTGAGAGCAATTAGCAATTAAGCAGAACAGGAGATAGCATGTGCAATCCCTGTGAAGTAGTGGGAGAGAGATTTCCATAATATTTTCACATTGAAGTAGAAGCAGCATAGCAACAAGAGGTGCAGCAGCAAGCAGTTCATTTGTATAGTCTGGCCAGGAGAGCTACACGACAGCAGTTTGAAAAACTGAACCACTAGCTCTAAATAATATGAGTTTCACTTCATTAGATTTTTCCTCCGTGCCACTTTCCTTTTCCAAGATACCGATCTGTATTTTTTCCTGTCTCTGGCCTTGTCCTCTTTCTGCCACCAAGTCTTCTGTCCTTAACTTCTTTTAATCTTTTTGGTGTGTTTAGTGGTACTGCATTGATCAGCATTTATTTAAATTGCTCATGTCTATTGTACAGGCATTTGCCACCATTTGTGTTGGGAGGATACTGTTCCTTTCTCCTTCTGGGACTTCATCCTGAATTTTTTCTTGTTGGCCTACCCAAACTGAATCATTCACCATGGGTGTTTTTTTCTTCAGGGGAATACAGTGAGACCTTTTATCAGCATGAAAAGGTAAAATAGTGCAGAAATATGTTTCTGGCTGAGAATTTTCCTTCAAAGAATTCCCTCTTGCTTCATCCCACTGTATTTTTGGCTCCATCCACCTCCTGTGCAGCATTTTTAAGGTTGTCTGGTCAGACCCTTTTTTCAAGTCTACACCTTTGGCTGGCATCTAACTTGATATGGATAACAATTCCCTGGCACCTCTCTAGCTTATTTATACATCAGGAAATGCATTAAGGATTTTCATTTCAGGTAGTTGACTCTCCACAACTATTCATGATTTGGCATCTCTTTGAAGATTGTCAGCAGAGGCACCAATTAGGGTGATGGTAAGGTTTGTGATGTGTATGTAACAACTGTACAGCAAAAACTAGAAAGTCACCAGCAAATCTAAAATCTAAATGATTTTTAGTCAATACATCCAAATCATGGACTTGATTTAAAGATATTCAAATGAAAGTTTTGCATCCCATTGTTAATATCCATCAAGTATATCTTCTGTGCTGAGGATTCTTTTTTTTCCTCACCCTTATTTAATTTTCCCTCCCTTTCCTGTTTCACTTTTAATTCTGTGTTCACCTGATTCAAAAACATTGTTATATTTCTTTAATCTTTCTTTTACTCCATTTTCATTCTTTCTATTCTCTAGCACCCCTTTTCACACAGAGATGACTTAGTTGAAAATAAGGCAAATGGAGTTAAGCAGCAGAACTTAGGTGGACTGAGAATATTCAGGTCTAGACTTTACAATTCATTATTTCAGATGATTCAGAAATAATACAGTTTATCCTACTGCAGTATTTATTTAGTATTAATGAGATGGCCATCAATTCTTAGATAATTGCATTACTGAAAGGACAGTAAATACATGGAACAGGTTACAGGAGAGAATATTAGAACAAGGTTAGATTAGTCATAGTAAAATAGAATTGTAGAGATGGAAAACACCTACATCATTCCCCAAGCACCTCTACCTTGCCAAGCTTAGGTTGAAAAACACAGTCTCAAATTCTTTGTTGAGTCTAATTTGGGGGGTGCTGGTACTTCACCTCTAATTTGGGGGGTGCTGGCATTCACCTCCCAGTTCTTAGGGATTGCTCTTTATCTCTGGGGAGACAACCTCTGCTTGTTGCTTTTGATGGGCTAAGCATGGATTCAGACAGGCTTCACTTGAACAGCAAAACTCACACTGCATGCCATAATCAAAGGGATGGCTCCTGAAAGAGGAGTGCTGAACAGTACATGGTGAGTGTGAAAGGAAACCACACAGAATGGCACTGATTTGAGTGCCCTGGCAAAGAGATCACTGCATTACAGCCTGCAAACAGCAGGCTCTGGAGTCAGCAGAAAGAGCTGGACGAGCTGCTGGAGGTCTTGGACAAGATGCAGCTCCCATTAACAGTAACACACCAGCAGAAATAAATGTGGCTGCATTCTCAGGACTCAATTAGCATTAGCCATACTTAATAAGGTAGGAATGCTTTAGAGACTATGAGAGATGCTGAGGCAGTAGAATCTCAGTAAAGAATCTGAAAGTTTTGCCTCTGGGTAAACTGAAAGGACTAGCTGGAAATGGAGAGGTAGACTAGAAAGCAAAATAGGCAGCATAGATTAAACAGCATGCAACTCCTTGCTTTAATTTACCTACAGGAGAAAACCAAGAAAGAGGTTTGTTGGAATATAGCAAACCTTGTCCTGCATCTAGCTAAGGAGAAAGGGAGATAATAACTGACGATTATTATTATGAGCCATACATTATTTTCCTTTCTAAAGACTCTAGTAAGACTTTTTTTTTAATATGGAAAAAACATCCTGTGCATGTTTAAATAACACAGGCCATGTGCTGGAGTAATGTTGGAAGAAAGACAAGTAGAAAGAGGGATGAGAGCTGGAAGAAATTTGTAGTAAAGTAGTTAAGATGATGTGTCACATTCTTCAGTCACTCCAGTGAATGTTTTGTGCTCAGGTGGATTTTCATTTCTGAGAGCACTGTGTGCAAAGCAAACACATCTTGACAATACAAACTACACCAGAAACTCCACTTCACTGTCTGATCCAAGTGTCCCAGAAAATTAGTTCTTTAGACAATAAAACTGCTAAATTGCAAATGGTAATGTCTCACTTTGTGGCTTAACTCTGAAATCTTGTTTGAGATTAAACTGGGGCTAGCTTTGGTGTCCAGGTGAGACACAATTATGGAATTATCAGATTGATATACAGGTTGGGGAACAGTGATTAATTTCCAAGTAATCAGGGCAAGGGTCTTGGGCACAAGATTTCCTGAGTGCTGTCCCACCTCAGACATGAAGTGGTGAAGAACAGCTTTTACTTTCAGTTGGGGATGTGTTTTTGGGGGGGGATATAGAAAAAAAATATGGGGATTTACAGTATTAGTGGGCATTATTACAGAATTAAGAATGCTTTGGCAAGAGGTAAAAGTTATGCATGTAAGCCTGGCAGGAGCAGTGTGGGGAGGGTAATCTCATGAAGGAAAATTAAGATCTCACAAATTAAGTTGCTGGTTGAATTTTGTCAGCCGACAAATTTGTTTCAAAAAATAGAGGGCTTGTTTTTAATTAACAGTGCAAATTTATTTCTTTCTATCATTATTGTGTGTTATTACTTATGTAATTGTTATTTTGTTGCTGTAATATTTAATAATAATGTTTGTACATAATGTATTTTACATACAATTATACGTATATTTGTATATACATGTATACTTATGTATAATAGATATTTATAAATTATATTTATACATAAGTGATTTAATAAAAACTAAATAATATTATTATGTAATTGCTATTATTATGTCTAATTATTATGTGTAGCTGGGACTTTTTGTTTAGGTTATCTCTCAAAGCAATATTCTGGTCAGCTGATGTATCCTTGAGAGGACTGTTTTGGAAATTCCCCATAATACGTTGGGGTTTATAATGAGATTTCTGCAATGTCATGCTGCTGTTCTACCTGACAAATACTTGACAATTATTTAATGAATTTTGTCCTAGCTACTGTTCTATGCAGGGCACAAAGCAATATCTTTCCATGGAATATCTGCACTCAAAAAATATTTACCCTATGATATCTGTAAGGCAAATGTTACTTTATAAATCAGGATATTTGTCACTCCATGGAGTTGTTTGCCTTTCCCCAGAAATATTTATGCAGTACAATGAGAGTATTTACCCTTCAATTTAACTAGCAAATATTTGTAGGCCACCATCTTTTATGTCCACCACCTGCTCTCAAGGCATCTCACTGCCAAATTATATCTCAGTTTCTTTTCACCTTTTTTATGGTAAATTGTTTGCTTCAAGTTTTTGCTATATCTATTCCTGAACTCTCTCTTTTCCATTAAACACATTTCTGGGAACACAGGATCAAGGAACAGGGTCAGGTTTCCATGCACCCAAGGCAGAGCAACAACAGTGGAACCCTGCAACCCCATGTGCAGGGACACCTTCCATCATCCCAGGCTGCTCAGAGCCCCATCCAACCTGGCTTTGAACACTTCTAGGGATGGGACAGCCACATCTTCTCTGGGCAACCTATTCCAGTGTCTCACCACCCTCACAGTAAAAAATTTTCTTTCCAACATCCAAACTACAACTCTCTTCAGTTTGAAGCCATTCCCCCTTGTCCTGTCACTCCAGACCCTTGTAAAAAGTCCCACTCCATCTTTCTTCTAGGCTCCCCTCAGGTATAGGAGGGCTGACATTATTTCACCCCTAAGCCTTACCCTTTTGGTTTTTTGCCACTCATCCTTGCATTTGTAAAGCACAAACTCACAAGCCAAGGTTAATTTGTAGCACAAAACAGGCTCTGGTACAATTTGGTATCTAATATCCCCCAATCTCCTTTGCACACTAAGGGTTTATAGATTATTCCTCCAACAGAATAGCTGTTAGAAATTATATTCCTCTTCAGACAAACTCCCTTTAGTTCCCTTTTTTTTAAAAAATCTCTCACTTTTTTATCTTTCTTTAATATAGTGTAGAATCTTATGCAATAAGTCACTGTGCTTCACTAAGGATAGTTTTTTTTGTTTCACCGATATTTTTAAATAATACCCTTTTGGTTTCTCTCAAATATTCTTAGAGTTTTAAAGCATTGCAACCATTACCTAAAAAATGTAGATAATACAACAAAATTTACAGGTAAACACAAACACCCAGGAACTATAACTGATTATTTACAAATTAAGTTAATGAAGACATTAAAAAGCTACCAGGCTGAAGCACTAAATCCCTTAGTAAAGTCCCTTTTTCCCACCAAAATTTTGTTCTGTCAAAAAAGGTGGTGACTTATAAACTGAAGGATTACTTTCACTTTTCATCAGAACAGGCATCTTTGTGCTTTTTTTTAACTTTCTGCTTCCTTGGTACAAAAGGAAATGCTGCAATGTCCATTGTTGATCTGAGTCACCTCTGAATGTTTCCACTGAATATGCAGTGTTCTAAGTCTAAACCAATTCAAATTCAAACAGAAAACTCTTACAATCAAACCCTGTGCTTTCTGTTGTTGTCTGACATTACATTTGTAATGAAATTGCCAGTTCAGGGAATGTTTTCCACGTGGACAAGCAATCCATTGATCACAGAACTATGCGTGTGTGCCAGACAACACCTGGCAGACACAGAGGATCTACACCTTTTCACAATTCTTCAGATGTACACTCAGACTAAGAAGCCACCTAAAATGCTTTACAGCCCCTAGAGCTGTGGCTGAGTACGTTCGACATGCTGGTGGATTTATCCTCTGTTCCCTGTTCAAGGGAAGGTGTGGGTCAGAACCAGCAGAGAATTTGAGACTAACTCCTAGACAGAAACTCAGAGTGGTGAATAAGGTGCTGGCAGGGAAAGGGGACATCCATGTGCCAATCCTATCCAGTTGATGCTGCAGGTGCAGAGATGAAGGTGTGTTTGTGCTGGTAAGGGAGTGAAAAGCAAAATTTCCTAATGCAATCAGCTGGAGACATTAAAAGAGGTGGTCATGGTTAGGTGCATGTAACTGCAGTGATCTGAAAGCCTTTTCTTCTCTGAGTCACTGTGGTGGCTGGAGGGACAGGCACTGAGCTGTGGGGTTGTCAGGAGGCGTGGAGATAAACAGGAAGTGGCAATTTCCTGTGCAGTGTTCCCAAAGGAAGAACCACAGACAAGCTACATTCATGTTTAGCAGCGCTTATTCCCTTACACAGGAACACAATTTACAGAAAATATTGAATTTCTTTCTTTCTGCTCAAAATATTTTCTCATTTTTCTGCTTTTCATTCCTCTTTTCTTTTTTTCCTCCCTTAAACTTTAACCCAGATCCCACTGAATGTAGCACATATGTAGGCATGACAGATTAGAGGGTACCTCTGGTCCCCTGCTGCATTATTCAGAGAGAAGTGTGCAGAAGCACATTTCTCATCTGACAAGAGGAAATTTCTGTTCTCCAAGAGAGGAGAAAGGAGATGAGGGTGTGCTCTTTTTGATGTCTTCGCAGCACACTGCAATTTCCAGCCTTTCCTGCAAGGCAGCCAAGCAGTCACTGGTGTTCTGGAGTTGGGATGTTTTTCTAGGAGAGCCACAATAATGATTTCTCAGAAGTATTTTATGTCTTCTGCTTAGAAAGCAAAATCGAAAAAAATCTCTTAGAACCAAAAATTGGCTAAAACATGGCTAGATCAAGATAAAATGTGTCAACACCTTTGATGGGAAATTCAACACAGACAGCAGAACCATTCTTTTCTGTCTCATGCAAATAACAAATTTAACTGGTCCCAAACACTAAGATGGTCTGCAACAGCCTGGGAATCTTTTTCCATCTTGCTTTTCTATCCTAGCTATTGATAAGTGTCTCAGTCATTCTGGATTAAACAAATACAAACACAAATACTTCAAAGCAACATTATCTAATTAAAATGTTCCTCTTTCAGAAATTCTCTAGATTAATTTTTTCCATTTTCTGCCAAGCATCCTTAGCAAAACAATCTCCTGACTGAGTTGTAGTCATTTGCACTGGAAATATAACATCTTGTCTGGTTGGAGCTAAGCTTATTAAAAAAAAAATATATATAAATAGCACACTCCAAAAAGGCTGCCAAATTTTTAGCAAAATACATTTGCATGGATTTCTTCCCAGAGCAGAAATTCCTCTTTTTGCAATTGTATGCAATTTATGACCACTCAGAAAATATGAGCCATGTTCTCTCCTCTTTTATACAGCGTAAGCTTCAGAGAAATTAAATTACACTGATGTAAAACCATTGTAAATGAGATCAAAATCACAATCTGCCTCACCCAAGACAAAACTGTTTTGTGGCTAAATAATTTCATTTTGTGATTAATTTAATATTAGTGATGGGGTCCAAATGTGTTCTGTAAACTGCTTTATGAATAGAATTTCATTCTCTGAGGTCAGTGAAAAACAAATGAAAAAACATTCTATTATCAAAGATGTCACTTTTTTGTGAAAAGTTTCCTTTTATAAAAAAATTCCTATTCTTCCTGAGATCCAAACATTGACTCTTAGAGATTCTTTCACTGAAGGTGTTGGATTTGGTTTGTTTGGGTTTTTTGGACTCTAGAAAGACAGTTGCTTTACTTAGCTGGTTAATTATTGCTGAATATATTCACTGTTGTTTCTGTCTCCTAGCTAATATCTAAGTTTGTTCCAGCAGGAAACCAGTTCATATCCATAGCTTGATTTGTTACTTTTATAATTAGACAGCTAAACTAACAGTTTATAAAATTGCATCAGTGCAAAGAAAGTCTACTTGGATTCAGAAGGACATGATGTGCCCTGTGTTTGCAGAATATTAATTGACTGGAATAAATATTGATTACTCCTTTTGTAAAATGACCGATAAATATTTCAGTATTCTTTAAACACGAGCTGCTTGTTCCTGATAGACTGCTGTACTTTCCCTGAGGAAAAGTTGGGGAAAAAAAGCTGGAGAACACTGCATTAGATGTGGGAAAAATACTCAACAAATGATCTTGTTAACAGAAAATTGGGCTACCTTTACAAAATGTTAGAGTCCTAACTTTATTCATTCCAAGTCTGCTGGTGTGAAAAAAAAAAGAGAGCTGTACTGGAGGATGTTTCATAAACTCTAAGTTGAAGATCAGATACTGTTTATAGGAATTACTTTATCACAAATTAATATAATGTTCAGATCTTGTATTGAACTGACAAAACAGCTCTTAATAATGTAACTTCTGCTGTAGTTCATAAAGTTGAGAGAAAAAAACTGCTTGCCTTCTGTTTTACCCTGATGTAAATAGAAGTGTTATATATCCCCAGTCTTTTCTAGAAACTCATTATTTATCCAGGTTTTGGCTCCTGAAAAAGCACCAAATTCTGGACTTTTTAATGCAGAGAGAGAGCACAGTCTTTCAGTAGAATAAAGATACCATCTCTCTTCTCATATTTTACTTATTTTAAATCCTAATTTCTGATGTTATAACTCCTTCTAAGCTGCAAGACTCCTCAGATCAATGTCACCAAGGTTCAAGCCTTGTTTCCTTCCTACAGTATGCTTTATAAGTATTATGGCAATAAAAAGGAAAAAAACCCCAAAAAAACCCTCCTCTGTTCTCAGTCTTTTTTGTTGTTCATCTTTTAATATCTTCTGATTTAATTTGATTTTGTTAGGTGCAGTTACCTTCCTTGCTGGGTTTCCTTAAATGAGCATAATTTTTCCTTTTAGGGACCAATGTTCAGATCACAGGATGCTCTCATACTCATTCAAGCAGCTCATTCACCATTTCCATCTCTAAGCATTTAGATGTTACTTCTGGTTGACAAGCTCCCTGCCTGAGCACACTTTGTCAGAGACATCAATGCACAGCAGCTCTTCAGGCCTCTCCAGTTGTCTGCAGATGTCATTTCCAGGACTTTGGTTACATTCTACCTTCTCATAACATCTCTTGGATAAAATTCAATCTGACACACTGCTTGAGACGAAGAGATTAATTGAGTCTATATAATTGATTCTGTAATTATGTTCAGAGCCAAGAATGCTGGATCTAAAGACACATAATTATGTATTCCTGGACACCTATGCTGGGACAAACCTTATAACCACCACTTAGTCCAGATCATATTGATAGAAATCTACATAAGGAATTTTTTTTTTAACATCCTGACATACTAAAACAATGGTACGAAATGGAAATCAATATTTTCATTAGTGGTGCTACTCCTCAATGATATTCTGCTTTACTGAGGAAGGACAGGTGAGGAAGGACAGTCCCCTGGATGTGTGCTTGAGGGTTACAATGTGTTGATCCTGCTGAACTCACTGCAAAGCAACAGTCCTCCCTGCAGGAACTGCTTTGGCTGAGGCTGCTCCCATCACTTGATGTGAATTTTTGTTAACTAGACAACCCAGCCAATATTATATTAGTTTCCATGAGCAAAGATGTTTTCTTATTCTATCATTCATAACTTAAGATTCTGGGTTGCAGATTTACTGAACTCTAGATAATAAGACTAAGCTATTGCTTGATCTTAGTTTCACCAGAAAATATCCTGATTATCTGCAGAGACATCTCACCTGGATTTACACACAAGTATCAATTACAAGGAGCATTTGTATTCTAAGTGAGAAAAGACTCACAGCAAGGTGACCATCCAATACTCTCTCCTACATGAGAGAGAGCAAACCCTACTCCACTTTGCACCAGGATTGTGTTCCCAGCACACAAATAAAGAGTAGGTGCTTTCTAGGCACAAAATACCAGCTACTCCTCCAGTTAAACAAAACCACTTCTGGCAAGGAACACAGACATTTTGCTGCCTCTTATCTCATGACAGCAGAATCAGGAGAACAGGAAAGCAAGGGCTGGAATAAATGAGAGTGAACTGCCTTTCATGTCACAGAAGGTCCTTGCAGAAATCAGTCTACAGAAGAAATACTCGTAAAATCAAAAAGCTTGGTTTGAATTTTGCTTCAAGGTTCATTGTGTCTGGCTTTGCAGGCATTCTGGGCAGAGAAGTGTAGAAGTCACTTAGATGTCCAATTGGATGAAAACAGACTCACAGCTTCAACTTCACATTTTTGCTCAGCATTCTCTTGTAACAGAAGCCTTGAACAGACCTCCATGGGCAGCTCTGTTACAGCTGAGCATGTGCAGCCCTCCCACCTGGCCCTCTCTGGCAGTACCAAATATATTCATCTAACTGGATGACTGAACAAATTAATCCATCAAAGAGGTAATATCTTGTGAGAAAGGAAGAATGTCTCAGAGGGGGACCAATAATTGGGACTACTGCATGCAGGAGTTAAAGCAGAGTCTGAAACTAATAATAAAAACCCAGCATTTTTAATCTGTTGCTGACATTTAAATCAGAAAATCCAAAATCTGTGTAGCGTCCAGTGAAACAGCAAGCTTAAAAATAGCTTTAAGTGGCAGAATAGCCAATTAGCCTTGAATAATGTGAACTGAGCAAAGCACAAAACCCCTGTGTGCTTCCCTAGTGGAGCTGGCTGAGGCCACCTGGGGTAGTTTGCTGTCTCCAATGATACCTAATGACCAATGTTTCAAAGGAAGCTCAAAATTTCAGGAAGCTACTAATTACTCCATGCTGAACCAAGAGCACAGCTGATACAGCTTCTGATCAGTTTATGCTTGGACAAGAAGCCCCTGCATGTTTTTCTTGGTCAGTGTAATTGAATTCTCTATTCATGCTGAATACCTTTCTTTTTTAAAAGAAAATCCAATACTGATAACAGTTGTTTATCATCATCTTGAGGTTACATGAAAAAAGCTACAATCCCATTTTTTCTTTAAAAACAACCCCAAAACAACAGTGGACCACTTACAAGTAAGATTTTTTCACATGCATGAATGAATTCTGCAGACACTACCAGAGCTGTGGACAGCTGCCCAAAATATTAAACTGACAAGAAGCCTGGTCATTCTCTTTCTTGATTTTTTTTTTTTTCCCAGGGACAAGAAATTACTGGGAAAAAATATCTGGTTGTAGAAGGCTTAGGTTAGGTGAGGGCAGGGCTCATAATCTTTCAGCTCTGCATCACTGGCTTAGGTATGACTTAGGTTAAAGGCAGCCCAGAAAACTTTCCTACTTGGGTCCTGAATTCAATCCATCCCAGGATGAACATCATTTAAAAAACAAAAAAAAAAAATTACTCTCAATTAATGTTAGCTCTCTCATAGACAGAAAAATGAAAACACTTCAAGAAGATTTGGGTTTATGACTTCAGTTAATCTTTTCAGAACAAATTTAAAGACAATATAATTGGAAAGGTAATTTGCTGCTGTCTTCAGCTTGTTGATTGCTTAATCCTTGGTTATCACACCTATAAATCCGAAATCTGCGTCCTTTCATGCAAGTACTTAATCCAAAGTTTCTTGTCGCACTGGGGACTATGGAAATCAGGCTTTTTCAAGGAAGACAGTGAGAGAAAATGGGCTTTTCTCATGGGAACTATTACTACCTATTACTATTCATTCCATTTTTGAAGCAAGGTATAAAGATTTGAAAGATGCAATCGTTCTGTGAAACTGCTTTAAAGAGAAGGGGAGATCACTCCTCTACAGGTTTTATCACATCCATATGTAACTTTTTTATGCAACAATTTCTAAAGTGGAAAAGAGATATCAAGAGGTTCCCTCTCTTCAATAACAATGTTAACAAATATTCAAGGGTGTTTTATAAGTGTTTAGATGGGATCTGAGGCTGACCATCAGCTGATAACAGTGTCAACTTCCAAAAGCACAGCTTTAAAATTTTATTCTATAGAATTGTTTTTGTGGGCTGGGGAGAAAAGGAAAAAAAAAATAAATGTGGAATAAAATATTAAAAATCTCGAGGAAAAACATCAAAGAGAAAGAAAAATTTGGCACTGATATTGCTTCAGTCATGGATCTAAACTATGTTGTGGGAGCTGCATGAAAGAGAGTTTGAGGGCTTTTTTTAATTTAGATTTGTCACTGAAAAATAAATGTTCTATTCAGAGGTTAGAAACTGTTCCCTCAAAAAATATTTCTTACATTCTAAAATAACCAGGTTGTACTTTTTCTGATAGCAAAAGAAAGATAAGTGGTTTAAGCAGTCAAAAAGTTTTTTTAATGCTACCAAGGGAATACATCTTCTTTGGAACATAAAACGTATAAAAGGAGGACTCATTTTTCCTCCTTTCTTAATAAATTTAAACTATTCTATTCGAAATTTATGAAGAACAAAATATTTTTTTCTCCTTAAAATAGCCATGGGAAATTAAAATCAGTTACAAGAAAATGAGGCAGGTTTAATGTGATGTCTGGAATTCTGTCTTAGCTCTACAGAGGACAGAGTATAAGAATAAATAATCTGCTGCAGATTTGCTAAAAGAATGTACATTTTATGATATGGAGATGTTAATTTATTTGTATAGGGTGTTTTTTTTTGCTCTGCAATCAATTTTCTGTTGTCTAAAACCCATGCAAAAGTTGACAACATCTAATGAAAACACAAAAAATTTGAAACAAATGAAGTAACCAAATTAATTCATTTTTTCTAGACCTCTCAGAACTTTGTGTAGTAGTCAGGTCTCAACTTCCAGCCAACTAGTAAACTTTTTTTCTTTTAATATCCTTCCTCCTTAAAAAGTAGTAATGAATCTCAGTATTTTCCATACTGGCCACCAACTTAAAAGGGAATAAAACAGCAGAGACAGAACAAGGAAGTGACAAGTAACTTGAGGATGTAAAAGGCAATGTGCCTCACTAAGGTCTGTTTGTAGAGGGGAACTCATTCATTTCCAAATTCTATTTGAAATTATAAATCAAAAGTACCTTACCAAGGATATAGAGAATCTGCAAACATTTCATTGTGTTTTTTCAAAAGAGCTGTTAATGAAAAAAAATAAAATTCCTTCTGAAATCTGAATCTTAATGCAGAGAATACAACTCATATCTGTAAACTGAGATAAAAGTGGTGCAAATTTATGGAAGTTTATGTATAAATATACACGTGAATAGCACATAGAGAACCTTCATGTGATGACAAACAGCAGAGACATCTGAGATGTCTGTTAAAATTCCATGTGCACTCAGCCATGCTGTGTTCGTCAGCAAACACAATAGAGTCACTCCTTTAATCAACTGCAGTGAAAAGAGCGACAGTTTTGGAACCTGTGGAAGGTTTTCAAAAGCAGAGAATGGCCTCCAGAAAGGAGTAGGAGGAAATGCTGGAACTATTGGATAGTGCAAGACACTGTTACACAAAAATCCTAGAAAAAGGGCATTCAAGCTGTGAAGTAACAATGGCACAAACAAACCACAGAATGGGCATGTTTCTGAAAGTGACCATAAGACTCCAATTTCACTTCAATGTACCAAATGCAGGAAATTTCTTCAAAAGAAAGGTGTTGTGTTTACAGATGGGAAGCATCCATGTTTGGGTCAAGTGTCCCTTTCAAATTCTGAGTCACTAAAATCAAAGAATGTTTATTTTTCCTTTCCAGACTACTAAGCAATAATAATAAATTTGGAGGTCTAAAATGTTTTACTATGTTCTCAGTTCCCTACATCCACTCTCTTCTCAGTATACGTTATACTGCTTTCCCCATTCCTCTGCTGTACCTTGTTTCCATTTCGATTCCCTCCTTCTCTCCCTTCATTCCTCAATGCAGTCTTTGCTGGACATCACACCAAAAGGCTCGAGGTCCTTTCTCTATCCCTCTGCTTTTTGCCCATTTTGTTCAGCTCAGTGCCACTGCTTTGTTTCACGGACTACAGCACAGGTTGTTTGTACTTTCCCAAATCCACAGGACTTCTGATTCAGTTGAGCTCCCTGATACTTGAGTGTGAATAAAAGATAGTGGTGCAGTGGCTGGAAGTGCCAGCTTCAATCCATGTGCACAGAGGCAGAATCAAAACAAAATGCCTCAAATCTGAACAAGCACAATCTCTGAGAGATCCTCCCTGCTCCAGGGTGGAGGATTTCTGTGAAGCAGAACATGGGAGCCAGCCCCACACCATATTTACAACAGTGGGCAGTATTACCACTGGTCAGTGGTCACCCTAGGTTTTTGCTTTGTTTTTACTTCCTCGGATAAGTGATTACATTTTAACCAAAGGCAGTCATCTCTAGAAGAGTGAAGACAGCAGACAAAGTGGTTAGGAACCAGGTGTCCTGCTGCTTTCTCTCCATGCCTCCCTCTTTCCCACTGAACTCCAGCAGCCACCTTTTACTGACTGTTTTATGCTTCCAGCTGAGATTCATAGGATCTGCTAATTAATGCTGCCTAAGTCTTAATAGCTAACAGATATTTGATAATCCACAAGCATAAGATGTATTATCAACATCGTTACTGAAAATCTAGCTTCTGTTATTTGCATAAATATTTTTCTTTGCAAGCTGTACGCTGTAATTTAGGATGAAGTTAATCATAAATTACTACCTAAATTATTCACACTATTGTTAAAGAAATGTACAGTAGAAGCATCCTGCAAATAGGATTAACATACACACATGGAACTTTCATGAGGCTCAAAGAACAGAATAACCTACTAGAATTTCATGTATTAGAAGTCAGAGAATCCTTTTCTGCCATCCCATCCTTTGCCTCCCTCCCCATAAAAAGACCCCAACAAAACCACAAACAAACCCAAGCCCACAGATAACAGAAGAGATAAGGAATAAGGGATTAACAGAGTTTCTCTTGACCCTGAGTTTACCTCCACCTAGGAGAGATCAGGTTCATAATTTTCTTCCTGAGTTATCTCTGATATCAGAATTCTATTCTATATGAAATAGATTACATATATAATTGTTCCCATCAGCATATGAAGCACGTAGAACTAAAGTGAAAAATAACTAAGCATCTTTGCAATTAATTCAAGGTGGAATTCTTCTGTTATTACAGACACATGTATCTATGTTTCTCATATATATATATATATCAGAGAGGATGAAGCAGCCAGAGTCAGAATGAATGACAAGCAGTTGATTTGTTCCATAGGGGAATGTCTCAAGTACAACAGTATTCTGTATAGGCAAAGCAAGGGCATGTTAGAAACCAAGAGAAAACTGATCTTTAAACTGCATTAAGTCTATCTTTGGCAATAAACAGGTTTAGATATGATTTATGAGTTCTGCTAAAATGGATAACCAGCAGATTACAAACATTCAAGATTTTTACACAGCTTTGTTTAGCTGCATCTCGTCTCTTTTAGATTCAGTTTCAGGATGGTTCTAATTCGATAACTGCAGAAGCAGCAACAATGATAATAAGTATGTCTGATAAAAACGTATTTCACAGTCACAGGGGAGGCTTATTTCCAAGACACACTGATTCAGTCAGGATATGAAAAACCAACCATATTACATTTTTTATTTTTTTAATCAAACCTAGGTGGCATAAATCAAGTGTGAGATTATGATTGTGGAACCATCACAGTGAAATATGTGTAAATGACTTTCAGCAGTCTATTTTAAAAAGGTAGAACAGGTTTATGACAAATAATTAAAGCCCCAAACCAACAAAAACAAACACCACAAGAACAAAAAAAGGAAAAAAACCCCACATAACCTGGAAGAACTGAACATAAGAAAGAAAGAAGTTATATTCAGTAAATTCTCATACATTTAGGGGGTTTTGTAGCCTAGTCTAAATGGTAAAGAAAGAAACACCCTTGTTTTATTTAGAGGGACTCAGTCCAAAATACTTAATCAAATAAAATTTGCAGAACAATTTGAGATAATCAAGGTCTGCTTTCCTCAAGTATGTGTGAAATATAAAAACAAAAAAGAGTCAGAATAAGAATAAATATAAACCTTGGTCAGAAAAACAATCCTCCTATTAACCTAGCCCTAAGAAATTTGTTGGCTAATAATGACAGAAAGAAATGTAGCAGAGATGGTGAGGTGGAAGCTTCAAAAAGCGCAAAGTGGGAAGGCAAAAATCCCACCAATATCCCTGGCTCAGACTGGGAAGGGTCTGCGCTGGACAAAGGTCTGACCTGCATGACCTTGGTGTGTTGTTAATGTGTATTTTTTTCATTTAGAATAGTCTCAATGACTGTACCTCTGCCATGGCTATGACTCCTAAAGACACTGTTCCTGTTCTCTACTGAAGTCTGTTTCTAGTAAGATGGGATTTCAAAAGAAAGCATGTTGGCACTGGCTATGCCAGTTCCATCCAGACACTAGTGTGGACTAGTTCATTTGGATGTGGTCTTTGCAGTTTACACTATGCAAAGTTCTTCCAGGTCATGAGAGAGACTCCAGATTTTCATGAGACTGAGAGGGGAGATGCTTGTACTGAGAGAGGATGATATAATGATTTTGAGAGGAATAATTGCATCGTTCAAGGTGCTAAGGCAGTGTATTCAGCAGGACTACAGAATGAACAGTGTGAACTGCTTGCAGCAATAGCACAGCCAAATCTGTCCTTTTCCTCTGTATGAGTATCCCCAGGTTGTCCAGGCTAAGGGAGGGACACTTAAAAAGCTGGGGTGTATAAAAACATTCACTTAAAGCAGTCATGCATAGGTTCAATTGTTGACAGTCTGAGTTGTATGCCATGGGTCTAATTTAATTTAAAAACATTCATATAGATGGCCTTGGGAGCTGCATTAGACCATCTGCATGAGTGCCAGGACTTGCACATTCCATTGTATATATTTTCCCTATATATGTGCATTTAAATGAATTTGGGGGAAAGACTTTCATATACTTTTTGGTGCCAGTATTGAATAATAATAGACAGCATTTAAATGCCAAAACAAAGCATCAAAAATTTGATCTGCCTCAAGGGTGTGTCTTTGAAGGTGTCAGAGACATTAAGAACAAAGAAAATAGAAGAAGCAAGACACCAGATGCACACATCTGCATCAGTTTGAACCCAGTCCCCAAAGCTGTCAAGCACAAATTGCAAGAGGAAGGAGATTATTTATTTTTTAATCATCTATCTAAGTACAGAAAGCTTGGAAAGGGCTCTGGGGAAAGCTTTCTGTGGTTGAGGTATGTTCTACTCTTCCTTACCATACCTCAACCTAATTATTTCTTTTCTGTTTCCTGAAAGCCTTTTTGTGAATGGTTGTAGTTCACAATTTTTTGTGGATTCAGCTGCTCCCCAGACACAGGGATCCCAAAGGGGCACCACACTCTGCATGAGGGTTTTGTCCTACCTTTATTCCTGACACAGCAGGAGCATCCTGTAGAAAATACTTTTCTTCACCTATCATCATAGGATAGATACGAACTAGGGAAAGGCAGAGAGAACAGCAGGGGAGGCTCAAAAGTGTGAATTCTGGCTGTTAGCAGTGTAATAGGAGCTTCACTTGGGAAGTAGAATGTTTTAAACATTGCACTGATGTTGCATAATGCCTGTGTCCACACACCATCCATCAAGGAAAGCCCTGGGGTAAAGGGGAAATTCCTGATGGGTTTTTTGTACCACTGCACAAAACAGCACTGGTTTCTCTTCCCATGAGGAGAGATTCACACCAGACATTGCAGAAGAAGCTACTGGCACTGGTTCCATCATGCTACAATACATTTGAGTACGTACAGCCAAGAGCTGAGCTAGGAGTCCACAGGAAATACAAAGGGCCATTTTAAGGAATAGTACCAGTAAACTGCTGGAAAATGCCCTAAATTACTATTATATACTCTAACTTATTTATATGGTTGTGTTTCATTATAGTGTTCCTTTCCAAGATTTATTCATTAGCAGCAAAAATGGCTAATTATTACCTTTTTGCCTTTTCTAGGAATCAATCAGCATTTCTGTGTGGGTAGAGAAAATCAAGCTTTTTATTATTATTCAGTTTGTATGGTGTTACTTTCACCTAATTCCATTCCATGGCAGCATCTATTGCAATTTGTACATAATCTTCAGAGGAGATGGAACATTTATTTTCTCTGCCATCCCTCATGTGTACATGCTAGGACTGAAGATTCAAAACAATAGAGTTGCTTAGATAGGGGGACTGGCCCTTTCCCTGTGATACTCTGTGAGGCCAGCTATTGTCAGAAGACTTGAATTTTTAATATCTAGTTCCTTACTCAAATAATACAATATAATTAACCTGAGTATGCGTGCTTAATAGATTCTATTAATTATTTAATCAATATTCATTTTCATTAAATACTGAAAATCATTAAATAAGCACTGTCAAAGAACCTAGATATATTTATTACTAATGCTTTTGCTTATTTCAGAACTCCTAACTTTAGTAAATTATTGAATGTCTTTCTGAACTTCTTTTTTTATTGTGTTCTTACAGAATGTTTTCAAAAGGAGCTTTTTTTTTGTGTCTTTTCCTTCCTGCCTGAAGGAAAAGACACAAAAACAGGCCACCAACTCTTTGGCACCACTCTAGATATTCCCACTAGACTGACAGGGAACAACATTTACCTAATGGTCAGAAGGAGATATTTGTGATCATGTTGATCTCCCTAACCCTCTGTACCCACCCAAAGTCAAATGGAGCCTGTCTCTGTTTAGGGA
This sequence comes from Certhia americana, assembly GCA_018697195.1. Classification (NCBI taxonomy): domain Eukaryota; kingdom Metazoa; phylum Chordata; class Aves; order Passeriformes; family Certhiidae; genus Certhia; species Certhia americana. The sequence goes on along the minus strand of CM031879.1, from coordinate 55,494,701 downwards.
ATATCTTTGTCAAAGACACTATCACTGTGGAAAGGTATATACAGATATGTAACTATAAAGAGTGTGCAAATATATATAATTGTCTATCATTCTGTGCTATAAAGAATATATAAATACATAAACAGAAGCACATTCCATTTTCAATTAAACCTCAGGCAGCATGGAGTTAAGCCCCTACCCTTGCAGGAAATCATGCCCAGTGGTGCCATGGATGTTTCTCTCCCAGCACAGGATGAGCTCTCCTGCTGAGTCCCCCTCACCTCAGCTCTCCCTGCCTGAACAGGCTCGACCAGCACAGAGATCATTATTTCACCCACTGATACCTCTGAAATCCTGACAATCAATGTTCTTTAAAAATTAAAATACAAGTTTCAAGCCAAAATGCCAAGTACAAAGATCAAGCAATGGTCTTACAGTAACACACAAAGCAGCCATAAACAAGGGCAGCCCAGGTCACAGAACTGAACATCTTACTTTACACAATCAAGGAAAGTTACAGGCAGCTCAGGTCAGCTACTCACAGTGCTGGATCACAACATGAACACTGCCTCCACTCTCAGAGCTGACACTTTCCTTCAGAAGCACATGAAGGAATGGAAAGTTACACCATGTTCCTCTAAGTCAGACCTTCATTTCCTGGTCCAGTTTTGACCAGCCACACAGGAAATAGAAACTTCGGATTTATACAAAAAACAGAGGCTTTACAAGTTTCTAAACGAAGTATTTTTCAGCAGTGAAACTCTACTGCTATCTCTGAACTCCATCCAGGCCAGCACTGGGGCATCCTAATAAGAAGATTAGGAAGGATTCTGTATAGAAGTGGATTAGAGATGCTGGCTCAATTGTGTTGCATCAAGCTGTAAGCAGCAGAGCTCAGAAACCCTTCAAGAGCAGGAGTCCAGTACTGTGAGAATGTGCCACGCCTGGTATTTGAGGAGACACGAGAGAGAAGGCTTACAGAGGTAGTGAGAGGCAGCAGAGGAAAAGGGGGAAAAGACTCCAAGGGCTGAAGCATGATGTAAGAACTGCAACACAAATCCTGCTGATCTGAAATTTGTATGGCAGACAGAAAAGCACATGACTCTCATGGCAAGCTGCTCTCTTGCTGGGCAGTTGTAATTGGGAGCTGGGAGCTGAAGAAGGAGAATGAAAAGGCAAGGACACACCTCATTAGGATGACAGAAATATTCTGGAGATACTGAACTCAAGGGTATGGGTCTTCAAAGGCACTTTGAATATATTAGAGTATTCTACGTATGGCTTAATCCATCTCCCATATTCAGCCCAAACTGTGGTCATGATTTAGAACATTTCCAAAGATTTCCCACTACCAGGACCCAATGGAAAGCAAGAAGAGCAGACAGGGGCTAACCTGCTGGAGCCTAGATAACACTATGCAGTAGAAAGTAGAATAATAGATCAGCAAATGAGTGTTATGAGTTGCACCATTTAATAAGTAAGGAAGAAAAAAAAAAATTCTATGAAGTGACTGTTCTCAGATACTCCTGGGATAAATCAATTTAAACTTTGTACACTGCTCAGGCTATAGCTACAGAATTAATGTCCTGTGTAGCACCAATTTAATCTTCTTTTTTAGCAATGCACTGTGAAAAACCTATTATCTTACCTACAATTCTTACTGGCCTGTTTCTAGTTATTTCTTCAGTGCCAGTGTCAGCAGGCAAGTGTAGTTTGCCATTTAGCAACAGGGGAATATTTTCATCTACTTCAGAAAATGTAATTCCACATGTGGTCCCTCATATGGAAGCTGATGTGGGGTTATTTTGATGGATGATCAGTAAACAGATAACTGGAAAAAAATACACAAACCAGCCATTCCAGAAAAATGCAAGCTCTTAAATGATGGACACTGTTAGAGGACAGAGTACCTCACTCCTCCTTCTGTTAATATCCATTATGGTTCACTCTTGTTTTGTTACTACCCACTGTGTTGCTTACACTTTTGGCAGCATTACCCCAAAGTTTTACCCAAGCCAATTGGTCTTGGGCAGAAATAGCAAGGCCAGTGGCCAGAGGCACAGCAGGAGTGGCATTTGCAGCAGGAGCCTGCCCCATCCCTGTGGAACAACTGCTGGGGTGCACCCCCTGTGCCAGGGGCAGCGTGGTGCACATGCTGTGCCAGCAGGCAGATGGCAAAGGGGTACAAAAGCTGCTCAGGTGGATCCTTTGGAATGATTGGGAGGGTGGCACTCACCTGGGGTTTTCTGGGATAGATGCCATTAGCACCAGGGATGGTTTGTTTGGGTTTTTTTTTTTAATTTTCTGGATTGAAAGTGTATATTATAAGTCCTTTTCAAAAGGAGTTTATTTCAAAAAAGGTGCACAAATCTGGAAAATACCTGGAATTTTTATGGGTTTCTGAGAAAGAATTATTTTTAGCTCAGAGGCAAGTTTTCTAGGCTGGAGCTTGTTTGCTCTTTTCAACTGATACAGAATGATGTTCCCCTTGGATAAACTGCATACAATTTAATGCAAAGAACACCTGCAGCTGCTGGTGCTTTGGAAAATCTCAAAGGATGGCCTGAAAACATGATGCTTTGTCTCTGACACTTCCTTTTTCCCTTGGTAAGGTATTTTGGGTAAATAAAGGAGGAGAGTTCATTAGCGTGCACTGGCTAAACAATTGTTAAGAAAATACTCAAGGGCTGTGATTTATGATAATTTTCATTGGAACAACCTAGGGAACCTAATATATAAATCTTCAAGATTGTGCCGCTCACTTTCTTTGGGCTTGGGCAGATTAATAGATAATAGCACTGATACCAAAACAAGTTAATGTCTTAACAGTTTTTGCCAAGATGTTGTTAGTTAATCTGAAAAGCTAGGTACTTTCAGATTTATGCCGCTGCACTGCAAAAGAGAAGCCAGAAAAAAAGACAGCTGCTTTCTGCTAAAAACACAGCAATATTCAATGAATGCTTGTTTAGGATATGCTGTAATACACCAAAATGCACCAAAAGAAAAAGTTCTGGGGACAGGGTCAAGTTTGCCCATTACATATCTGCTTAAAAGGGAATCAAAATCAGAGAACACAACCCTTTTCCAAATTAAAACAGGTTATTCTTATATATTTAAAATAACATATGCTCAAGTCATCTCCCTAGAGACCTTTGCTCACCCAGTTCAGACACAGAACAGCACTCAAGAGTACCATTTCCATTCTCAGAGATTTTGAGTTAATTCTTTATGAGACTACATGAGAAAGAGCCAAAGTATTACTTCCCTTTTTCAAGAGTGCTAGAATAGATAAGACCAGCTATCCTTTCCTCATGCAACCCCAATTTTTTTACAACATCTGCAAGTTATTAGCCAAAAAACAAGTCAGTTATCAAAGATGTGAACATTTTAAAACATCACATGGACAATTTATTATATTGGTTGAAAAAATATAATGAAGTGTGATGAATGTATTGTGCAAATATTATCAAATTACCAGCCAATACAGGAAAGCACCTGTGTCACAGAAGATGAATCTAAGGCCCTGAGGAATTTCATATGGCCTTTCTGGTTAAATTGATTTTGCTTTTTCTGCCTTGGACATGAGGAAGTTTTTTCATTCTTGGCTTAAAAATGAGAAACCTTTCATTCAAACCTCAGTTTACTATTAAATGGCCATAGACAAAAATATGAGTTTCTTGATTTGTCCACAGCATCAGATTACCCTTGCAAGCAACTTCTGGTGCTGTTTTAAGTGGAAGAGCAGAGGAAAGATCTAACATGCCTCTATCTGGCATATTTACACATCCCATGTGCCTCCATACTGATGCTAAAAACCAGATGACATTTCCCCCTGGTTGCTCCTACTGCAGAAATTCATTTCTGCTTACAACAGAGACAGAGGCACATGGAAATGATCTTATGTCCAAGTTCTCAACCCCCAAGCAAAAACATATAAAAGGGATCAAAAGCTTCTGGATCTTCTTTCATCTACATATCTCATTTCTTCAATCAAAAACACCAAGCTGTTTGAACCTTCTCTGTGACTTTGCCTGACTAATATATGACTCTGTAGGGTTTGGGTTTTTTTTTTCTGTTATTCTCTTACCTTTATATTAACGTGCCTTCAAAAGAAAAAAGATCTGTGAGACTGCTAATTTGACAGTTGACAAACACAACTGCACCATCAATCATCCTTGCCAAAAATAATCAGACTCTAGACTGTTAAGATTTTGGAATTAAGAACACACTTCCTCCTCCCTCAATTAAAAAAAAAAAAAAAAAAAAACCAACAAACACCTGGATCAGAATCGGATTGAGGATATACAATATCACCTGCAGCATGATCAAGTTAATGTGCCATAATGCAAACCCAGACAAAAAGGACCAGTAACTTGTTAGCTCCTTTCTCAGTTTGTGCTCACAGGACAGTTTATGCAGGGTGCAGTGTGCCTCAGAGAGCAAAAGCTCTCCTTCACACAGATTTTAGTGTGGCCATTGACACTGGAAGTAGCCAGTGGGAAGCAGGGGTCAGGGCATCTGTGGAAAACTGCTTTCAGTTGAAACTAATGTCCCATGTCCCCTGCCTGGCCATCAACACAATCACTGCCCTCTGTAGTCTCAAGAATTCTCCAGGTATTTCACAGAACCACAGACTGGGTCAGGTTAGAAGGGACCACAGTGGCCATCCAGTGCAACCTCCCTGTTCAAGCAGGCTCATCCCAGGGCACAGGATTGTGTCCCAGTGGTTCTTAAGTATCTCCAGTGAGGGAGAATCCACAGCCTCTCTGGGCAGACTGTTCCAGTGCAGGGCCACCCACACAGTAAAGTTCTTCCTCATGTTCAAGGGGAGCTTCTTGGTAATCAGTGTCTGCCCCTTGCCTCTCATCATTGCTCAGCACTGATCATTGTTCTAGTTATAGCTTTGATTTCCACCCATTTTACTCTCACCCAGTAAAAGTTTCATCAAAACCATATTTCTGTCTCTTAATTCATGTGAGGTTTACTTAAAGCTTCAAGACACACGTCATCAGCTGCTTCTCTCCCACCTACAAGTCTTGTAACCACATTGTGGAAGAAAATTAGATTGGTTTGACATGATTTGCTCTTGACAATTCCATGAATAGTTTCCTGCTATCACTCATAAATCCCTATCTGATTGAATTTAAACTGTGCCTGCTTTACACTAATTAATCTAGAATCTCCCTCAAAATCTACTTTTCTTATTTCTTCCACTTCTGTTCCCTGACACAAGCTAAATGTTTGATTTAGACCAGAGTATCAGATTTCTGTTTCTTCAGAGAAGAGTAATGCCTGCAGATCTGTTATTCACCATTCACTGTAATAAGGGGGACAAACTGAATCTACCAGCTTTGTTTAAGCAGCTGAACAAAAAAATCACTTCTTTACAGTATAGCTATGGAATTTTTTGACAGTGGAAGTTATGAAGGCATATACAAACAAGGTCTACAAAAAAGGTCTAGAAAATTTCACAGACTGTGGGTCTACGCACAGAGAAGCAAAGTGATGAGGCAAATAATTGTTGGGAATAGGAAGAAAAAAAAACCAAAACCAAAAAACTTGAAATTTGTAAAAGAAAGGAAAGCATCTTTAACATTTCTGGTGCAACAGAAGAGTGAAGGGAAAAGAAGTGAGCAAAACTGAAATTCCCTTTTGCTCCATTTCCTGTGTTCTTATTATAAAAATACCTATGGTGCAACCATAGCTCCAGCTTACCAAAAAGCAGAGGCCATCTGGGACTGAAAACACCAGGCAGATATCCAGTGATGGGAGGCAAACTGCTTGTGCTCACAAGTCCAGGCTGTGGCTTTTACACATATGGAGCTTCCATGCAACACGTTCGGAAGGGCAGAGACCCAAATACAGGTACAAGCTGTCTGTGGGCACCATGAGCCTGCTCTGGTGTGAGGACACATCCCTAAGAGGCGCCACAGCCGTGCACAACCACATCTTAAAATGCTTTCCTTTAATTAGAAACACCTGTTACCAATGGGCAGCTATTGCACACACCTGCTGAAGGTGGGGAGCTGCTCAAAGGAGTCTGCTCTGTCATTAATTCTCTGTGGCTTTCAGCTGTGACTCCTGTGTTTGCTGAGCTACAGCAGGATGTTCAGTGCAGAACAAAGCCTAAAGCTAAAGAGTTACCCTCATTTCTAAATTGGTTGCATGCAGCATTCAGGCACCTCAATCTGTTAATTACCATGTCTGGAAAGCCTTGGCATACATATTCATCACCTGCAATTGTCATGCTGCCAGCTTTTACAATTTTAATCACCAGCTTCATGGTATCTGGCATTTTTCTTGAAGTCAAATCTCTCGGAATTATTTGGTTTCCTGACAGTATCAGTCTTGCTTCTTTTTAGAAAAGAAAGTCTAAATTTAAGGTCCTGAGATTTCAAAGAAAAAACTGACATGTCAATGTCTGGGGGGAAAATGAAGATTTTAGGGAAGAGTTGTAAGAATAAATGGTCTTTAAAGTATAATTTCAAATAAAGCAAAGTTCACTTCAGTTAAAAAAAAAAAAAAATGGAGGAATGAGATTATAGAGGAAAAAAGAAGGTGGGCTGTTGCAGTCTATATGATGATTAATTACATAAGATATTACAATAAATGGTGATTGGAGAAGCCAAGAAGTCTCTTGGAGGGTGAACTCAGAGGACTTTTTTTTCCCATTTGTAACAGAATGAGCATTATTAAGAGCTTTATGACTTCTGAAGCATCAGAGCTGGGTGACTGCAAAAACTATGGAAATGTTTGCCAGCTGTCTATAAATTATAAGATTATAATTATAACAAACAGCTTGGAAAGAGCTTCACAGAATACTTCATCTTGCTTTAGACCATCCATGAAGCCTCTTTCACAATTTTACTTCTGTATTTCAACACATTTTGCTTCAGTAGCAGCATGATGGTGATGCACAGCAACTTCTATTAGTGGAGAGCAGCAAAGGCAACATTATGTTTTAATCCACATCATCTTTGCCTGAGAGGAAGATAAAAAACACTGGCAAAGTTTGATAAGAAAAGAATTTTTTCTTTCTCCTAAGTTCTCCTCTGTGTTGAAGAGAAAGTGCTATGGATCAAGGCAAAGGCATGTTTCAGTACTTCATTATCTTCACAACAGTGTGACATTGCTGTAAGCGCCCTCAGAGCAAAGCTGTGTCAAAGTGAGCTGTAGACCAGCAGTGTAGGGCTGCTCCTTCATCCCGTTCTCTGTTCCTCAGCTGGCTTTAGGGCACGCTCTCTTAGGACTGACCTCTTGGCTCTGTACTGCATCCTTCTGCTATTCTTGTAGCAGGGAGTATGGATTTGAAAGCAATTCCAGTTATCAAAGCAGCAGTTATGCTTCCTACTCTGGACCTTAGACCTTACAAATTAATTCAGACTGATTCTCAAGTTCTCACAGTCAGAGACAGAAGCCAATTTCTTTTTAAAAAGTCTCTCTCTTCCCTAAGTGTTTATCGACCCATCAAAACTCTATGTCCATGATTTGTTGATTTCAAAATCCTAAACAATTTCAATTCAGAGTTATGCAACCCACAAGCACATGTATTTTCCTGCCCAGTAAAGTTTGTTTGAAGAGATTAAAAATAATTATGAAATAACTGTCCAAGGGACAAAAAGTGTTTAGGGCATTCCACTGAGTTGAATCTAATTCAAGTCAACAATTGCCAGAAGCCAGAAGTGTCTGAGTTCCCTTTGACTGTTAGGACAAGCTTGTTGCTGGTTTATCCTCGATAAAAATACAGACACATCACATAATCCTTCAGCTTTTTGGCAACTTCAGGAAAGAGGATGGGAACTGAGTAGTCTCGAGGCAGTTACCCACACATTATCTCTTCAGACAAAAAGAGCAGTGCATAACAAACACAGGTGTATCAATAAGTATCGAGTTCAACAGCAAACAAACCCCGGGCATCCTTCTCCAGAAGTGTAAGGGTATCATCCTCAAACATGATATCCTTTAGCTTCAGAGGAAGAGTTTTACAGGAAGGTAAGTAAACAAGGAAAATCTTAATTTACATCTTATTTTATTGGAGTTTGCCTTGCTTCTAGTTGTGTTATACCTGCCCAGCAGGAAGAGTTCTGAATTAATCAATTAATCAATGCAGCCCTACTTCACCATGAGCAACTTCAATTTAAATTAGAGTTTTGTATGTCCATAATTTGTAATTAGTAATCAAGACATACTGCTGCTTGAAATATTTCACAGAACTGCAGGAATCACTAATGTGTTTGATTCCGTTCCATTTAGGTTAATCCGAGGTCTGTTGCTGACCTCTGTGAGTCCAGTATTACCTTTAAGTATAACCCTACTCATTATTAGTGCTAATGAGTACAGCTCCCTCAATTGCTTCATTTCAGTAGTCTCTGTCAGCTTTACTTTTTCTCACTGGCATCCAAAACAGCAACTTTTTTCAAGTGAGTTTTGAAAGTCCTGACTTTCTCCCAGCTCTTACTTATATAATCATGGGGATAAAAATCAGAGATCTGTATCTACTTTAATTTTTCTCTTTCTGAAATTCCACAGTCATACTCATAAAGCTAAAGTCATAAAGGAATTCCTATGCTCCTAGGTAGGATAACAACTTGTACTTCATAGGAAATTCACACAAAGCAGATCTGGAGTCAACAGGCAACGAAGTCTGCTGTGGGGAAGGAAACAAGGAAGCTATGTGACTCTTCCCTATGTGTTCAGTACACCCCCAAGGACATTCTTCTCACACGAGTTTCATGGCTTTTGTGGCAACAACTTTTAAAATGGTCCACTGAGAGTTTATTTTTCAGTTTTCAGTGTTGCTCCATTTCTCCCCTGGAAACAAGAGGCTCTGTCTTGTGTGGTCTCCTGTAGTTCTTTTTTCAATGTCCTGTATCCCAAAGGAATGCACCTGGGAATTATCTCAGATCTCTGTAGAGAGGAGAAATTTGAATAACAATTTCTAAGTTAGAATATTCATCCTAGCTGCAACAACAATGGGATTTTCAGTCCTATCTTCCAAATAATTTTGCACTGCATCTCTTTCTGGCTCCTAGAATGGTCAGACTTTTGTTGTATCTGAAGAAATACGAGTGAAGCAGAATGGGGATGAGCATCCCCAATACCTTTTCTCCTTCCCTTTCTGACCAGGGAAGCTCAGGCAATTTTCATAGTTCCAGTAAGACTGCAAATAATAATCATCACAGGGAGAACTAAATAACTTCAATATAGTCCGATCTCAATGAAAAAAGAAAGAAACTCAGGCTATCATTTATTAGTGCAGAAGATGGTGTCATTGTGACTGCTGCATGGGTGCTCTGACACGTGCTGGCTAAACCCCACGGCTGGGAAGTCAGGAGATCTCCCAGCAGTGGCAGCTGGGTTGGGCTGTGTACCTTCTGCCCTGCTGGAGGGTCAGGAGGATGAGCAAGGCTGGATGGGGACTGGACAGGCTCAGAACATGCGGCCACCAAAGCACCAACCAAGAAAACTCTCTGAAGAGCTTGAATCAGATGATCTTCAATATTAGAGTAAAAATTTATCCATGCCTTTTTTTTCCCCCTGAAGTAGAAAGGGTGTCCAAAAAACGTTTTTCTCCTATCTTTAAGAAAAGGAATCTTAATCCTGAGGAAACAATTTTTTCCCTCTGTATTAGATGAATATTAATTTCCTGGAAAAGTATAAGACTTTACTATTTTGTAAACAGTGCTAAATAATATTAACCCCATCTCAGAGTTTGGGACATTCCCATCTACTAGATGATATTAAATGTTTTTTCATCACTAATCTAGAGGCACAACTGCAGCCTTTGATAACTTTAACTTGCAAGTCATTCTAACTGTGCATGAAGTGTGAATATAATTACAGTCTCAGAATATTACTATTTCTATTGTACAGGAACTCTGTTCCACACACCTCCTCCAGATAAGATAGAAGTGTTTGATGTGAATATGTCTTCAATTAACATTTCTGGAAGATAATGGAAAGCATTGATTGGAAAATCCTTATCAAGGTAAAAGTGTTTGATAACTAAAGAAACAACGTGCCTGTCAGACCTCACTACACCCTCAGAAATGTCTGTACTTGAAAAGGGGCTTCATAAAGTCCAGGCAAGCTGTTCTTTAGCTGTAAAGTTACATATTAACAGGTATATATCTCTATGTATGCAGATATATGAATAAAAACTGTTATGTCATGCTGTGTTTGTAAGGAAAGTAAAGATGAAGATGGTTTATCCAGCATCTGAATGTTGGGTATTTCAGAGCAGGACATTCTGGAAAGTATTGAGGACTGTGCAGAGCTTACTCTGATGAGGTACATCAGAGCAGGCCAGGTGCAACTGCGCCCATATGGTCTGTAAGAATAGAATCCAAGAGTTTTCAAGTTTTTCTCCTGCAGCTGAGCTTTTCCACTCATGAGGGACAAGAGAAAAGCAGCATCCAGTGCCTGTGTGTGTGCCTGCAGATAAGCAGCGGGCACAGACAGCCACCAGAGAGATGGGCTCCTGTGCAAACTGAGCACTTCAAGAGGAGTGTATACATGCTGCCATTAGGGTTTGGATTTCTGGGAATGAGGTGAATTGATTGGCAGTTTCCCACTAACAATAAATAATGTTCCACCCTGAAGGCATACAGAAGATCTTTCTCTGCTTGAGAAGTTGTTTGCCAAGTTGTGAAGCAGAAGGTGAGTTAACAGCACAAGATGGGAATACCTGAAACCAATCATCTTTAGGGCAGCTAGCTGAGGGACATTTACATAGCACAGAGACACAGCATTGAGCAGTTCTACCGTGCTGGAGGGAGTAGCAAAGTTCAGGGTACACCTAAGCAGGGTTTCTCATGCTCAGATTTATGTTTTTAATATAGTGTAAGATATGTTTAATCTACTTAGAAATGAAAATTTGCTGAAGAAATTACCAAGAATGGGAGACAAGGAAGAGAAGTTTTATTTAGTAGGGGAAGAAGTGATGGATTTAAGGAAGGGTATAATCCCCAAGAGTGCAAAGACATGGAAACACAGATCTTGAAAGACATCTTGCTTCCCTCAGGAGAGCCATTCTACTCCACTGACATCCATGGAGAGGACTTAGACAGCCCTCTGCTCTTCCCAAAGACTGTGGGTGGCAAATCAGGGTTCTACAATACTGACACAGGCACTGAGGCTGGCCTTCAGAGCAAGCCTTTTGAAAAGCTGTGACCACCAACATATGCCTTTGATACCAGGCTGCAGTTCAGCATCTGGAAAAAATGGCCATGTAACATTACACAGAGCTGCAAGGTAAAGAGTTTTGCTAAAGGAAAGCTCTTTTGGCTTGGCCTGAAATTCAGAAGGATGGATTTCTAAATATACATATTTCATATGTACTCACTGTAATTCAGAATGTCAGGGATAAACTCTCCCCTGTGCTTCACCAGTCCTTTCCAGATGAATAAACAATATCCTTCTTGATAAATCCATGCAGATGGCACATTTGTCCCCTAGCATTTTTAATATATGGCCATATATGGGCCACATGCTTTGGAAATCTGCAGTGTCCAGGAGGAGATATGCCCTAAAGACAGTGCAACAACGTTCAGCTGGAATTTAAAACTGCAGTGGTCCAGACAGGGTCACACCTATGCAGGGGCTTTTTGGTTTGTTTTGGTTTCTCAAATGTAGGCTTTGTAGATGTTTAATTCACAGAAAACCGTCCACATCCCCAACTTCTTTTGAGAGGATGACATCATTTTCAGCTCACTCACATCACCTCACCACTCAGCACAGATCCATTTCTCACATCCCAAGCATATCCCATCCAGACCACCCTGTCCCATTAGCAGCAGGGAAGTTTTCTATCCCTCCACTGTTCCAATATGCCAAATATTGCTGTGAAGGGTGACTAGCAATGCTCTCAGTCACTCCCAAATTGGTGCCATGAAGAATGCAGGAAGAATTTTATCATTTCTTCTGTACCTATCTGATGATGTGTGGCTAACTCTTCACCATCTCTGAGCCACTAAACAGAAAGATTAAAATGGAGCCTGATAAAGATTGTTCTTTTTTGGCACTGTGATCTGGGAACGTATTCCTGTTAGATGATTAGACCATAAGACTCCTCACAGCAAGTCTCCTGGCTGTATAGCCACCTGGATTGTTTGCTAAGCACCCAGAGCACTATTCATGCTTTAAGAACAAATTAATTACCATGAGTCAATTAGCAGAACCCTAGCCACACTAATGGGTAGACTGGATCATCAAGCAAATCTATCCAGAAACTTTATAAATAATATTCTTCCTGGAGTTAGCATAATATTATCTTACAATATTATTTTTAATATTGGTTTCCTTTCTAAGTTTACTTTAGCATGAAGAATAGGGATTCAATCTCTGGCTGTTTTGTGAGAAATTCATTGTTTAATTTTTTCTGTACCTATGTTACAGGCTTGGTCGCTTGCCTTGCCTGCTGATGTTTGCATCCCTGACTTGATTCTTTAAAACCGAGGACTAATGATAAACAAAAAATAACAAAATAAACACCTTTCAACATGATTTTTTATGAAAAAATAATGCTTTCCAGGGTTTATGAAATCAATGTTTGGAAATACTCTCCTGACCTTCCTACAACTCTCAAGATCTTGGGTCAACTGCAGCCAATATAACCCGAAAGTAATTAATCTTTGTGTTTTTTAACTTTGGGTATTTGTAAAACATTTTTGTTTGTCTTTTTTTTAAACAGTTGGATGAAAAAAAAATCATTAGTGGAAGAAATCACCCAGAGCTACCTGATTAGAGAACTCAACAAGCCAACCTGAGAAGCACAGCATGAATAAATGTGGTGCCATGTTCCATTGTCTCCCAAAAGAAACACAAAACATTTGCTCTATATTTTAGCAGCTATACCTGCTTCTCAACTGCTAGCTTGACTCAATGACTGGAACCAGGCAAAAAAAGAGCAGGGATTCTGCAAATGAACTGACTTTAAAATTATGCCCCCTGTGAGGAATTTAGTTGGGGGAGAGGGGTTCTATTTTGATTTCCTCTGAAAAAGAGTATTCTGAGAAGCATTTGTTGATTTAGAGGGCAAGATTCTGCTGCATAGCCATTGAAGGTCCTTAATCATAAAGGGTATTTTTATCTTAGTTAGAAGAATTGCACTAACAATAGAAATGACAAAACTGGTCTCCACAAAAGGATGCCTAGAGCTGTAGGCTGCTGTTTTCTGAGAAGAGATAGGCAGCAAAGAGAAAATAGGATGTGCTTCTAAGCAATTGGGTGGTGACTGTATTATATAGTTCAGTCAGAGCTGGAACATCTTTGTTTGAGGAGCCCCTTCTGATTTCTGCATTCCCCATGGGGACACATCACAAACTGCATCTCTAGAGGACAGAATAAATTCTAATCATGAGAAAATCTGCCAGCAGGATACTAGTAGGAGAATTTACTCTGGAAATCAAATATTGTATGAACCCACTTCTAACCATGTGGACAAGGACATTTAATTATCACAGCCCTTTGCCTTCCTTCTATTCAACCCCAAAACCAGTAGGGCAACATCCCTCCTAGAGGATGCTAGAGATACAGGGGGGTGAAGGGACTCTACAGCAAAAGGTCTGCTTCCTCCTACCAGTAAAACCCCCTTTTAGAGAATGGTGACAAACACATGCCAGGAACTATTTGTTTGCTTCCCCTGAACATGACAAAAATTCAATCCAGCAAAAGGTACTTTGTCACAGTCTTCAGAGCATTTGTGACAGCCTTTCCTTTCAAAAGGAAATCACCTTTTGAAAGGACCTAACTTTGCAGGTTTCTTTTAAGCCTCTGATCCAAAGGGCCTACCATCAAAGCAGACACCATCATTTCTATCCTATAGCCTCATTTTAATCAGAGAGAGAATGTTCCATGGGATGTCCAGTCGCTCACCCATTGGCCTGGTTTTCAATTAATGTCTACCTGATAGACAGTCCAGAATACACAGAGATTTCACTGGTCTGCAGAGAGAAATTCAGGGTATTTTTTGAATTAGGTTGCAGAGCACAGTGAGGCTCTGAACATAGGGCTGTGTAATCTTAGTTTAAGCATTTGACAGTGCATCTATTTACTAAGCCAATGCAATTAATAGCTTCCTTTGAAGATTGCTATGTGACCAGATCCTACTGGGCTGAATCACTAACAAGACAGGTTAAAAAAAAAATCAGGTTGGGATTTCAACTACAGATTTTGAGAGGATGTTTCAGGAAAATCACAATGATTACAGAAGAGAGAACAGTTCTCTAAAATCCAGGCAAAGAAATGAGACAATGAGAAATATCAGGTGGTAATATAATCCCTTTTGGACAGCAGATAACTGGATTTGGATTCTGTTTCTGACTGCATCATTGTGAAGATACTTTAACATGTAATTTCATTTATCTGACTCTCAATTTTATTCTATTTTAATTCTCTTCCCTGACACCTGTGGACAACCAGAATTTGTGTAAAGCAAAGGCTAGAAAAGGGAAAAAAAAATTTACAAATTTGCCACGTAGTCCTGCAAGAAGCTCTTTCAGTCAGGCAACCCAATGGTTTTGTGCTCGTTTTACCCCAGCTGAAAGACTGGAGTGAGCAGAAATTATGCAGGGCCATACAGATATTTTCTTAGAGGTAAACATTTAATCAACATTTAATCAAAGCCTCTTCACGTACATAATCATCAGGTGCCTTCACAGGTATTTTACCTGATAGAAGAAAACAGATGTATGTTTTCACAGAACTATGGAAACTCCTGCAGAAAAATTGAGATTTCTCAGGAGGGAGGAGGCTCCGGCTAGCTGCTCTGAACTGGAGACTGAGGTACTGCAAACTTGAAACAATTTGTTTTTGTCTCAGTGTAGGTTTGCCAGAACTGAAATTGCATGCTTATCTATCTTTCCTGCAAGTGATTTTTTATCCATCGCCTCCCATACCTATGCAGGAAATAAATCTTAACATTGTCCCTGGTATCCATTATTTAATAGAATTTTACTGCCAAAGCTTACCCACTTGATTTCTCTATTTCCTCCCTGAAGCTTTTTTCTCCCACTTAAACCCTGCTGGGAGTCAAACTGACTATAAAGGAGGAATAATTTTATAGTCTAAAGCATTAAACTAAAATGTTAAGCTGAGTCAAAACCAATGTTCCAGTATCTGTGCAAGAACCTGTACAAAGTATTTTGCACTACTTCTAAGTCCTAGAATAAGTTTGTAAGCGTGTGTGGAAATCCAGGCCATTTTTAAACAAGCATAGAAGAATTTTCACCAGAGCAAAGAACAAAAATAATCTTCCTTGCCATCTTTCTGCTATGACCTGAAACCAAACCAAGAACAGTTTTGGTTGCCAGAAAATCTGGGATCCTGTTAGATCTTGTATGCAACTCAAGAGCCATGTCTTTGTTTTCTTTGGCTCCTAGGCAATTCCAAATATTGCCACTTTGCAGTGCCCATTTCTATCTGATATATTGTTGCTCATTCTGCAAAAGAAAAGCATCTCTGTGACTTGTAATGCAAAGATGCTGCAGTTGCTGGTTGCTTTTTTCTTTTCTTTTTTGTCCTCGTTTATAAATTCCTTACACTGGTTGAATTGCATGATGATGGCATATTTATTTCTCAAACTAAGTATACTGGTCAAAATGTAAATCATAGGAATTTAGAAAATGCTTCTCCATAATTCAAAGTATGAGATGCTCATGCAAACAGAGTTATTTTGTTTTCTTTTCCCCAGAATAATATTGCATAAACTCTACAAATAAATGGAAGTACTGCACTCCTTGCTGCTTTTCTTTATCCATAAATGGGAATTCTGTCTGATCTCTTTACTGGTGAACTGGAAAGGAGAGATAAAGAATCAGCTCCTAATGTGATCTTATGAAATATCTAACATGTTATGCCACTATTTTTATTTTTTTTTATATTCTCAGAAACACACAGCTTGAAGTAATGTTCAATTATTTGCTCATAATTTCTCATTTTCTTTCAATGTTCTTTGGTATTTCTTCTGTAAAAAGACAAAATTCCCAGATCACACAGTGCTGAAGAAAGCGCTCTGACACTGTCACATATTTTTATTAATTTAGTCTCGGTAAATGTATAATTGGGTAAATTGAAAGGATAGAGAGGAAAGAAATTAATTAAAGAATGTTCTTAAATCAGGACTTTGGTAATAGAACCAATTCATAGTACACATTTGGGCATACTTACTCCTCAATAGCAAACTGAACTTCAATCTGATTTTATCTAGAGCTCTGTTATCAATTACTTATAATCAATAATATGTAAAGAGGAAACACTTTTGCAATTATTTGTCATTGTCTCAGGCCTTTGTATAGTTAATAGCATGGTGCCAGCATAACTTTATAAATCTCGGCAATGACATTTTTGTTTCTTGATCTCAGCTCTCAGGCTCTTTATTTTAATAATAAACCCAAGAAAAAAAATGCTGCTTAGTTAAAACTTGAAAATAAAACAAAAGCGAAGGAATGAAAACAGAGAGCACAGTTAGAATATCAAATGTCTTTTTGGGAGAAAAACATACTGCATTTTTTTGTTTTCTCATTTCCTTCAGGCTGGTGAGCAAAATGCAAATGATGAAATTCCACAGGCACAAATTTAGCTCATTTTAGGGATAAGAACACTTAGAAACAGGGTGATTGTCAATTTAAATGATCATACTGCTTCCATGAGCCCATGGAGTCTCCATGTTTCAATGTCTCTATGTTTTGATTACTGCTTTAAAAAGTACAATAAGGCCTATTATTCCCTTTGTATCTTCCCAGTTTCTAATTCCAAGTGGATGGTTTACATCCAGAAGCTTGATGCTTTACATGTTTCTAAAAACATTGAGTTTTAACAATATTTACTATAGCAATTTTGGAAGCTCTTAGCTTCATGGACTTATTCAGCCTTTCTTGTGTACTGTGAATCTCTTGGAATTAGTATTAATGCTTGTCAATAAGTTCCTCAGATGAATTATGACAGAACTGAAGAGTACCATATTAATTTTGTATTTTTATTTTATTTGCTGATGCTGATGTTCCCAACATGACTCATTCCCTGAGGAATAATTTAAAAGAGGTAGAAAAGCAAATTTGTCTGATATTTTCCTGAAGACTGAAAAAACAATACAGTGCAATTTCAACAAGCTGGCAAAAGAAGGGAATCTCAAATGCTTGGTGTCCCTTCTGAAACACACTGTAGTCCTGATATGAAGCACCTGCCTGGTGCCTGGCGTCTCTGTGGTTTCCTTTCAACCTTTTAACCATATGTCTGAAGGAAAAATGACCTGAAAGGATGCACCACCCCTTTTCCAAATATCTCCTCATCCAGAATGCTGACTGCAGGGCTCTGAAGCCATCAGCCTCACAGAGAGACCTCCTCACTCCCTTCCCTAGAATAGAGCATTGTATATACCATGGAGTTTTAGTTATCAGATCTGACTTTACACTAACAGCACTATTCACTCACATCTCCTGATCTTTATTTGTCTTGCCATGCCTTTTCAGGAGACACCAAGTCACCAAGGTTTTGGGTCAGATATTAATTTTTCTGATTGAAACCTTAATGAAATGCTTTAAAAAAAGTGCCAGAAATATTCTGTGAATGATAGATGAGCTTATAGATACAGATTTAAGTTTTGAAATTCCCTTTGAAAGGGGATGGGCTCCAAACCCCTTAGTTGGTGTTTTTATGTCTACCTGCTGCAGCTGCTGTCATGCAAGATTCTTAATAAAGAGAAGTAACTGCAAATAAACTCAAGCATCAAATCTTTGATTGTCACAAGACTGAAAATAAGGAAGCATTTGGGCCAGCTCCAAAGACTGAGCTATTGCAGGGCACAAATGAGAGTATGGGAGGTGATGCCAAGCACCAAACTAGTGCTGATGTGACTGTTGCACCCCTTGCCATGCTGCTCTTTCAGGAACCACAGCTGCCTGTAGCCAGACCTGCCTGGGCAATAGCTGAGCTCCTGGGTTTCAAATTCTCCCTCTGCTTTTTGTCACCACGTGCCAGGAGCTGGGGCTGGCCATGGCTCAGTCCTTGACTGAGTGCACTGTGTCCCTCACTAATTGAGACAGTTACTTGCACGTGTGGGTGACAGATGGTCTCTGCCAAGTCCAAAGGGATTTCTCAGAAGCTCTCCAGCATCAAAAAGATGATAGTTTTCTTCTCTGAATTCTTATATTTTTAAGATCAAAAGCAAGCAGAAGGAAAACTGGGCTTCAGACCAGTAGAATGTTGCAATTTGCTTTGCCTCACAGGGTTTATTTAAGCAGGAAAACTGATGATCATTTTTCCTCATCAGCTTGTTAGTACAGTTGGGTTTGTTGCTGAAGACATAAATACTTTACTTGCCTAAAACCAATCTGACTGTTTCTCCATGCAGATTAATTGCATTGTGAATTTGGTCTGGAGTGACTTCACAGGATACAGTAATACTATGGATATGGCCTTGACAATATTAACTTGCTTTCTTGATTTTACAAAGGGATTCAAAGGCCTTAGAATCCATCTGGTGTTTTCTGAACTCTGATATCCTTCTTAGATCTTTCTGTAGTAAGTGCACTTTTTAAGGATGTTAATTACACTAAAGCAAGTCAATGCATTGCACCAGCTGCTGGAAAATGGCAAAGTTCTACAAAAAAGTAGTTGGATCCTGTTCAACATTTCTCCTTGATGGGGGAACCTTCCAAGTTGTGATTTGGTACCTTGATATGCTTTGAAAAGCAGCGTTAGATGTACCAGTATTCCACAACCACTATTTCTCTCCCTTTTAAAATTAGATTTTGAAAGGGCAGAAGCTCAATACTCTTGGCTCATCTATTATTCTGCTGTGAAACAAACACTTTTGTGTCAGAAGTGAATTCCAGTGACAAGTTTTCTGGACAGTTTGAGCTGCAGTAACTTCTCTTGTCTTCTCAATACTGAACCTGTTGCAGTGTTAAGGAAATACAAATCTATTTCTGAGGTGATTGAGATACTGCCACACAGATATGGAGCATAATAATAAGGAATAGAATATACAAGAGAGGTTTGTGACATAGGCTTAACTCAGGAGTATGAGAGGCATTTATCACTGACCTGTTAAAGAAGAAGAGAATCTGAGATCACAATCTTTGCTAGCAGAAATGTCACTAACTCTGGAAATGTAATGCACATTTCTGCAAAGCAAAAAATATGCTGAATTTGTTGTCTCTTTCACTGCTAATGACAGGAGCATACTAGTTTTATTCTGCTTTAATTTCATTACACTGTCTATAGACTGTAAGGTAACGACTAACATTTACAATATTAGTAATACATATGTGGCTTTGGAGATATTTTATGTAACAATATTTTTCTTACACATTTTGCTCAATTGAAAAGGACTATTGGGGTTTTATCCTAGCTGGCAGGACAGCCCCACACAGCCACTGTCTCTGGTGGGAGGAGAGAATTAGAAGAGTAAAAAGAAGATAACTTATGGGCTGAGATAAAGAGTAACAGGTAAAGCAAAAACCACACACATGAGCAAAGCAAAACAAGGAATTCATTCACCTCTTCCCATGGGGAGGCAGGAGTGCAGCCATCCCCAGGAAAGCAGGACTCCATCATTCATAAGCAGAGACTGGGGAAGACAAACTCCATCACTGCAAACATCCCCCCACTTTCTCCTTCTTCTCCAGGTTTATATGCTGAGCATGATATCATCTGGTCTGGAATGTCCCTTTGGTCAGTTGGGGTCAGCTGTCCCAGCTGTGTCCCTTCCCAGCTCTTTGTGCACCCCCAGCACACTTGCTGGTGGTGTGGGGTGAGAGGCAGGAAAGGCTTTGACTCAGTGCAAGCTCTTCTCAGTAGTAATGAAAATATTCCTGAATTATTGACACCATTCCCAGCACAAATCCAAAATACAGATCCTTATCAGCTACTATGGAGAAAACTAACTCTATCCCAGACAAAAGCAGCACAAAGGTACAACGCAAACAAAATACTTCAGTCTAAAAGAACAAGCTACAAAAAATTTCAGTGAAAGGAAATAATTCTGTGGAGGATAGACCATAAAAAACAAACAAAACCAAATCCCAAACAAACAAACAAAAAATCAAAGATCAGATTTAGTGTCAGATTTAATGTTACATTGAAAACACAAAAAATCAAGCTGAGCTGTGATTCAAGCTCCTGATGATTAATAAAATCTACTTGTGGATGGACTCACACAACAAAATGCTTTTGCTTGAAGCACATTTCCTGAAACGCAATCTATACTCAGGCTGAAGCTATGGTTGAGTCAAACAAACTGTAAGTAAACCTGAGTTATTTGGTTTACAACCAAATCAAACAAAAGCCCCATTCTAGAAAATGATTCTGTTCCAGAAAATCTTGTTTTCTTTAAATAATACTCTAAGGAAATCTGCTTTCCCTCACAAGAAAAAATGTAATGGTCTTCCCACTACTTTTTTTTACTGTATCTAAACTTCATTACCCAAACTCCATTCACTTCTCATGCCTCATTTTAGTTTATTAATGACTAGGTAGTAAGCACAAAATCAGACAACCTAATGAAGCACACAAATCAGATTTTATTCTTAAAGAATGTGGTGAAATAGCCGGAGCCATCCAGATTGATCTGTACAATGCTGTAAAACTAAAATAGAGTGTGTTGCACTCTCCCCCTCACCAACGAAACCTGATGAAGAAGTGAAGACCAGAAATGTTTACTACATTTTTTTTTTTTTACTGGAAATAAGCACCAGTGTTAAATTGACAGACTATGCTTAACACATCTTGAGTATATCCAGATTTAATTAGCAGAGACCCACATCAAGGGATTGTTTGAATACATTGATTTCTGTCATAAATAACTCTCATCAGTCCTGTAATTCAATGAAAAAGGGTAGTTCACTAAGTAAATTCTTATAGTGATTATGGAAGGAGAGAAGAATAACTTCAAATGAGTGTACTGCTATATTTGCAACATATCCATCAGAGAAGGACAGAGTAATCCCAGATAAGACATTTTGTGTTTTTGGATGCATGCCATAATCAGCTGGGGCCACACAAAACACAGAAGGGTTGCAAGATAGGCACAAAAATTGAACTAAAAAATCAAGGGGGAAAGGGAAAAAAAGAAAAAAAAATTTCAGCTTAGTGTGCTTTGCTGTATTCAATGTTAGAGTGCCTTTCAACAGTAAGGCTCCTGTAATCACCCAGATCTGTGAACATTATGTGCTCCA
Source organism: Certhia americana (assembly GCA_018697195.1). NCBI lineage: Eukaryota > Metazoa > Chordata > Aves > Passeriformes > Certhiidae > Certhia > Certhia americana. Next base: position 55,473,546 of record CM031879.1, on the reverse strand, counting down.
GCTCAGCTGTTTTAAGAGACTTACTGCATTTTGGTACACAACCACTTCAGACCATTAACTTCTCTTTCTTCTTATTAAAATAACATCACTCACCCTCTCTGCAGAATAAACAGACCAGCACTTTCATTTGTTAAAAGAAACTTTGATTTACTAAAGTTACAGGGTTGGGCTCAGAGCTCCTAACCAGTCTGTCTCCAAATGACAAGAGGGCAGCAAGCCCCATCCCAGGTATTAGGAGGATGATGGCTGAGCTTCCTGAGACACAATTGATTTGCTGCAGAGTCCAGTTCTCTTTACCTTGGCCCTTACCATAACCCTAAAGGATTTGTGTATTCTCCTTCATAGTCCTCAGTGAACAGAAAATAAAAAAAGTAAGTCTGTGATGGATTAGAACTGAATAAAAATAAGACCAAAATCAATACAAGTAGAATTTCTTTTCTACCCTTTTGACCATGGAAACCTTCCAGGTACCTTGGCATTACTAGTACAAATTAACCCATTACATTTTCCTGTTCATACTGAAACAACAAAATGGCAAAATAGTCATGCAGTATGAAAGTATCATTTAAAGGACTTCTAAAACATAATATAAAGGTAATACAAGTACCAAAATTAAGAAAAAAATTTTAATTTTATCCATTGGTGGCTTTTCTTTGCAATACAGACAAGCAGACAAGCACACCAGAATCAGGAAACACAGAATTCCTTCCATTGCTATTCAAATGCTACCCCTAATGCATACAACAAAAAAGAAGTCCCTTACTAAGAACAATGATGGGGTTTATTTTCTTCTTATTTGATCCAGGTGGTCCAAAAGTAGAGGCTAATAGTGGAGAATGCTGTTAACAGCCTTATTCTGGAATGAGGATGGAGGCATGAAACCATCCAAATATTGCTGCTCCAGGATCTCCCATATTTTCCCTTGGGTTATGTTCCCTTGTACTTCATCTCTGCTTCTGCTTCAGATATCACTTCCCAAGCACTCGATCCCAGACTAAATTTATAATGCAATTTTACAATACCTACATTGCCATTTCCATCATGGCACTCCTGAGGAAGTGTGCTCACTTGAGAAATGGGAATGTTACTTGGCACTGTCATCAGATCTGATTGAGCTGGGCCAGTCTGAGAGGCCAAATTCATATTAACAGATCAGTAATGGTAAATCAACCTCAAGAAAACATCTTGTATGTAACCAAGCAGACAAATGTGATAACACAACTCCTGTGAGAAAAGGTCTAGAGGACTCCTTCCCAATTCATCTCTCTTAAGAAGAAATGAGAGTGGAAAAAGTGTTTTAACAAGAGGATCGAGCATCTTGACAAAAGACGGTGCCTGAATTTTGTTATTAAGGGTTTAAAAGACAGCCATAAATCATTGTTAAATTATGTTTTATTTTCCCTTATCTGTCATAAACAGATAAAGCTGGAGTCCAAGGGTAACTGTGTGAACACTGCAACCAGTAAAAGGGTGTTAAGCTACTACTCTAGGGAACTATGCAGTTTGAAGTCAAGTTCCTTAGACATGGTTTGAGTACTCATCATTAAGAAAATTCCAAAATTTGAAATTCCACTGAGTTAAAAGGAATAGGATGTGTTTCAATGTAGGGAAGTATCTCTTGCCTGCAAGAGAGAATATTGAAGAAAATTTATTTTACTAAATAAAAGCTTCTAGAAATCAAAGCAAAATCAACCTGATACTTGATATTCCAGATAAAGCCAATAGAGAAGTGATAATTACATCTGCTGTCCATTAGGAATCACTCAACTGTTATCCTCAGTTCTGGATCCACTGGAGCTGGCCAGACATGCTACAAAACCAGCAATGTCTCTGGTTTGTTGGAATGACCAACCTAAGGAAAAAATATTTGTGTTCTGCAGACATTACAGAACCCTGTAACCCTGGTCTACATTGCTTAGGATTATTTACTACTGGTAAATGATAATCAGAGTAGTGATATCAGAGGCCGAGATATCAGAGGATATGCCAGTCTTAACAGTAGTGTGAGGCTGTTGGAAGTGTCGAGGCTTTATTTTGGAATTACACAGTTTGGGGAAATGGGGAAATGGAAATGTTTGCACTTTGGCTGAGGTGAGCATCCCATAGAGAGCAGCATGGTCTGGTCTCTGACTGGAAGCTGCAACTGCAGTGTGTGTGTACTCATGTGGTTCCAGTGAGTATCCTCTGTCACTGAAGCACATGTCTGTAGGGAAGGTTGAGGGAACTGAGATCATTAGAGTGGAGAAAGGAAATTTTTGGGAAGAAGTGATAGCAGTCTGCCAATAAACTTAATACCATAAAGAAGGAGAAAACTAAGCTCTTTACTGAGATGCACAGGAGAAGACAGAGAGAAAACAGTAATGAATTGACACAATGGTAATTATGTTTAGATAAAATGGAAAAAAAATTACTATGGGCATAATTAAGCACTGGAACAAGGCAATGTGGGATCTCTGTCCTTGGAGGTTTACAAGACCTGCCTGCATGAACCCATAAGCAACATAGTTTAAATTCAGCATTGGCTCTGCTTTGAGCAGGGAGTTTGACTAGAAACCTCATGAGGTCCTTTCCAGCCTAAATGGTTCTATAATTCCATAAATAATTTGCCCAAATTCCATTATGTTGTCAGAGGAGCTTTAAAAACCTTGAAAAAGGTCACAAAAGCAGTTCTGCTGGAGAATTGGACATTAGAAAGTTATTTCCCTGGGCTGGAGGCCATCTATAGGTTGGTGTATTTTTCTTCTTGCTATATTTTGATAGTTACTTTTAAGTTAGATATATATACTGTGAAGCTGAAGCTTATGGAATAGAAGCTGTGCTCAATTCTAGATAGCATTAAGATTTTGATCTTGATTGTCTGCTTTGGGACTGCAAAATAACATCTCCTATTAGAGCAGGTTTTGTTCAGTGAGTATAAATTTCTCTGAGAACAATCTAGTTCAGACTGTGGAAGGATGAGGTCTTCAAATCACAGCACACATTTGTGTCTTACAAGACATTCTTTATTCTTTTGGTTTTGCCTGACTAAAAGACCACTCACAAAAAGGCTATTGAGAGTCAGGATGGAGACACAAATTGTTTTCATTCCCTTTATTTTTTTCTAAGTGATTTGTTTTCACCATAGCAACATCTGTTGGTTTGTTTGGTTTTTTTAAATTCTTCCTTTTATAACAAGGATTTAACAAACTCATAGAGTTTCCAGTATTCTTCTTTGTAGCAGTTTTTAGGGTGTTCAACATAGTTCAATTCACAGAGAGATAATCAGGAAGTTTTCCCACATGATTTTGATACTCATGATGCTGCTGTTTAAAGTTTTTTTCCAGGGTTTGGGAAAGTGCACTTGGTCATGAATGCCACAGAGCAGTACACCTGTACTCCAAAATTTCCCATTTGAAGAAATGATCACTTAACCCAAGTGATATACAAATGGAAAGTACAAATGGATGTACAACTAATCTAGTGTTCCTTTCATTATGTTATTTTCTAGGCAATATGATTTATTAAGCTTTCCATTTAGAAATCCATGACTGACAGGTTTTAATGGTGATTTCAAGTGCAAATGTGCTACCCAGGTTCTTTTATCCTGATTAACTTTTTTCTTTCCTATTTCCTGTAAACACTTATCAAGCGTGTCAGAATTATTATCTATGAAACTGACAAATTTTGTTGCACTTTTTATATTTTATGTGATTGTGTTCTGCTGGAAATATTGATTTGGAATGCTACAGTGACACAGAAATCTTCATTTAGTTATTATCACATCTGTCTATGTTATAAGTATGAGAAATCCTTCTTCTCTAATCTTTTTCTTATTATCAGGATTGAGCCATTTTTACCAAACCTATGCTGATTTCACTTTTCCTGCCTGAGCTACAGCAGCACTCTTAGACACTTCTCTTTTTTAGTTTGATAAAACTTTCTTGAAAGTTTATTCTGATGCCAGCATTAACATTTTCTGCTTAGCATGAAATTCATATGTGTTGATAAGCATTTTGGAAGCAGTGACTTTTCAGGGAATCTCATCCCTGTCATTGCAGCCTTGTCTCCAGCTATGCATCTCAAATACTTGTAGCAGTGCCAATAGTTTCAGTTACAACCAGTAAGTGCAGATTAGGAATAAAATTCTGGAGCTTTTATGTTATTATCCATACTTAAATAAGATCGAGCTCCACTATGGAATGCAGAGACTGTGCTCATTATGCTAAAAGTGGACTAAACACTCAAACAGTGGAGGACAAGATGGATGGAGGTTCTTCCCTGCTTTCTTCTTTAATGAAAAGTTTTATAGACACAATGAAGGTTACTTTATTTATTCTGGGGGCACTGTCAACAGTTTAGGTTAGGATGGAGCACACTCTTTTATGAGTGCTTGTATTCACATCTTCATATGGAAAAACATTCTTCCTAGTGCTCAAAGACTGCTGATTCTGACTGAAAGATTAAATAGTATCTTCCTAAACCTTTGTACTTAATTTATACTTTTCTGCTAAGTAGAATATGATCTCACTCAACTTAGGAATTCTTGTTCATCAGTACTTCTCTTTGTTTTCATAGACAGCACACCTTTCTGTGTGAAATCAGACTGGATTTCATCTCGTGGTAGAAAGCTGCCTCTAGGACCTGCAAAAAGGGTACAAAAAATGTGACCTACTAACATTTAAAGAGTCAGCTCTCCACAAGTGGAAAGACTCAGGCAAATGGCACACAACAGTGGCAGAGGAGGGGCCTTCTCATATTGGAAAACTTCTACGGAGACCTTCGGAAGAAAAACATCTGACTTGATGGGCAAGTCTTGTGGACACAGCTGTACAGAAAGTTCATGTTCTTGGGAGAGATCAAATACTGATGCACCGAAGCAAAACGCATGGGCAGACACTGCTGTTTAAGGAGGAAGCACTGGCAGAGAGATAACACAGAAAAGATACAGAGCTTAAGACCCATACTTACCAATAGCTCACCCTCCAGGGCACAGTAAGGGAAATTTATCACTGTGGATAGCAATCAGGACAAAGATGGTTATCAAAAAATATCCATTTTTAGGAACATGCTACATACTCAGAACTCAGGCTAAAGATGGTTATCAAAAAATATCCATTTTTAGGAACACGCTACATACTCAGAACTCAGGCTGTTGAGAAGGAAGGTGCATAAAGGACATAGGTTTTAATTTCTACTGGTTCACATTACTTTGGAGGGAGGTGCAGAGAATTGAATATATAAGAGGGAAACAATTTTAAAAATACAAGAAGAAACAGAGAGTCATTATTCCAGTGAGGAATAATAAAGCCTCTTCCTGGTATATGAACCCATAGGATGAGATTTTTTTGCTGGCAGGTACAGCACAACCAGTTGCAACCCAGAGGCCCATTTGGGGTATAGATGAGCAAAGGAAACAGCACATTACACTGTTTGACAGCTGCTCATCCTCGAGGCAGATGTGGCTTGGGGTAGTGCTGCCTGAAACATCTTTCCAGTTACATCTTTTTATTTTTAGCAGTGCAAGACAGTTCACTTTATCATTTTAATCAAAGAGAACAGGCTGTGATGAGCAAGGGAATGCTTTCATCTAACCCACTGATCACTTCATAAAATTGGCATCATCTTTTCAGCCTCTCAGTCACTTCAGATTCCCCTTCTGACCGCCAAACATATGACATGAAGCCAAGCAAGTTGTTAACTGTAAAGATGATAAAACTTATTCATATGCTAGCAGTATTTAATTGCTTTTGCCTCTTTCAGAGGTGTTGGCCTTTTTTTCTTTTTGAAGTGTTGATTCTTGGTGGGCTACTGAGGGTCTGCTCTAACTAGTAGGATCAACTTTCTAGTGCCACCAGGTAACCCTGACATGAAGCTTTTCTGTCTTCAGCTTAATAGAAGATATTTCCACCACCCCACCCCACCCCCCGCCCCAAATGAAAAAATGCATATGGAAAAGTTCTTCCCTGAAATATAAATATCAAAACAGGCTACAGGTATCTTTTTCCTCCTGGGTTTTTATACCCAGCCCAACAGCCTCATGGAAGAAATCTCTACCCAAATAACTTTAGATTTTTTTGCATGCTTGCTTTTACTAGAGCTTTTAACATGCATGATGGAGCAATCAGACTTGAAACTCAATAGAAACATCTGATACCTCACTGTTGTACCTTGGGCAAAGAGAGAAAATTTCTATGTTTGGAATTCTCCTCTTGTAATAAATGAAAGCACTAAAATTGAAGGTTCAAAGAAAAATGTGGAAATGAATTATAAATCAGGAATGTGAGAGCCTTAGATAAAGGCAATAACAATCTCACAGAAGCCAGGGGCTTGAGAAAAAGAGCTGTTTGAAAGCATACAGTTGCAGACATTGCAATGCTGTGTCAGACACAAACATTTTCCTTTGTTTTTCCTCAAGGGATTTCTACAGGAAAGTAGGCAATGATATCCATCAGCTTTAGCACAAAGCTAGGAACCAAATTGCTTACAAAAGGCAGAATTCCCCTACTATGTTTTTTTTTTTTTTTCTAAAATACATTTGAAATGAAGTAATTTAGCAGGGCAAATGAATGCAAAGATAAAAATCCTGCCAAGATCAGTAGATATAGAGATACAAGCTCTGACCCCACTTTTATACAGAAGAGGCCCAAGAAGAGAGCACCTTCCCATGACACAATTATTCTTCAAGCAGAGAGAATTTCAGTTCTTCTAATGAAATATCTGTGTGTCTTTTGTTTAAGACATTTTCCTGTCCTTTGCTCCCAGAGGAAAAAGAACTATAAAACTTTCCTCTTTTCCTAACCCCAGCTCAAGTTACTATTGATGCCTTTCAAACCAAGAACTTCTGAGGTTTCTAAAATTACCTCTGAAGCACAATTAGCTTTCCTCTAGGATGACTGGACTGCTCCAAGAACTCAGTGCTAGCACAGAGTTTTAAGGCTTTTGACTAACTAGACAGAAATAAAGTAGACATCTCCCTCTCCAAATGAGAGAACCTGGCTGCTGAATAAATCTGCCTACCAAGTACTCAGTACCTTGCCCTAACCTTTTTAGTCTTCATCTACAGAGACTAGTATTGCCTTTTAAATAAGAACTAGAGTTGCATATCCTCCTCCCTTCATTCTGAAAATTCTGCTATATAAGGCATCTTGGAAAAAAAAAGCTCTAGCAGGCAGGAATGCTTCCCCCTCATCTTGTAGCATGTGGAGGAACTGTTCAGTAAATGACATCTGACCCAGGCTTCAATGACTGAGGTATGAACCTGTAGTAACAGACCTACTCCAGATGGAGAGCTCTGCCATAGACCTACCCCTTCCCACACAGGTTGTTAAAAGTGTTTGCACACCAGTAATGCAGATAAACTGACAACAGTGGGAACAATAACTATATGAAACCTGGACCACACACAAGACAGTAAATTTAAGACAAAGAATAACTGGGCCTTTGCCACAGTTTTAATTTATTACAAGGTGGAAAGGTCCCTTTCTAACCTGTGCTTCCAGTTTCAATCTGGAATACTGATCTTTCTTCAGATGAGTCTGTGGGTTAAGGGTTGTCATCAAAGAAATGAGAAGCACGAAGAGAAAAAAGACTTAAAAACATGGGCCACTGAAGAGCAGAAAGATAAAACATTTTATTGCACAGACAATTGTTACCAAAAAGAATGCACACATTGTCTAGGGAAAGATACAATTCCCAGTATTTTTTTACAGCTGTTAGGACAAACCAGTAGTAGTAGCAGTAGCAGTAGCAGTAGTAGTAGTAGTAGTAGTAGTAGTAGTAGTAGTACTAGTAGTACTAGTAGTACTAGTAGAAGTAGTAGTAGCTGCCATAGTCTCTCTACTGATGTTTTCCTTTTACCTGAACATAAAAGTTCTCTGGTCACCTGTGCTACCTTTATCCAATCGCACATGATCTTTTTTCACATGCCATCAACATCAACATATCACGTCCCTTGGCTTAGGGAACCAAGCATCTGGCCATTCCCTCAACACACCATAATTACAGTGGTGGTTTTTCAAATATAAGGCAATATAAGATATGAAGGATGAGAAATCTGAGGGATGCTGCCAGTTCTCTTGCTCAGTGTTTTGAGGTACTACCTGGTAAGATATGCACTTCACCTTCTTCAGCCCAGCAGGACCTGACTTAGCAATGGCTCAGGCTCATGCATTGCATGAACCCAAAGGTACTGGTGATACTGAACCACATCCCCCTGTGACACAACCTCCCTGTAACAGAAGGTGGCCCATGGACCTGCAGGGCTCATTTTCAGACCATCCCAGCCTGTGGCAAGGTAGGGAAGGTCCTGAGCCTGCTGTACAAAGGCAAAAGCAATTTCCCCACAAGATGTTGCCAACCAACTGATAGGAGAACTGAACTGATCCCACCTTCAAATCCTTATCTCCTGGAAGAGCCATTTTGCTGTCTAATCTCTAAATAGATGCAAGGTGTCCAAACTTTACTGAAAAAAAGGCAGAAAGTAGCATGCATATGTATGGTGAGAAACTGGGGCCCCTGTTTCTCTAATCTTGTCAAAACTGAGGCAGACTCCAGGATTCCTGGTAGAATTTCAGAGTAATGACAAATATAGTAACCTAATTCCAGGAGTAAAGAATGCTGTGAATTGTGCATTAGCTTTCAATGCAAGCTGCTTAGAAGAGATTTACCAGCCAAATCTAGTTTAGTCAGCTTTAGGTAATGTCCATTTAAAGTAGCCAGGGAGGAAGTAGCAAATCTATGTTCAAAAAACAGGAGAACTACTGTGGAAAGTAGCCAGAAAAAAAATTTCCATCAAGGCTTAACCAGAAACACAATCGGCAGTCTCATATGATTTGCTTTGGAAACTGGAAGAGTCTGGATTTTCCAGCGATTCTGTATGTGCTCTTGTGTTCGTACTAGAACTTTCCATGGTTATATTCAAACACAGCAGGAAGAAACACACTTGTGCTTTTCAATGAGCACATTTCTGGCATGAGTGGCACAGGTACTTTTGGGTTTGGGGGATCTCAGAGGGATATAGGGAAGGCTGTGGAAGTTTTGGAGAGGATGAATTAAGGGATTACCTACTCATCTCTCAGAATTAGAGTTCTGATTTCCTGGTCATGTCACAGCTGAGGAGTGTTGATGTGCCACGATGATCTACAACAAGGAGCAACCCAATCACTACACCCACCACACTTCTCACCTTCAGAGCTGGGTCATTTCACCAGCTCACTCAAGGAGCAATTGCTCTTAGCAAAGCTGTGTTGAGTGCTCCTGATTACCTTCTTGCCAGTCACATATTTGTAAATAAACTCCAATAGAACATGCTCTGTTTCCTCCAGGGACTGAGGTGAGGCTTTCTGACCTCAGAGATCCTAATTTCTTTTCCAATTTAAGGGAAAACTGCAACCGAGCAAAAAAGTATATTCCAAGTTTGTGCTAGATTGTTGAGACATAACAAGCCTAACTTCAACTTTCTGGTCCCAAGAGTTCTTCAAACACTATTAATCAAATCATATCAGCCTCCACAAGATTTCCAAATTACTGAAGCAAATGAGGTTCACAGGCAGGTCACATATTTCATTCCCCTCACACCATTTTTAAGCTGGAGACTTCTGTACCTTGCTGTTCTGTGGCTTTAATCAGTCCAGCCACATAATATTTTCAATGATGATGTCACAAACTCAGCTACTACTGAATGTTTCAGGAAGAAGAGCCACTTGAAAATATTTTTCTTTATCATTTATGTAGGCTCTTCAGGAGTAATGAAGATAAATACTGCTAATAATATTATAGTGATATACTATTTTATACTATATTAAACTTTATAAACTATAAACTTTATACTATAATAAACTTTATTTTATACTATATTATAGTGATGTACTATTTTTCTACTATTATGAAATCAACTTCCTTGCCTTTTACTGTCTTTCCAGCCTACTGGAGCCAGCACTGTGAGGAAAGATTAGGACACTATCCCACCAGAAACTTTCCCTTGCTATTTAGGAACATAGCCAGGCAGTATACAGCATGGAACTGAATTATGTTTTTGGTTTGGGAAGCCACAAAGGGCTCTTCTGTTTCTTCTCTACAGCATTCCTGTCCTGTGCCTCCAAGGACAATCCAGAAGGTGTCCCTCTGACAGACAGGTTGACAAGAGATTAATGCAGAATGAACACTTTTTTAGAACTGAAGCTGCAATATTATGGAGATCAAGAAAAAGACAGCAACAGTACTGACAAGTCAAATCATGCTGAAAGATTCAAAAGCAACTTTCATTGGAGGGATTATTAGCAAGATTAATCACAAATAGATGTTAGGCTGCCCCTGATTTGGGTTCAGAACTGTGTTTTTATACAAGTATGTGATAAACAAATCATAAGCTGAAAAATGTAATATGATTTCTCAGAACATCTTTTGATGTTAGATACAGGATGAAAAATAATCTTCACTTGTAAGTCCGTGCCATTAAATTTATAAAATACAAAATAAGAAGACTCAGATTAAAAAAAAAAAAAAAAAAAAAAAAAAAAAATCATAAAAGCAGACCAAGCAAATAAAAAGAAACTATTGCCACTTATCAGTGGGCAAACAAACTTTAGCAAAGATGGAAAAATCAGTCTTTTTGCTGATTTTTCATACTCCACAAATAACCAACATGAGGAAAAATTAATCAGGAAATTCACTACTGAAAGAAAAAGAATAAGAAACGACCTTTGTAAGAACAATACCTCATGTCCCAGTAATGTCAAATCACAACATTTCTTAAGAATGATCTTAACTGTGACATGTCACTGAAAGAAGCAACCTTTTTTTTTTTGCTATAATGTTTCTTAATCAGGGAGACTAATAGAGAAACTACAGCAGCTATGTGTCCACCTCTTCCTCTGGAAGAATGTTTTCACATCCTTCCTACTGCAGCTGTTTTGTAACATTAATTTGAGCCCCAAGCAGAGAAATCATTAATAGCATTTATTTATCCTAAACTAGCATTTATGGCATTTTTTAGGGAATGTTTATAATTTTTTTTTTAAATACAGATGATTTTGGGGTTGCAAATCTTACAGTAAGTCTGTAGGAAAACATGCATTTAGCTAATAATCAGAATTTACATATTTATGGCCACTGTGCTGAAAAGTACTGCCTCTTGGCATCAAAACAAGCTGAAAATATCTCTTATATTTATTTATTCATTTATCAGTTTGTTTGTTTGATTGCTTGTTCTAAGATGCAGATTTCACATTCCTTTGGAAAAAAAAAAAAAAAAAAGAGCATGAAGATAGACAAATTTCATTATTTGCAGTGTAGAACATAAACCTCCTAGTAAATACTGCAAGGAACTAGCAGGACAATGTCCTCCAGATATAGGAGGCAACTTGAAGTTGCCTTTAAGTGTGTTGGTGCTCATCAATTTGGCAAAACTGGCTCCTAGTGTGGGAATATTGAATTTTGAGCAGCCCAAATGGAAATGCCTCTGAGGCACACCACTTTAATTCTCTCCTTCAAAGCTCTGCCCTCTTTTTGTCCAGCAACTGGAAAATAAAGGCTCCAAATCACAGGTGATTTTTTAGAAGTTTGTCCTCAGAATCATGACCAACAAACTTTTAATGTCAGCAGGGTTAAGTGTTACATCACTCAAAAAAAGGAAGGTCTTTATTCACTGAAGAACTGGCCACCTTCCTTTTGATTTTGGGCTATCAATACCAAATTTATTTCTTTATAGTCCATTGATTTGCCTGCAGATGACCTACTTTCCCTTGCTTCAGATAACTAAAAGGTTCTACAAATCAAGTGAAACCTCTTATTTGACTGTCCATTTCCTTTTTTATTTAACAAATTCCTTTTTATTGACAATGTTTGATGTGCAGCCAGCAGATTGAAACAGCTCCAGTTTTGCAGATATAGTCCACTATTAACTTTTTGCATGCCAGTGGTTTTCATCTGCTGTCCTTTCTAGAGTACATTTTTAGGCAAGGCTGGCTACAGCAATCCACAGCGGATTAAATACTTCAAGTGCATAATTGTCATCACAAACCTTTCTGAGCACATTATGCATTTTTATTGTCCCCCCACTCTGAAGCCATTACTGTACCACAGGAAATTTTCGTAACATAACTTACTTCCTTGTTAGATGCTGGTTCTTCTAATTGTGGCAGAGAAGGGAAGTAGATTAAAATATTTTCAGTTGAAATTAAGATTCTTTAACTGAAACATTTCAACTATTGAATAAATAAATAAATTTAAACACGGTTGCAATAAAAATGAGCCTCTTGAAATTAGTCATAACTAGAATTTGGCAAGCAGTTTATATTAACAACATGCAATTAGCTGCAGCAATTTAACAACAGGCTTTTGCAAGAATTATTGAGTCTGTTGTCTTTCTGATTAATGCTATTAATTCTTGCATACATGCCTTCACTGATCCAATTCTCCAGATTCTAGTATCTGTCCACCTGGAAAAAAATAAATGTTGGTCCCAAAATTGCCACTTTAGGACCTGTATGTGACATTCACACAGGATTTAAATAATAAATAGAACATGACTGTGCTGCTATTTGTCAGATGGAGGACTACTAGAAAATTTGATACCACAATCCAGTTTCTGGCTTCCCACAGGCTCTGAACATGATGAGGCACATATGTCTGTAGCCTGGTGCTCCTTGCATTCATTCAGGTGCTGAATGTTTGAGCTGCTCCTGAGATGCAGCATTCACAGGGTTGTAGATGAAGAGTAATGGGGCTCTGCAAGAAAGAGGAATGTGCCCCCATTGCCTGTGATCAACATGAATCTCACATAAAGGGAGCAAAAGAAACTTTTCGCCTCTCACTTTCTCATGGGGACATCAAGACTCTGAGCTTTGTGAGCATAGACATGCCACTCATCCACTAGCACCTCATGTTATTATTATAACAAATTTGGTTGGAAGTTTGAGGAGGACCAGTGGGTAATCAGCAGTGATCTATGAAAAACCTAGTTTAGGCAACTTCAACAACTTCAACGTGTCAACAATCAATATTTAATTTTATCTCTGCATTTATTTATTCTAGTCATCTTTTCACACACTCTTAAGATTAGAAATTATTTATACTGATAAAAACATTAATTTGAAATTATCAGGTAAAAAAAATAAAGGTGTTTGTTTGGTCTTCTGAAAAATCAGCTTTATTACTTGGCAAGTCTCCTTAGCTAAGTGCTTCACCTAATCAATTTCAATATTTGCTTTTCGCTTTATATATAACAAAGCAATAGAGATCATTGATTAAACATTAAAGGGATGTGTGGTAGCTCCTAGTGATCTGAATAGATAAAAGAGCCTATGTCCACATTTTTATTGGAAACCACTGAATTGCTTCAGGGGGGCCTTTGTAACCCTCTGGAAGCATAAGCCTAAGCAATGTCAAGTGGCCTTACAAAATACTGGATATCTGCTGCATTCTTTTCTCTTTCCTTTCAGTCTGTTTGGACAATAATGAAAAAGAAAAAAAACTGATCCAGAAATCCACAGAAACCTGAGCTGCTGTAGAAGTGCTTCATTTTGTGTTTACAGAGAAAATAAATGATACTGAGTTCTTTCTTGAGAAGGGGGAAGCTGAAGTTAGAAAAGGAGAGATCTCTTGGGGGAATCTTGCTTCTTACAACCTATCCCACGGCAAGTAAAACCCCTTTTGGGTCCTGACACCAAACTCAGCCAGTAATGGTTAAAAAGGACTGACCGTGAGAGGCTGCCCTGGGCTGCAGCCAGGGCATGCAGACATTCCCAGCCCTGCCAAGGTGCTGCAGCCCTGTTTGGGCTGTGGGGCCGGGGTAGGGTTGCAGCAAAGCCAGCACAGGGATGTCAGTGTGCTGAGCAGCCGGCACTCAGTGACCTCCCTGTGCTGCCCGGAGCAGAGCCTCTGCAGGTTGGGTGTGCAACAGGGGAGCTGCTCCCAGGCTCCTGAGCTGTGTACACTGCTCAACATCAGCTCTGCTGACATGTGCCTCTGAGCAGCTGGGCCCCAGTCTGTTCCCTGGTTACCAGGAGGTGTTTGAAAGAGCCTGACTCTGTAATCTTCAGTTCCTGTGCACGGAAAGTCTCTCACCATACATTCAGGGACCACTGCTCTGGTCTTGCTGACCTGTGTCAAGGACAGACACAGGGAGATGATCCCACTGCTACTAGAGCGGAAAACAAGTCCATTTTGGTACTGACAACACAGCTGAGGACTTCTCCTCTACACTCCTGTAGGTCTCCATGAGTTCTTTATGACTGTAGTTTCTAAACTTTGTTCTGAACAGCTTCTTTTAATTCCAGCAGGATACCGTCTGCAAAGCTCAGCATGGACTCAGCAAGATATTCTGAATTTGCTCCACACTGTATACTTGTCATAGATACACTGCATCAACACAAAGACACTGATACAAAGCACAAATCCATTAATGCTTGAAGAGAATAAACGTTAAATAGTTCTGTTTATCCCTGCTAGTGAAATTTGCTCTGAAATCCTTCCAGGTTTGCACTCAATAGGATATTTATTTAAAAGGGACAGGAAGGAAAACAATAGAGGTAAGTGAAAATCCATCAAAAGGCATCATTCCTCTGCCAGGTGCAACAGAAAGGAAGATAAAACAGATAATAACACTGCTGGAACAGAATGCTGTTAAGGTTGATGGATGGGAAGAACTGACAGCTCACAGAGACTGTGAGGGCAAGCTTTTGGGTATGGTGTCAGACAAAATAAATCTATACATCCTTGTTTCACCCCAACACAGCTCTATCACAAATTATACAGTCCATCACTGCGCCTTTTGCAGATTTTTTCAACTTTGACTGTGAACTAACAGCATAATAAAAAAGGTGTGTGGGAAGCAGTTTCCTGAAGGAATCACCACAGGAGGTAAGGTACCATATCTGAGAAACTTTGAGTCCTTTGGGGGGGACTTCTTGTCCCACTATGATTTTTACACCACTGAGAATCCACATATCAACAGAAATGATATTCAGTAAGCTAATAGCACTTGGCACCCTCCTCTTTGGGGATGATGTTAATATGTTAAGAGACATGGGAAAGGGAAACTGTTGTAAGGAACAGTCCATGCATAGGACCTACTGAAAAACCTGGTGAGAGGAAAAGGAAAATAATTTGTGATGTACCTCATATAGAGAGAATCTGAGGAATAGAGAGGTGCAGTGATTTCTCAAAGTTAATTGAAATCAAGTGCTATAATACCTTCTCCAGCATTATATCCACTGACCCGTCTGGGACTGTGGGCCATTCTTTTCCCCTTTAACCCTTTCTTAAAATTTCAGACTTGCCAGTGAAGTTGCATATGTGGCACCACCTCCAAGAATGTTGCATGACTTCTCCTTAGAGGACAATGACACAGCTACAGGAGTCAAACACTCAGGAGACATCAGCTTCTCAGAAGAGTAATTGCACTTCCATTTCCAGGCTGTCCCCAGGCAGCTTGGTCTCAAACAGAGTGGACAGAGCCATTTTGGACAGATAGCTGTGAATGCTTCCATACCCAGACTCCACTTCCAAAGAGGATTTAAAACAGGGGACAGAGCTTGGCTGGTAAATTTGTAACTAGAGGATGATGGGAAGGTGGGGAATTATACTGCTAAATTTTGTTATTCCTTTGGCTCATTCTGCTTGTTGCCTTACAAGTGCATCTACTGTCCCACAGAGGACCTCAAATAGCATATACCAGGCAGGTGAGAAAATACTTCATTTACTCCAAAGGCAACTTCATTTACTCTCCTCACATTCACAAGTGAAGTAGTCTTCTTTTTGGAAGGTATTTCTGAATACCAAACTTTAGATTATGTATCAGTTTTACATACCTCTGTACCCTCCTTACTGCATAACACTAAATTGCTACAGAGCTTGGGTTTGAGTACTCTGAATGTAGTAGAATTTTCTTTAGGAGGAGTGAGGGAAATTGAATCAAAAGTTTGCTGGGCTTTTCTGTAGCTGTCAGACTTGAGAAATGAAATCTGAATCAATGTCAGAATTTTTATACTGCTATCATTTAAAAATAATTTATTTTAACACTTGAATTTTACTCATCATGTAAAATACCATAACCTTTTCTGTTCATCATCAGTGATGTCTTAAAAGATGATGCATAGATATTAAAATTTCTAGCAAATGCTCATGGTCACTCTCTGTTCCACAGTGCAAGACAAACCTGCTGATAATTTAAAAAGTGGCAGGTATGGCTCTTACATCATAAGTGCTGGATCAGGATAAGGAAGAGACAGAAGTACCCTTATCCCTTCTAGTGTTCCATGATCCTAAAGTACTGTAAGCCATCTCCAGGAAATTGTGAGCCATGCCCAGCTGGCCAGGCCTGAGCAGCAGTCCCACAATCATACAAAGGGAGAGTCACAAAGTTGCCAATTTCAAATTCCCATATGGATTTTTGATGTATCTATTATGTGCCTCCAATAACTGCATCTTCCAGGGATTAGCACAGAAAAGTACAACCTTCAACATTACAGGCTATAATTAGGAATTCAACTTCCACAAGCTTTAGGTCACTTTAAAACTCCACTCCCAGTTAAACTCCAAGTTTACCAGGAAACCCAGGAGCTCTGGATTTTCAGGCAAGGCAAGTTCTCTACAGAAGGTTTATTTGCTCCCCAAGCCTTCAGTGGCACCTAGTGGAAAAGAAGCAACTCGAAATGAAGAACAGTTGTGAGGGAAAATGCAACTGTGCAATCTTTTTCCAGCTCCATCAAACAGCCTTCCTCCAACACTTCTGAAGGAATAGAGACATGGAGTGGCTATTTGAAAAAAGAACAAAATGCTGGTGTGGAGAAAAGCTCCTGGCAACAGGAGCCTGTTCTCTTGGGAAGGGCTTGCTTTTCAAAATAAGTTCGAAAGTAACACAGTAAGGTGTAAAAAAGAGCTTAATGCAACATGATGACAAAGCCAGAAATCCTGAAAGAACAGATAGGGTGCAAAAGTGATGAGGAAGGGTGGATCTGACCTGGGGAACAACCGGGGAGCATTTCCTATTGGAATTACATCCAAGGTGTTTTACCTTTTTTACCAGACATTGAGTCATCACTATCTGTGTACAAGTCATACTGAGCAGTTTAATAAAGTCTTTCTTTGGGTTTATTTTTTTCCCTTTCTGACAATGTCCCTGTAATTTACTAATACAAATAAGATTATATGTTGTTCTGGAAGAAAAAATGCCTTGTTTCCTGGTAGCTCTGTGCCACATTACCATATTATTGGGGAGTCTATTTACAAACACTCCTTGTAGCTTCAGCTACTCTTCAGGGATGGGACTTTAAATTTCCCTGCACCTCCCCTCCCTCACCATTCCCAACTGCTGGAGTTCCTGACACCTTGTGAAATTGGCACTGCCCATACATGGGTTTATTTTTTTCAAATCATCTGTACTTCAAGTAGTACCTGAGGCAAACCAACAAGAAAGATTGAGAGAGACTTTTACAAGAGCATGTAGTGACAGGACAAGAGGAAACAGCTTCAAACTGAAATGGGGCAGGTTTAGATTAGATAGGAGGAACGAAGTTTAATTTGAGGTTGGTGAGGTACTCAAACAGGTTGCCCAGAGTGGCTCTAGATGTTCCATCCCTGGAAGTTCAAGACTTGGTTGAATCCAGGTCTGAGCAACCTAGTAAAAGGTGTCCCTGCACAAAGCAGGGAAGTTGGAAAACTATATTCTCTAAGATCCCTTCCAACCCAAACCATTCCATGATTCAATGATTCTAATTACCTGACTTGAAGAAAAGCCCACAACCTTTTTCAGAGTAGTTCTCGGGATTGTAGCTTCCATGTCTTACTCACCATGGGAGAAATCTATCCTGTAAAGCTCATCTAAAAGTTGTCCCCAGAGTCAGTCATATATGCCTTAACTCTATTATCTATTGTGTCATAGAGTCACCTTTTCCATTTTTCCTCAAAACAGATGTAAAACTTCACCAGTGGCAAAGTGAGTTGGACACTCAGCTTCCACCAAACTTCTAAATATTAGTGTAGTTCTGCTTCTTCTTTTCCTGGTGATAAAATCACTCTATAGCTTCACTGGAGTGTTTGAGGAGTGCTCACATGGGTTAATGCAAAGGTCTTTGATGAATGTTTATCTCCCTGTGTCTTACTTTCACTGCCTTTCTGGGAAACACTTGCTATTGTATTTTTATACTCCACCCATTCCCATTTTGGTATTTATGCATTCAGTTTTCCTTGATGCTGTCACCCTTGAATAGCTGAAAAATGCCAAGCTAAACAGTTCATAGTGGGTTCCTTCTCCCTTTCTACTTAAGCTGCAAAAGCAGACCCTGGATTGGTTCTTGAAAGAGCAACACACTGCTCACTTCTGTGTTCACATCTCTTTGACAGAGTTTTCAAGCAAACAACTCATAGAATGCTAAATACTAGACAGATTTTGAAAAGCTACATTTCTCTCTGTCCTGTGGTTTTAGTCTTTTTTTTTTTTAATTATTCATCTCCAAATGCCAAATGCGATGACTTCAGCATGTGGTGACTTTGCTGGGTAGGTGGTTTCTTTGCTTGTTCTACACATCCTCTTCATTCATCCAATTTGGTATGTGTTCATTCCATGGACAAAAAATTCCAGACAGCCAACAGCTGTTGTTCTCTGTATTGGATTTTAAAAGAAATGTCTTTGTTTCTTGAGACCCTAGTTTTCCTAACAAATGGTCCTACTTCTGCACTGCTTTGAAATGCATCATATTTTCATGTGAATATCAAATAATATTTTATAATTTTCTAGGGTGAAACTTCATTCCTCCAGCACACACACTATTTTCCCTAACTAATATACTCTGCATTAATCTTATCTCTTCCTTTTTTCCTTAAGTGGTAACAATATAATGAAAGCTGCAAACAGATAGGTTTGATATCTGTTGATCTGATTACCTTTAATTTCAAAATAAGGTACTGTAATCTTTACCCCTCTTGGGCTGTGTAGTACCCTCTAAATATATATTGCTTGTTGACACAACTTTATTAAATATTTTTATACTTTATAATAATGCTTGGGAAATATAGAGTACATAAAGCTCTTAGTAGGGTGAAAGGATATGGCTGCAGTGCCATTTAAAAGTTTCTGGGATAACAAAGCATTTAATAGTTTGTTTTTCTGTGTACATTTTGTAATAACCAAGATCTTTTTCATTCTCTTGTGCTTTTGGAGGTCACTAAAGTCATGCTTGAACCAACTAGAATAAATTTACTTCCAGAGCAAGTACTTCCAGAATTTCTTTAATTTAAATCTGACAGAAGACATTCATTCTAGTCATTGCCAGTAAGAAGCAATGTGAAGTAAGCTGTATGGAATCTGCAGAGTCCAGCTCTGTACATAAGAAGTCCAGGAGCTTTTGTGAAAGGTGAGATCTTCCCAGCATAAACTCTCCCACGGAAGGGATGATCCTGGTACTGCCTATATAATAGGAAAAAGACATCATTTCCAGCCTTTGTACAAAGAAAGTTGAAGATAGAAGCACATTTAAATCCATGCAGAGAATATTCAGCCTTGCTAATTCCATCTGCTTATTGATTTAAATGTGCCTGGTTTACTATGCATCTCTTGGGGAACTTTCATTACGTGAGTAGTTTTAGAAACCAGCACAGCAATAACACAGGTGAGCGTGAAAAAAGTTTGTAATGACATCAGGGTGATAGGTAGAAATCTTTTTTGGTGCCTGCCTATGCTCAGGTCAGACTCCATTACTACCATGAAACCTTTCTTTCATAACTTTTTTTTTTAAAAATCCAGAGAGGATAAAATTAATTAGGAGAACAGGGCTATTTGGCAGACGAAGGTCCCACCTATCAAAATAATGTGCATCTGTTCAGGACTTACAAGCCTCATTTCCCCCAAATAGCTGCAGAATAGTCAACTGCTATTTTTAGATTTTGTGGATAGCCAAGGGAAAAATAGAAATATATAGCTGGAGCACTGCATATGTAGCATTAACTAAAAAAATATTGTTTTCAAAGAACATTTGCGATGTATTTTCCAGATTCTCCTTCTACCATATTACAGATGGTAATTTTTCTTTTCTATCTGCTGAAGAACAGGGTATTCTCCAGGAATATTATCCTAGCAGGGACTAGTACTCCTCAAGAAGCATGAGTAGTTATCACAGGTGGTTGATTCTCTCTGGAGCCGTGTTCAGCCAGGGATGCTGTCTATCTTCTCAGAATTTCACAGGATGAGCTCCGAGCTGGAGGATTATAAAAGCCAGCACTGACTGCTAATGTCTTTCCTCATTAACAACAGAGGGAGTATAATGAAAGGTATAGTACCACACTGCAGTGAATGCAGCATGTGTTTGCATCCAGACCTGAAGATGAGGGGCAACTTTGAAATTTTAGTTAAAAAAAAAATCCCTAAAGTAGTCCTCAGTAACGGGACAGTACTTTTATACTAAAACTAACCTTGATACTGGGGATAGACATAGAAAGTGAGAAACAAGCTGGTATTATCTTTTTGCATAGAAATTATAGCAGACAGATCTGCCATCATCACAGAAGGTGGGAGCATGGGGACATGCTTGAAGAGCTGGAACTGGTGATTTCTTCTGCCTAGTCACCTGGTCCTGCTCCTTCAAACCCTCTCTCTCCCACATCTTGTCCACACTGGGTAAATGAGCCCCATTTTTGCTTGTGGCAGGTGACATATGCTAATCAATCTTCAATGCTGTGTGCTCTGGGCACACTCAGATGGTTGTTGAACAACCAAGTTCACAAACCACCAGAAAAGTACTTGGGGATGAGGCAGGTCCAAGGTTAACCCAGGAAGTCAGTTTGCAAGCTGGGGCTTGAATCAAGGGAATCAGCGGGCTCAGGTGTGGCTGAGCTGGAGAGCAAGACTGTCCCCAGCATGGCTAGGACAGAGGCTAAAGGACCAGTCCCTGGGCCCAGGAGCAGGTATGGAAGATATCCCATGTGAGACTGATTAGGCCATTAAGGCTTATTGTGCCCTCAGAGCTCCAACAGCACAGAGGAAACACATGACCGATGAAGGAAAAGCCTGTTATCAAATCATTTTTGTCCCCCTTGAAGAAATTCTGTAATAGCATCCTGCTATATTGTTGCCATCTAATCATGAAAAGGTGCTAATTGCCAGATGATAATGAAAAGGTATTTTAGCAGATCTCTGAAGTGGCTCAGCAGTCAGCCTCTGTCTGTGGTAAAAGATGTAAAACCAATAATCACATCAAAGGATGCAGTCATGCACACAGCAAACTAAACAAGCACTGGACACCTACTGACCATTCACATATTTCATGTCATGGGAAATACCAGGATGGAGAGGAAGGGTGGTTGGAGGGCTACATGCAAATGTTTGTATCTGATCTGGATCTTGTCTGAACCCAAATTCACAGCTGGCTTTAGCCATAAACATAACTAAAAGCATAATTTATAAAAGCATTATAATTTATAATTATAAACACAATTTATAAAAGCATTTAATCATCTAAGTATGCACTGATAAAATTTGCAGTGAGGCTTAATCAGCTCCTTAAAAGTTAAGGATATATTTAAGTGTCTTCATGTATTGAGATAGATTTAGAAGGCACACACATCCTCTCCAGAGCTGGGGTCACAGAGACTGAAAAGCAGAGATGATGATGTTTATTCTTTTCCTGACACACGCCTCCCAGAGTCTCATGTCTGCTTTCCATCATCAAGGCATAGACCATCACTCACTGTATGTGCGTGTATACATACACTGAATTATAGATATATAAACATAGAAAGGGGCAGAGCCGGTGTTGTAATTTGGCTGCTCTGGCAATAGAAATTGTAATATCATTACTCTTGATTTTGGTACTTATGGACGTGTGTGTATAAAAATAATAATAATAAAAAATATACATTCTGCCATTTAGTCTTACAGTGCCTTACATCTTCATTACACATATCCGTGGGGAAGGAAGGCAAACACCGCCACAAAGCAGTAACAGAAAGGATTTTGAGCAGGACATGGAGGGCAGATTCCTCCTGCAGCAATACAAATTAAGAAACCCTCATTCCTTTGCTGCCTTGCAGACTAGAAAAAATAGTCAGTTTAGAGGTGATTTCTTTGTTTGTTTTTGGTTTTGTTTTTTACTTGAGGAGAAGAAAATATTGAGTTTCTCTGCAAGCCTGCTAGGATCTGAGGCTACCACAGAACCACAGGCATGTTTAACCTGGTTTGAGCTGACCAGCCATGCTCCAACCTGTCACACTCTAACAAGGATAAAATAAAACTTGTAGTCTCAGCAGGAGACAACTTCAAGCTTTGTAGACGTGGGCATTGCAGCATAACAGCACTTTGTCATAGATAACTCCCACAGAGGGAAGTGTCATATAAGGTAAATATTTTTGCAGCTTGGAGCAACTGTATGTGATGGCTATCACTTATATTGTACCAAAATTCCTCACCCAATATTTTTCATATGAAATTTTTATGAAACATTTATTACTTAGAAACACATCTCTGCAGCTGAACATAGGAACTATGGGACTCCCACCAGAGTGTGTATCACAGATAATGTGATGATACTTGGCAAGTCTCTCTCACCCTCAAAAAGTCAGTCTGAAGTCTGGGAATAGTCTTGTACTGAAGCCCAGTGAGAGGAGGCATTAGAACTCAACATATAACCAAACCAATATTCTTCAAGAAGCAATGAAAATACAGCTATATTAGGGGTTGGTAAACTTATCTGGAGGACTGCTAAATCCAAACCACAGCACACTGCTGCATAACCACTAAAAGCACCCAAGACAGA
Source organism: Certhia americana (assembly GCA_018697195.1). Taxonomy (NCBI): domain Eukaryota; kingdom Metazoa; phylum Chordata; class Aves; order Passeriformes; family Certhiidae; genus Certhia; species Certhia americana. Next base: position 55,450,822 of record CM031879.1, on the reverse strand, counting down.
GGGCCTGCAAGGATGGTGTTCCACATTTGTATTTCAATTTACCCTTCACTGTACTCAAGGAAAAAATAGAGGTCCTTTTGTAAAAAGCTGAGCACAGCTCTTGCCAGCTGATGGGAAATGCACACGGAGGGATTTATGTGGCGGAGCTCCTGCCTGTGAACCACGAAAACCCAAGAGGATTAATGCTTCAGACTGAGAAATGTGCACAGCAGTAGGTCTTGGCCCTGGACGGAAGAGTCCAACAATTACTCACTCTTGCTCTCTTTTCTGGACACTACATATAAGCAGGCAAAACAACAAACAAAACCAGACAAATAAAATCAGAGACTCTTTATAAGAAAGTAGACACGGCGTAGAATTAATGTACTGCGTTATAGTACTCCTTGATCATAAATCTAAATGCCAACTAAAGGGTATTATTTTTCTGGATCAAAAGAAAGTATATTTATCTAAAAGACACCAAGGCAGACAGATCCACTGTGTTAGTGGTTGAGAAGCACATTTCCAGCCTCCAATTTAAATGGAATCAGAACCATTTAATCTGTTCTTTATACTGGCATCAGCCTGGGTTTCCGGAGGTATTTTCAGCAAACATTAGATTTCAGACGCAGACATATTTATGATTTATTTATATGGGACTGAATCAGAAAATATTTAGTTCAAAACAAGGAAACAAGCCCTGGTGTCCATGGAAATTTTATTTTCAGAATAATTACAAGGTTTCAAGAGCCAGTTCATTTAAATGGCTAATTTGTATTAGAAAAATCTGGCTTTGCATAATATTAAGAGACTCATTTGAGTGGAAGTAAAATTACTCTTCATAGTAAAGAGCCATCAAGTCATCATTTTCATTTTCTAAAAAGTCATTTAAGTATTTTTTACATTGGTATGACCAGACAGCATATCACATCTGCATTTTAGGAGATTTCGCTGCATAGGCCAAAAAAATCAAGGAAAAAGCATATTTTTAGATCATAAAATGTATCTACTTCTAAAAGTAGTACTCTCAGTCCAGTTTCAGACATGAGGTACAAGCTGGATGCAAGATGGGTTGTAAAATAATTTTTGTTTCCTTACAGTAACAGGCTTTGCACAGTGGAAATAGAGGAGCTGTGTTTTCTTTTGAGCAATGTGATACTGCCCAGTATCTTTTTTTTCTTCAATTCACAACTGTAAGAATGTGCTGCTCTAATTTAGTGACTTTGGTGGAGATATTAGAAGAATAGAAAACAGCCATTATGAACCTCATTAAAATGACTCCAGCTCAAGCATTTCTGGTAGCCATGAAAGTATAAAACAAATCAAGAGGAAAATAGTATTAAAATTGGAGAAATCATAATCATGCAACTTTCTCTTTTTCCATCATTTTGCAAGGATCATCACCAGTCTGACTCAGATTCCACCTATTTATAATAACTACCACAGCCATAAAAACAAATTTTCAAACTATTCTTTGTGTTTCCTTCGCCACCCTAAGGTAATCCCTTTTAAAATCTTCTCGGTGTTTATCAACTCTGAGCAGAGAGGACAATGCTCAGGGACTATGGTGGCCTGTTGTTCCATGCTGTTAAGAAAGCATCTATACTTTTATAATGCTTAAATCTTCAAAAGTTTCAAAATACAGCAGAGGTCTGTACATAGCAATAATTATCAGAATGGGTTTAACTGCTTGTGGCTGAAAATGAGGTAATTTCACCAAATTTACAGAAAAGTATTTGGGCTGTGATTACATTTTTGTCCTATTTGGTGTAAATATAACAATTGTTGAGGCCACACCAATTTTCCTACACAGCCCTCTGCTGAGGGCAAAAAGATTCTTCTCCATAGTTCTCCACACTACATGTATGTTCCTGAGCCTGCAGCATTCATAAATTATAACAATAATCTATACTTATTTTACATTTTATTTAAAATACCTCATAATTAAATTATTTTTTGAATGTGATGTAGTCTTATTGGAAGTGAATTTAAAAAATCTTATTAATTTTATCAGAAGCTGATTAAATATTTACCAAAATGCACTTCTGACAAAGCTGATTAGAAATGCTATTAAAAAAAAAAAACCCTCAGATAGATGCTTATGAAATATTTAAATGACTGGAATAAAACATTTTAAAACTGCATTTAAAAATTACTTTGATAAAAAAAGTGAAATTTTAAAATCAGAGTAAAACCCCCTGAATAAGAAACACATTTCTCACGATCCCAATATATTTGTGAGTATTTTTATATAACAGCTTTGCAACACTGACTTTCCATGATGCTGCAATTGTCATATTTTCTGTGGAAAACTTATAGTGGGTTTGTGTAGCCAGTATTTTTGTGATTGATTCGATCTGCATTTGCTCAGGTGAAAGTTAAATTCAGATCACAGAAGTGCTTTCGTGACGCCACGCTACTTTATTTACTATCACAGACAGATCTAACCATGGACTAAAAACATTTACTGAGCCAAAATCAATTTCCCTCATGTTTGCTGCCTCTCAAATGTCTCTAGGAGCATTAATAGCTTCATTTCAAAGGCAGATTCCTTGGAGGAAAGTGAATGCAAACATGAGGATTGTTCCCATGCTCAGCCTTCTCCTTCCTCTCCTAGCAGCATCAGAGCAATATCATTGGTACTGAGGCTTCTGCATTACCAGGCAGCAAGACGTAGTCAGTTTTGGGGTGAAAGTTCTTGATCTTGTGTTCTGTTTCAAGAGCATTTAACTTTCTATATTCCTACAATGTTGAGAAATTACCCTACTGAGGGAACTGAGTGTGTGTTCCAGGGTAGGAGAGTAGTGGAGTGGTGTTCCCTATTCCCCTTCCAGAGCTCTTCATTTAAACTTCTCCTGTTACTTTGAATGAAGAGATGAAATTTTAATTCTCCCTGCTCCTGTTCAGTGCATTGTACAGTTGAATAGTCTGTTTTTTTCCTAGAGGTGGTTGCATGAAGGCAACCTCATCATTCAGCAGTAAGGACATGTGTCACATCACATAAAAATTAGTCACTGAGATGAGAGTAGGATGAATTTCCCAGATTCCTGAATTATGGGTCAAAACAATCCTGGTTTGCAGCAATCTCAGAGTCCCTACTCAAAGTCCTGAGGTCTTTTTGATGAGTGAGGAGCAGTCAGGAAATCCCTGATGTCACTTTGGGCAAAATTGATTACTTTGCCTTCAGGCATTGTTGTTATATCTTTAATCATGTGGTGTTTCATCTACAGTCTTTGAAGAACAATGTTAATTGACCAAACTTTACTTTATAAAGTGCATGGAGGTGTCAGACAAAGCAGCACTCCCACATGCACCCTTTTCTAAATCTCACCTAACCCCAGGGAAGCCAGGACAAAAGGTATAGTTTTGGAAAACAGTGACAAACATAGCCTGGCTACTTCAGAGAACAAGAAGGGGAAAATATACTCGGTTTGCCCATTTGAAATATGCCCTAACAACCATTTCATAGGGAGTTCCTTTGAAGATGACACGTGAAATTTGGCAGAGCTGCTTCCCTTTTTTTCCTTGCTCTCTTATGCATATGGCAGTGATATGCATCTTACAGCTCCCAGGAAATTTCTTCCACATTTGGTTATAGGCTTTGAAAAATCCCTCTATTCACAGATATGATCCAAACTTTTTAAAAGCTTAGAGAGGCTGTCTGCAGTGAAATGTTCCTACCTGGGTCTGCAGGGACAGAGCAGGGCTTTCTCTTCAGCATCTTCTCTTTCTTTCACAAGGGAGGGAGCTCAGTGGCAGAGCCTCAGAGAGACTCTGCAGGACCCAGGGTCACTTTGAACTGTGGTGCAATTCTCACTCCCTTTACTTTACTTATTTTCACTGCCAAGAGTGCAGAAAGACAAGGGAAGTTGAGCCTCTGTGTCCAGGCTCCATCCCTGCTGACTGCAGAATAAATTCCTGTCTGGTCTTATGTGTGATTTGATGCTGGGTTTGATGCAGTCTGAACACAAGCTGGAAAGCAGAAATTCCCCCTCGGTGGTTCTCAGGTCTTGCACAAGAATAGGTGCAGTATAGTGAGGATGCTTGCAGGGGCAGAGCAGGGCAAGGATGCAGAGAAACTGGGAAGAGATTGGGATTGTGAACAGGAGGCAGAAGGCAGCAGAAGAGGAGGAAGAATTGAACAACAGAGGTGTGGAACTGCAGGAGAAAACAGAAGTTGAAAGAGAGAGGCAAGGAAGTAACAGAGGTAGATGAGAACAGAATGGAGGCAGGCTGTAGATTCAGGGACTGAAGAATATACAGCCACTTGTGAATCCCATCCTGCACAACCTGGAGCTGAACTCCAATACCTGTGAGGAAAAAAAAAAAAATTCACATATAATTTTTCCTTTATTTTATAACTGAAAACATGGTACCTGGGTAATCCAAGAATCATCCCTATAGAAAAGGAGTTACACAGATGAAGAGAGTGAACATACTGGTTATGTGAAAATTCTCAACTGTGACTATTATAAAATCAGAGCTGATAAGAGAAAGAGGGGCATAAGTAAAGAAAAAAAGAATAAAAAATAAGATAAAAAACAATAGACTTAATGGAACAGAAACACTGTGAAGATAAGAAGTCAGAATGAAATTGGGAGATGAAAGAAAAGAAGATAACAATGAGGAAGGTGCTAGAATAGCATTTCCCAATATTTCTGAAAGCATGAGTGTGTTTAGTCTCATCTGTCTCTTGTATGACATCCAGTGGGTCCACACCCTTGGTAAAACATTTTTGGTCTTTTAATAGCAGCAAGGATCTTCATTAATGAGTTTATTAGTCATACAGGTACAAAACTGTACAAAACCATTAGTAATAAGAGTAAAACGAATATAAATAAGTAAATAAAATCTCAGGCATGGAAGACTCAAGCTGCTTGCCTGAAGAGCTGAAGAATGCACCTTGTTCAGCCCCAGAGTACTACATCTGGTAGTGTAAAATGACAGCAAGGGCTCCTTAGCCATAATTTTGTCTCTAATGCACAAGGTCACTGCCTAATCCTGCTCTATGAGAGCAAACCCAATCCTCATTTCACCCATATTCATACAGTGAGATGATTTCTGATGCAGAGCATTTGGCTTTAAAATAAACCTTCAACAATCCTGGAAATCCCCTGTGAGCCTCCTATAAAACATGACCTCTTTGTACCACAGTGGCCTTTCTTGTGCTTTAAGACCCAAAATTTCTGAGCTGAGAAACATCATTTACATATTTGTGTGCTGCTGTCTTTAGCCTGTGAACTGTAATGGGGTATTTCTCAGTAACAGAAAAATACAGGAGCCAGGACCTTGGAGTGATGATCAATAAGTAGATATCACCCTTTACTTCATGGTAGGGCACCCTCAAGGAATGGAAAGCTTTGGACTTGAATTTGTCCTCCTGGTTGAAACCACGCATGCAAATTCTTGAACTTCATTAAAATTGTAAAACAACCACTTGATTTTTCTGATGACAAAAACTCAGAGCTGCAGTTTCACAGCCAATTAAAATAACACAAGTAATGAAACAGAAATATGCTAATTGCATATCATAAAGTGTCTGTCTCCTGATGCATTTTACATTGTCTATTTCCTCTCTATAAAAATGTACATATTTGTCTCTTTTCACTAAGCACAAAATGAAAAACAAACTTTATGTTTATCTGGAAATAAATATTAAAACTAGGTATCAGCTTTATTGGATGCAAATTTATTTATCTTTTTTCTTCTCAAGGGACTTTTAAATGAAGGGACATTCAACCAAGAGTCAGCGAAGGCAAAAGGATCATTGATCAGCTGAGCTTTCCATTGGGCTCCAGCCTTAATCCTAATATCTGTGTACTCCCTAGGCATTTGTATGTCTAGCAGCATGACATTATGACAAAGAATTTTAGTCTACTTTCACATTAGAAAAAAAATAGAGCAAATACTTTCCACTGAATTTTTTCAACATTTTTCAGCTTTTGAGGAGAGAGACATTATGAAGAAGGTGGCTGTATGACATTAAGACAGCAAACATTATACAAAAAAGGAAATTCCCACCCTGTGCTTTACAGTTAATTCCAATTACTAAAACTAAAACCTAGACTATTTGTTTTGGCACTTTTTTTTCCCTCTCCTCATAACTCTTTAATTTTGGTGAGCAGAACAACAATGTTATATATTAAGAACAGGCTCAAGGCCAAAGTTCCTGATTTTCCATATAGCTGAAACACTGCTGTAGCTGTGGGTGACCTGTTGGCAACATCTGTGGGGTGTCCTGAGGGACTTCCACATACCTATGACTCAGGGCTGCCAGGTAGCCATGAGTGAAACACAGACCTTTAATTTTAGAAGTATTAGAGTAGGGTCAGAATCATAATGCATTGATTGATACCTGCTGCTGTCTCTGCACCAATTGCAGTGGAAGATGATGACTCAGGAAAAAAAAATTGAAAAAAAAAAAAAAGCATAAACTTCTACTTTATACATATCATGACATCAATATTTTTGAAGTACTGAATAAATTGCTCAGATGTATTGCTCCTGGGAAAAATCAGGCTTTTAGCTAACATTTTATAATTATATCCTTTATTCTAAATGTGCAGCAAACCAATTCACTCATGCTGAGGAGGGAAATCTTTATGAGAGTGTAATTCACTCTCATCGTTGCAGTATTTAAGCCTATAGGTGTATATCTTGCACTATTATTTTCAGGTCTGTTTCTTTTGCCACTGTGATCTCCCACTACCTGGGAGATAAGCTGCAGTTGGGAGACACCGCAGCATGATTTCCTCACATTACTTATCAGAAACCCACCTGTTCAGTGTAGAAATTCAAACACCAGTTAAGGAGTCTCCAGTACAGAAGATCACAGGGAAGCCAGGAGAGAAAGGGCTCTTGAGAACCCAAGGATGATGGATGAATTCTTCAGGATAGTGTTTAGGATAAACTGATAAAGAGTATTAAATAAAGAGAAGGCAGGTGTGTGCTTCCTCTTGCAGCTATATGCCAAGCAATTTCCATCCAACATCCTTTCTAACTTCTCTTCCTGCAAACACAAGTTTTTTTGTTCTTCCATACCTGAGATAAGCTTGCTTGCTGCTGCACACACCACTAAGGCCATGGAAATAAATTAACAGCCTCTGATGAGAGCACAGGAACTAATTGAACAGTAATCACTGAGCATCTCAGCCCATTGTTCCCTCGATTTAAATCAGTGTGTTGCAGCCAGGTTATTGAAATACAGATTATCAAAAGGCTGCTCCCTTTGTGCATCACTGAATCACACAGAAATACAAAGAAGCTGCCATTGCCACTGCTGTAGGAACTGCACTTGCTAAAGCTTTCTGGAAAACACAAAAAATCAGAAATCTTTTTGTCCCCTCCATCCATAAAATGGGGAAAAAAGTTGTATTGCACAAAAGATTGTGACAGGGAGGAAATCTCTGCAAGATCCCATATTAGTCTAATTCTGCTATTTTATCCATCAGAAGAATCTCCTCATCAAAAATTGCCAACTAGAAAGCTGTCACATGAACCACAGCAGGCAACTGACTGCCCAGAAGTGGCTTTTTTCCATGCTTGCACGGATCCTCTTCTGTAACAGAGAAGGTCACGCACTGGTTTTGTTTCTGCAGCCCAGGTTCTACACAGTGCTGGAAAGAAGGAAAAGTTAACAACTGTTGCATTTGTAGCATTTATTTCCTAGAAGACCTGAAAAAGATGTGGTTATTTTCTCAAAACAGGTGGCAGCCTAAAGGGTAGAAAACTGACTCTCTGGTCATCCTTGCATTTCTAAGCCCTTGGGACAGACTGTGCAACCAGAGATGTGGAAGCCCCAGGAACTTGTGGTGTCAGTCATCCCTGGCAGAGATCCAACCAATGGAGACAGTGACCTGCTGTTTCAGCTTCTGACAGGAGAGACAAAATGAAGTGTTTTAACTACTTTCTATTATGAAACCTGAAAAAAAGGTACTAAGAGTGAAAAACTCAGTGCAGGAAATTACAGCTGGTTTTTGAAAATCCAGCACAGCCTGTTCCTAAAACATCTGACCCTACAGTGCTTAAGAGGTGTTGAAAAGTGTCTGTGAAACAGGAGGAAATTGAAAGACCAAGACCAAAGTCAGATGCGTGGCACAGATGTGTGAACAAAAAACTGTGTCTCTTGGCTATAATTCAAAATTTTATATTCATTCACATTGGCCCTTAAATGACAAATTTAATTTCTTTAGCATGGCAATATTATTTTCATAGACTTTTCAGTCAATATTGTTTTTTAAATTTTTACAACAATTCATTAAGTACAGGTCTTTAAAAATAGAAAGTGGTATAAATTTTTAATAGCACTAAACTGTAGCAGAATATAAACCAATAAATCTGTTATTATTTATTGCCTTAGTTTTATTTCCATGCAAAGCTCCAATCCTGTAACTGCTTCTAGAGGTATATAAAGGCAGTCTGAGTTCTCAGACACAGCATCAAGCTGGATGTGGTCCCACCTAACTCTAACCTTTCTGAGTTCAGCTGAGCTCATAGCCTGTCATTTCTAGATAGGTACTAAGTCATTTCCTCGAATTTAGAATCAAAATAACAGCATCCAAAAAAACCCAACCCAAACCAAACCAAACCAAACAAAAAATTAAAAAAAAAAAAAACCAAAAAACCTGAAACAAACAAACAAAAAAAAAAAAAAACCAAAACAAAGAAACAACAAAAAATACCCCCATGAGACCAAAAAACCAGTATTCACAATTATTAATATTAATTATTAAATGAAACCTCAGAGTGGACTTAAACTTTGGACATTTATTTTGATAGGTTTCCTTCACAGGGATATCTCTGTGAACTAAAAAACTGATAAAAGAGCCACAAGGAGGAATAGGTAATTTATAAAAGCACCCAGGACTTTAATTTTTTATCATTGACTGAAAACCTTATCCAAACCCAAAATATTTAGCTTCACAGGTAAGGGTGATGTCAAACTAACTTCTCACTGATGGATCCTAATTTTGGAAATTAGTTGTCTTCAGTACAGGTATCAAAAATGTAGATAAATGGTTCAGTGTCTCCCATGATTAGTCTCTACAGGGTTTTTTTGTTGTCTCTGCCAGCCAGCTGGTTTCTTTGTTTTCACTGAATCCATCAAGAATTTTGGTTGCACCAGAAATTTAGAAATTAAACAGAAAGGAAGAAATTTATTGCCATAGGACATAGCCAATACACTTGCTAAAACTTAAGATTATAACAAATACTGGACAGCTTAAAGATATTTTAAGGAAATTGTACCTATTCTCCCTAGACAAGTGACTTTTTTTACATTTATAACAGTGTTCAGAATGGAACTAATATTCTCAAAAGTCAGACATATGTGGCAGCTCGCCATTAATACACAGAGCCATCCTGCTGGTTTATACCTGGTCTCCTCAGACAGTTCCTGAGATAATCTCCTGATTGTTTCACAATGCCAGGACACAAAATGGCCATTCCCAGAGATGTGTCAAGCCACTGTCACCTCCATAGGTGCTCAGTTGCTCTCCTCTTCCCACTAACTCACAAACAAAAAACCCAGTGCAAGCAGCACTTAGCTCATTTCATGCTTTAGTTTGTGTGAGAGGGGATTATTTTTCATTCTTGACCACTTAGCTGGATATCCACAATACAGGATACGATATCAGGAGGAAGAGAGCCATATAGGTATCTACACAAAAATATTGAATGATAAAAAAAGACATGTTAAACACCCTAATGTGCATAAAAGGCAGCAATTTCAGGGTATCTACCCCCTCATAACCTATCACAAATAGTCCCAGTCAATTACCCATTCAATGTACTCAAGTGAACAAATACTGCCAATTGAACAGGAAGCATCATTCCATCTGAATTCAGATTGTTTGTTTGTTTGTTTGTTTATGATTAGTCCTCAAGCTTCATTTTACTTGGTTAAATGTAATTAATATTTCAATGCCAGATTTAAGAATTTCTGAAAAGGGATCTTTATCCCCCCTTTTTATTTTGCACTGTTGTGAGTCCTCAGCATTGAAATGTGTTGACCTGTATAAAGATCAGAAGTTCTTGTTTTCCCCCTTCTGTGTCCCAAAGAATTGAGTTTAATTTGTAGTTCCAGGTTTATGGAGTAATACTTATTCAATTCCGCTTGAGTTCTCATTCTGTACAGCCAAGAGTTTTTGTGCTTAATATTCACTCTTTTTACGAAGAAATATTTCTGGTAAGCAAAAATTAAAAAGAACAATAAATGCACAGACAACCTTTATACAGCTCTTCACAATCTGAATCTCCTGCTCTAGCTTTGCTCTCAGGCTCTGAGAAATCTGGGTATTTTATTCCTTCATTCTTCCCCTTAACCTACAATAGGTTAAAAAGAAAATCACACTTTTCCTAAGGCATTGGTTAACAGGACACATACCAGGAAAGTGAGACTGTGATTTGCTGCCTCTTTTAAGCCACCAGGAAATGTCAATGCATTTGTGGTCCCATAAAATTAAGGAAGTCTGTACACAGTGAGCCCATTTCTATATATAGCTCCCTCACTCATCATCCGCAGATGGCACATTTGAGATGACGAACACAGTAAAAACACTGAGGCACTATGTTTATCTAAAATATGTATTTTTAATTACATACTACATTCCAGGTTTCTTCACAGCTTTCACAGTCAGGAAGGAATAATTTGTTTACACTTGACTAGAGCAAGTATTTCATTTGCCTGCTAATATGAGGCACGCATTCCAAGATGGAGCTGAGGAACATAGCAGCAAAGATCAACAAATAGTAAAATAATATACCAAAGCCTGACAAGTATAATCATCGGGGCACATTTAAAACAAACTACACTTGTGTGATAAAATCTGTGTTGCTCATGAATATCAGAAGGGCCCTACATAAAAAGAAGGATTTTTTTTCTTGTTAGATTTATAAGGCTGCTCTGTAATGATGGTGAGCAAAAGAGTATGGCCACTTCTCTCCCCGCCTCACAACCACGCACTTTGCATCATTTGCTTTTCTGTCACCAGAATGGTGTCATAGAGAGCAGAGGTCCTTAAAGTTTCAAAAGCAGATTTGCCCCACAGATAAATCACAACAGAAAGAACCAATCTTCCTGTGGCCTCTTGACCTAATTATATCCCTGTTTTCTCTCTTTTAACCAGGGCTCCAAATGCCACATTTTCTACACATCCAAGCATAAAAGGTTATAAACTTACTAAGCACCAACCGAAATACATTCAAACACTAAATGTGTTTAGGCAGCATTTCATGAGCTGAGGGTCAGACACGAATACATGCAGACAACCCCCACATTTTTATAGCACTCCCATGTTCCTTCTTCATTAGCCTCTACTAGTTCACTCCTGCCTGGGAACTCTGTGTTTAAGACTTGGCAAGACAAAAGTGCCCCATGGCTGCCCTCTCTGAATGGGCAAGGGGCAGAGATCTTGCTTTTCTACCAGTAGCATTGTTACTGCTTGTATCTGTCCCCTCAACCTGCTATCACAAGGAGACTGGGAATTCAAGATCTTTCAGCTGCCTGAATTATAACGAGAATGCAATAGCTTCAAAAATTGAAGGTATAGCTTCAAAATGAAAGGTATGCGGGCAAGCAGGCTAGAAACCAACAAAATGTACATCCTTTGTAGACAATTGGTATTCAGATTTTAAAATCAACAATAAGACTAACCACATACAATAACTCTCATCACAAACTGTTTTACAAATGAATAGGAGAGATTGTTTCATACTCTTCCAAAGTGACGCCTTTGGAACAAAGCTGCTATTTAGTAAAGCACATCAACATCACTAAACAGTCTTGGGACAGAGAATGAAAAGGGATTCTGCAGGCAGCACAATTCCCAGCAAGGCCCAAATTAAAATTCTGTACTAAACAGATTTTTATTTTTTTTTTAATGAAATGCAATACAAAGATATCACAAGAGTAGCTAACACTGGAGCCAGAGAGACGAACAGCCTCAGAGCCTCTCTTAGGATGTCCTTCCTTACATAAGTGATTATCTCTTTTACTGACAGTCCAGATGAAGATTTTGGGAATATCCACATGACCAACCATCAGCACTTTAGTACAGAAGTATCTAAATTGGAAATGGATAATCTGTTCTGCTGATGCCGGTCCTTGGGCATAGATTACTCCTTTCTCCCCCACCTGACCTTCTCCATAACACTGCAGGGCTCTTCCATACTCATTCACTCATATTTCTTCTTTCTCCAAGTTGTATGCCCAAATCTGCCATTTTCCTGCAAGAAATCCAGTTTTCCTTTGTTTTATTTAAATAGATAGACATGAGGTGGGGAAAATATACCAAGATGTGGGGGAGTGCACAGATCTGAAAGAATGTGAGAGACTTCAAGACTACTCGATTATAGATTATATGATGTGAAATAACGGGTGAGGGAGAGAGGTTAAAAAAAAAAAAAAAAACCCTAAAATTAAAAAGTACCTGGTTTTGAAAGCCAGGAGAAGTAGTATACTTTGAGGATGAAAGTGCTAAATTTATTCATTAGTTTATGTCTTTGAGAATTTTTATGAGGTAGTTTTTTATGAAGGCAGCATAGATTCCTCTCCTGGCCACAAAGGAGCAGGACCACGGACTGATGAGCTACTCAAAACCAGTGTTCCCTGCACTCCCAGGTCCCACACACTGGATGCATTGATCCTGAAAAAGGTGCTGAACTGATAATGGACAATTCCTGGAGGTGCCTACCTGAGTGCTGATGCAGCCCATGACTGCCTAACCTGTTAGAACTGATGGATTTTCAGTGCAGGATGAGAAAACTTACAGGACATCTTCTATGTTTCTGTGTTTTTTCAATGTGCTGATACAAAACTCTCTGCTGCTGAAATGGGATCAAAAGCATTTTGTTTAAGAAGTCCCGTGTTTAAAAGACACAGTTTTACAAGTTGCACAGGCATAGGGAGTCTGGAGATGTCGTCACTCTGACTTTAAGGTGCTAATCAGTGACTGGTGCAAAAACAAACCGTTCAAAACCACAAAAAATTTTCTTGGATCTTGGATAATTTGTGAGTTACATTCCCAGCCTCCTCACATCCCAAAGTCACTATATTACTAAATGCGAATGATATTTACTGCAAACAGAGATTCCAGGAAAGCATTCCCAGCCTTCCAAAGCAATTTTCCAGCCTCTGATTTCTGGTATAAAATCATTACATGTTTCCTCTTCTCAGCTATGCAGTAATTTGAATGGAGTGAGGCTGCTGCAGGGAATTAATCAGAGGAGGTGGCTGAACTTCACTTCCAAGTCATCAGTCAAGACAGATAGAATCAGTGCCAGGGGTCAGTGGAGTAGAGTAAGCCACAGCTGTACAGCTGTGGGCCACAAGGACAAGAATCCGCCTTCAATGTTTTCTATTTACTTTTTAAAGGGCCAAAAAGAGATTTGGAAGGTCTCAAAATCTTGGCTTGTAGCCTAATGCCTACAGGGTCATCATTCTCTGGGTTTGATCACTGATTACATTGCAGATGATCTCAGGAGTAGACACCTTTTCATCCCCTGCCTGGAGTAGCCTGGTGGCCTGAAATCTATTTTCTCTGACTTTTAATATTCACAGAAAATATATTTAAGCACTTTATTGCATTGCACATCATCACAATATACATGAGCACATGCAGACTTATGTTATGGAAGAGAATGAGAACTACAAGTACCAGAAAAGCTTCTATTTTGAGGAAATACACAAAAATCATATAATTCTTTAGCTGCAGCCAAAGGAGCTAAACTGAAATTTCAAGAGTACACATAAAATGGGCATTGCTTAAAGGTTATCTAGTCCCCCTGTCAAACCAAAGCCATCAATATGCCACACTCCCTTTCCCAGTGATTGTGTGAACAAATCAAAGCGGATTAAGTTTTTTAAAATTTTCACCAGTGTCTTTAAAATTTCTGTATTGAAATCAGTATATGTAGGGCAATGACATCAGTGAGACTGACAGATCAACATTAATGTTTTGAAAACTCTTGCTGATGAGATGCACTTTAGCTAATTGAGCTTCCTCATTTATAAATGTAATAAAAGATTCTACATTTGCAGTTTCATCTGTAGAGAATTGTTTTTACCACACTGAAAAGAGTTTTATAACCTTTCTCTCTGTTGAACCACTCATTTATTTGCCTTACAAAACATGTCAGATATACACAGACTGCTTTTTCTTCCTGAAGTCTCCCATATCATGGTTGCTTAGTTTTAGATACATTTCTGAGATGACTAAACTGAATTTCCGTGTCCATTGCCTTCAAACTAAAAGAAACACATGTCAGCCTTAATCTCTTCTCTAATACAGGGGTGTCTTCAGATGTTAACCACCAATGTATTTGATTCCTATAATAAATGACCCATTTCAAATACTTCCTACCTTTGACTTTCCCTTTTTTCATTTCTGCTGCAGTATAATCTATAAAGAGGTGATAATACTGGCAAAATGTGTGAAATTGTTCCTTTGCAAATAACATATATTTAAACATGAAAAGGATTTGTATTTCTGCTTAGTTAACAATACTAAATTGCCATACAATATGTCAAAACTATGCTTATGCCCTGGAATTGTTATGTTTCCTGTACATATTGGAAAGAATCATTTTGTCCTCTTTTTGTTTTACTTTTCTGGATAACAGGGGAATAATTTCATAACACGGCCCAGAAAACACACGTTATTTTCATAACACGGCCCAGAAAAGTCACTGCCACTGCAGTTTAGTATAATATTTCTGCCATCTGAAGATTCTTTTTAACCATTATGGGACACTGAAGTACACATACTGCTAGTAAAACTGATGCTAACATTCTTTTCAGTCCACTGCACAGTGGCTGATTCAGTCTCACATCCAATCTGGCTTGTTCTTCCAGCCCAACCTCTTGAAAACAGACATTATATATATACTAGAATTGTGTAACGATAGTTTGATCCAGAACATTTAGCTGGAAAAAAGAATGAGGGCAACCAAAATCATATGACAACCTGCTTGGTGTTCAGCAGATAGTTTTGATTAAAAAAGAAGGAAAAAAGTTACTTTTTATGAAAATATTTAATTTCCTAAAGAAAATTCTCATTTTGATGAAGCATTTGTTACTTTAAAATTTAAAAAAAAAAAAAAATCCCAAACAAACAATAAACTCAAATTTCCCCTAGACAAATAAGTAGCTGGGAAAAAAGGCTTAGAATTAAAATATTTTGGTTAACCAAATTGATGTAAAAAACTTAATCCAAGAGAAAGCATTTCAGAGATATTTTCAAGATTTTCCAGACAGTAGTGAGGGCAGTCATTAATTGCACATCTGTCAGTCCTGGGTCAAAGGCAAAGAAACTCTTAGAAGTACAGCCAGGTTTAACACTCATCTCAAGAAGAACAGAGCAGCAGCAGGAGCTCAGGCAGGATTGCAAAAGCTGCTGGAATGGGAAGAGCAAATCTGCAGCCCACACTGGGCATGCCAACAGTGCAGAGCTCTTGTGGCTCTCAGTCCTGCACTCCAAGGGAGATGCAGCACTTGAACAAAACTTGGACACTGAGGACTGACTACTCAGCCCTGAAACAGTGCTTTGAGAGCAATACAACATTCTACAGCAAGCCTAGGCACCAAAGACTTGCCTGGATGTTTTCCCTCTGCTTGGGCTCTGAACAGTCTTTCCTGTTCTAGATAGCCATTGATACCAAACTTCTCACCTTCTGGATATTTTTTTTTTTTTTTTTTTTGGTGTATTTTTTTCATGATTCTACTCACCACCATCTCATAAATTAGCAACAAACTATTTGTGGGAGAGACATAGCATATTTAGAGGGAGGATCACAGCTTTGGGCACCTAAATTAACCTTAAATTAGGGCACTAGGTGCCATCAGAGCACTAGTTGCTCTCTTATAGGTGTTTTCTAGGGGATAATTCAGCACCTCTAAGTGAGGATCCCACCTCTAATTACAGTGAGAATCCAGAAAATGAAGCCAGGTACTGCAAATGTATTTTTTACTCCTTTGGGTATCTCAATAATTTAACTTAGGTTTTTAGGGGGTTTTTTGAGGTTTTTTATACCTAACAAAAGAGGAAATGATAGTTTTTAGTTTATACTTGGTGGGCAGGGATTAATCTTGATGTACAATAGAGTGATTCTTTATAGAAAAAGAACTATGGCTGCAAGCCTGATCCAGTTTTTGGCACCACTAGGACACAATCAGGTGTTGTTCCTGCAGAGTTGAAAGGCATAACTGAGGCAGCTAAACCATAGACTTCTATAACATGTCCTCAAATAATGAAATATATTCGAGTTAAAGGGGCATAAATATAATCACTCTAGGAGCATTAGCCTGAAATGTGTGGTATAAAACTTTGGTTAGAATTTTGGTGAGGAATAAAGTAGCATATGATAACAAATATTGTGTGACAGTAATATAAAGTAGGCAAATACATGTTATTGAGGTCCTTTGAATCTTTTTCCTCATAATCCTTATGGAAAAAAAAACCCATGACATTTTCTCAGATTGATGCTGAACTTTTATGTTATTGACTTTGTTATAATTAAACTACTTCAAAGCAATAGGGAGGTGTTTATCGCTGTTGTGTTTTGTTTGAGTTTGTTCTAATTATTGCTAGAACATCTAACACCTAATTTTTTTTTTTTACAGTTTATATGATTGTCAGGTACATGATGACATCTGTGTAATATAAACACACAATATGACTTTTATTATGCTTCAGTGTAAACCTTGTATTTTTCCTTTCCTGTAAATCTTCCCAGAAAACTCTGAAAGTACATTCTAATTGCTAGGATTAATAAAAACAGATTGCCAAAGCAGTCTGAAATTATAACCAGCACAGATTATAGTGATTTATAGTGTACCTGCCACTTGTACTTGTCAGGAATAAAAATGTGAGACTCCCATCACCAATCTCTCCTAGGACATGCAAAGGCAATTCAGTGTTAGCTGCAGAGGAGGAGGCTGCAAGAGATGGAGAAGAAAGTACAGGAGAAGAAAACACTTTGGTGTTCTTCTTGTGACCACCCACTCACAGGTACATTTGTTGATGTGATAAATAAACATTGAGCTCAAGCAACCAGATCTTTACAAGGGAAGAAAATGTCTTTTTTAGTTTGGTTTGGCTTTTTTTTGTTTTTGCTTTTTTAATTAAATTTTAATGCCCAGTTAAAAGTGTAAAATCTTCTAGGGATCCTAGAGCCAGTTACAAATTCATTGTCCTAAAATTCTGAAGCAGAACAGGTGAATGACCTTAAAAAGACTGTAAATTAGTCACTTGTTTGCTCACAGGACTCTAATATACATACTTTATTAACTAGACAAACACAACTTCCTTCTTCTGGGCCATACTACTTTTTTTTTTTAGGCGCACATGTTTGATGATGGAAAGTTCTCCAACATTCCAGTCCTCAGGTATGCAAACACTTTTTTGTATTGTGGATTAGAAGCACAAATATAGCAAATAATCAAACTACTGAAGCCCTGATGCTGCTGAGGAGTCATTACAGGGTTTTATGGAAAAAAGATCGAGCCACGAGCTGGAGAAGATATCAGACCCCTTTGAAGACTAAGGCTATGGGGCTGTGGTAGGGTTTTTTGGTTTGGTTTGATTTGGTTTTCTGCTTTGTTGGGTGTTTGTTTTCTCCTGACTAATGAAAGCCCTGGAAGAAGAGTAGAATTGGTTTTCCTTCCCATTTAAATGTGTACTCTCATTAAAACAAGGAGTGATGCTGGGAAGCACTTGGGGAATGAGATTTGCTTTGCAGATCCAAGTACATAAATGCTTTCTTGTTGCAAGGGATAACATTTAATGCCTCAAAATAAGTCACTTTGATAACACAGGAAAATGCTAAGGGAAATATTTCCAATGAGACAGAGACTTTTCTTGCACTATTTGGCTCAATACCCAGTTGTCATGGGTTGCAGTGCAAAATGTAACCCAAACTCTGTATTCTAGCACCATCTGTTCAAACTGGGGTCTGTGTGGGGTGGTGTAATTCTCTGTCAATGGTCAACTGTGAAAAACCTGCTGGGGCAGTTTCCTTATCTCTTCCACAACCCAGCCTCCCTCCAGGGAGAGATCTTCTGTTCATGGGCCATTGAGTCTTACTGATAGAATTACATCATCCCACTGGGAAATGCTCCAGCCAGGGGGAAGAGCCAAGTATTCCTACCTGGATAAAAATCTGGGAGTTGGAACACCAAGCAGCCTTTCCACTGGATACTCAGAGGAAGACCAGGCCCATCTATCAGCACTGGATTTTCAGTGGAAAATTCCACTTTTCTACAGGAGCATCCCTTCAACAGAGCCACATCTGCCACTGGGACTGCAGCCACAATGGAATGGGACTGCCACCAACACCCTGACCCACAGGGTGTCAGGCTGTATCCTGACTCTCTCAGTGGGTTTGTTTGTTTGTTAGCTTGTTTTTCTCCATTGTAACACTGCATGTGTTTTGGTTTTATTGTTTATTTTAGTTCCACTAATAAAGAAGTGTTATTCCTATTCCCATATCTTCGTCTGAGAGCACCTTCATTTCAATTAATTCAATTTCAAATTCAATAAATTCAATTTCAGAGAGAGGGAGTTTAAATTCTCCATTCCAAGGGAGGCTCCTGCCTTCCTTAGCAAACGCCTGTCGTTCAAACCACAACACCAGTGATGCCAGTTTGTACTAATGGAGGACAGCACCAGTTTGTGGTGACTGTCAGACAATTAAATTTCTGTACAACCAGCAGTTCACCATTTTGCAACACTTCGTGCAGATATTTATGCTAGGAAAAATAAGTTTAAAATATTTTCTGAAACCCCATTTTTATCTTTTTATCTAAGTCTTCAATTTGGCTTTCTGATAACTAGTAAGTTATGACAAATAAGTTAGAGCACCATGATCTTCATGTACATTATGACTGAAAAAGGCATTCACAATATCTTGGGTTGTATATTTTAGAATCTCAATTTAAATGCAGATTTTTAAGTCACCAGTTAAGCATCCATGAGGGATGTCTCTCACTTGATTAAAATACCAGTAGTGAAAATATTTTGGATTTAACATATTCTTCCACACAGTGAACATAATTAATAGGGAGCCCCAGAGAGGATGAAGTTTAATCGATGAATTTTTTCAGGGAATTTTCAGGTAATGCAGTAATTCTCCAAGCAGGCTTACTTCAATATAGTATAATCACAATGTACTTTCAAGGGAGTTAACACATTACAGCAAATGCCTGAGTAATTTTTCCTTTTGCCATCCAAATTAATATTTACCTGTACAATAGCTCTCGACCAAAAAGAGTTCCTACTGGTGGTGAAAAGCCAAAAATTGTAATTTACCACATTGCATCTTGACTGTGTTTTAGGCAGCCCTGAAACTAAAGCATTTGCACTGATTAAGTGGAGGGAGATGTATTATTTGGCTGTATAAGTACAAATGCTGATCTTTAAAGCTCTCTTCTACAACTGATTGGAAATGGTATGCCCTTTCACAGCACAAATCAGTTTTATGAAGTTTAGGCAGGCCAGCCAGGTAACTCAACTGGATAAGATGGATTCCTCTGAAACTTAGGACAGCATCCCCCAGTCGTATCTTTGCTGCATTGAATGTATGCCTAAACCCCAAATAATATCAAACAGCTCCAATAAGGCAAGTGCATGCTTAAGTACTTCTAGTCTTAAATTATAAAAGATACCCAACTCCCCCACCAAAAAAAAAAAAAAAAAAAAAGTTTAAAATAAACTGGAGCTAAACATGGCGTTATTTCAGGAAGTTGTATAGCAATTACGAGATCCCAAGAAAAAACTCTTCAGCAAAACTGAAAATTTATCACTGCTAATTCTTGTTTTAGCAACTGCATTACTCTCTAAAGACGCCTTGAAACCAAATGCCTTTCATAGAGTGAGTTGTCTGATCTGATCTACAAAGCATGGAAAGAAGTCGAACTAATATGGGTTGTTCTTTTATTTTTAAGCCTAGTGAAGGGACACTGAAAATAACAAAAGTCTGTTGTAAGTGGGCTGATAAGAAGGAGAGGGGTGTTGCATGACAACTTGGGCATGTCAAAAGCTATACAGATATGTTTCAGAATTATTATACAGATATGTTTCAGGCTTCCTTCCCTTTCCATTTGGCTGTGCACAGCCTTGCCCACTGAAGGACTACTGCCCTTGTACACTACAGGAACAAGGACAATGATGGATCACCATGCAGAGCTAATTATTCAATCTGCTCCTGGCTCCAGAGAAATGAATTTAAGGCAAGATAGGAGACAGATATCTCTTGACAGATATGGATGCATAACAACATATGAGGAAAGATCACTCAGTATGATGATCAAAAGGGAAGGCACGCTAGCAGCCAGACATTCCTCTAGTCTTCCTGAGGCCAGGGGCAGTTTAGTGAGGATGGTGAGGGACATAATGAGACACTATGAGATGCTTACAGAGCTTCTCTTGATGTTTGGCTCCCCAGGTCCTTTTAAACACATTGTGTTTGCTCAGTGCAGTTCCCTAGTTCTGTATTTCTCTTCGTGCTGCAGATGTTATTATAATGCTACTGGTCTAGAAATAACACAAACCCTCCAGCATCTTTAACGTTACTTCAAACAAAGTTCCAGAGTCCTCTGGACCACAGCAATGACTATAACAGGCAGCCTCATCTTAGTCCTTCTGGGAATGAGTCATGTACCCAGCCTGGACTCTGTCTCAAGTGACTCAGCAACATGAGAAGTCCTGCCTGACATTAATCATAGGACACTCAGCCCGTCCTTCCTCTATCTCTGCCCATCTGAGGCAGCTACCTAATACATTTAACCTCCTGCAGCTGTGGTAGAGAATATTTCATTGGTTTATTTCTTTTTAAGTCCACTGAGTTACATCAGTCACTGAGGCTGATGACCAAAAATGTCACAACTATCACAAGAGTCAGGGCCACACCCAGCCATCTTAGTTCACATTTTTCTACTTCTTAAATATTTCTATTTTCCAGTTTCATCTGAACCATCTAATGACTTTAACTGAAATCACCAGGTACAATGGATTTAGATGATTAGAAAGCCTTCAAGATGCAATTACTCTTCTTTGAAAACAGCAATGAGGGCAAAATGCAAGTATGAAATTGTGAAAAGCAAAAGAGGAAGTAGTTGTTTAACTGCTCTGCAGAGAATTATTTCACAGTGCAGCATGTTGTGTTTAAACTAATACAAACGTGTAAAAGTAAAGAATTTTTTTTTCCTCTCAGTTGTATCAATTCTATCACGTTTTCTTTACTAGTGATTGTGGGTGGGTGTGGTGACTATTATTCTGGAACAAACAAGAGTCTTCACCTTATTCCTAGCCCAGAAATTCCTCGGTAACCAATCGACATCAATCCGTAGACACAGGCAATCAGTAAGAATAAATCTGACCAGGTGATACTTCAAACTCTGTTTGAAACTCTTTTTTGTATTGCCTGCAGGGTGGAAGACTAGATAGGAGAATTTCCCCGATGTTGGGAAAAAAATCATCAACACTGCTTCCAGGTCTTCCATCTGAATGCCACTCATTTTGCTAAAAATTTGCAGTGGTAACAAAGACCGGGTAAGCAACCAGCATTAGTTACAGAACAGGAGCAAAAATAATTTGCAATACCTCAACTCTTTTTTTCCAAACAGTCCCTGAATCACAGGAGACTTTTGAGCAATTTTTAAACAGTTTATTCTCAGTTCCTATGAAATTCAGGAATGGTTTTATTGAGACACTTTTACATGCAACATCCTCCTTTCAATTACAAGCATCCAAGCTCCTCTATCTGACTAAGAACTGAAGTCCTGCTGACTGAAATGAGCTCTACATGGCTTAAAGGATGAGCTGAAAAGAAAGCCCTTTCTCCTTTTCTTTATTGCAAGTTTTAAAAATTTTCTATTTATGTAGTTCTTAACATAAACTACATGTGTATGTATCTTCTGTGTTGTTTCTGGAATTTCAAAGTTACTTTGTCACTGGAGCTTACTGCCAAGGGCAAAGATGAAATGTGTGGCAAACACCGTGTTCCTAGCAGCCTTCTGGATTTTCCAGACAATGTGCCAAGCACAGCAGCTCATGTAAACTGACTTCTTACAGGATCTGAACTGCAAAAGTCTTCAAGTTTCAAACTCCCTGGAAAGCGGGATTTTAATACTTCTCTGAAATGCTCCTTTCCAATACTTTTTAAAGAAAGACCTTCATAAAATCACAACAGTTGTCTTCATTTTCAGTGCCATTAACCTACCATTTGTCATTTCCTCAGAAAATGCTGAAAGTGTGGCTCCCATCCCAACGATGCCAAAAAGGGCACCACAAAGGAATTCAAGAAATATTACTTTTTTTTTAGGAAAAATCTAAGAGTATGGATTCCTTGTCAACTTATTTTTCTACAGTTTCTGATCATTCAGGCTGTAAAAACAAAGTTTCACTTCCTGGTGCCTTTGACATCAGCCACAATGATGAGGTGAGCCAGCTGGAATTCAGGAGACCTAGAATTAATTTTTCCCCTATTTATCCGTGGGCTCTAAGCAAGTCATTTAGTTGCACATGCAGTAAGATGTAAGCATCTGAATTTGGCATAACTGCTTTTGTTAATACTCCTTTCCAACATAATAATTTTTAAAAGTCCTTTCAACAGCCACCTAACTCAGAAATTACCTAAATTTTTGTGCCTTTTACCTGAGGTGTCTGAACTGCTTTTTATATCCTACATGCTTATTGCTCTTCCCTTGAACTTTAATTGATTTTGAAGTGTTCCAGTGTTCCAGATCATAGCAGTGTCCTGGGCCCCATGTACTGGCTTAGCCCTCAACAAATGCAAACAGCCTCCCTTCCATCTTCCTTGGGATGTGAGGGATTCCACTGCTGCTCCTATAGAAATGTGACTAGTCCATATGTTCTGGCTATCAAAGATGAGGTGAACTGAGATTGCTCCTTATCACTTTTGAAAATGTTCCAGACAGAATACTTGAGATTTGTTGGCATATGAAAGCAAGCCAGTGACCCTGTAGCCTGTTAAGAGAGCCTCAAGAAAGCAGTGCAAAGCAATCCTTTGAAAGCATTGAGGCATTACTCACCTTAATGTTCTAAAGAGGCAGGCATCACAGATTTGAATTGACTTGGATTTAATTTAGGATAAAAAATAAAAATCGCTAAAACTGCTTGTATGGCTGGGGAATTTAGCAGAGATTCAGAGGCCCTGGCTTCAGTCAATTTTCCACTCTGATCCTGATTAAATAAAATAGTTACATCATGACCTAAGACCACTTCAGAAATGATAGACCATTTTGACTCTCTTCCATACATTTGTTTCATTTTGTTTTCCAAAACCTGAAGAAGATTTAGGGTTTCCATGGACACCAAAAGTTTTCCTGCATTGTAACACAGCTACTGCACACAGGACAGTTGAGATAGAATGAGACGTCCTGAGATCATCCAGCCAAATCCTGCTGCTCCAGCAGGATCACCTACAGCATGCAGTCTGGAGTCATATCCAAACAGATTTTTAATAGCTCCACTGATGAGATTCTGAATCCTCTCTGGGAAGCTGGTTTCAGTGTTTGACCATTGTCATGGTAAAAACACATTTTCTTGCATTCAGATTGAGTTTTCTGAATTTTAATTTCTGCTCATTGCCTGTTGTCCTTTCAATGGTATTCCAGAGAAGAGTCTGGCTGCCTCCTCTTCATCCCCTCCCATCAGATATTTATAGGCACTTAAAAGACCCTCCTGTGAGCCTTCCTATCTCCAGGTTACTGACAGTTTAATGCTTGTTCTGCTGACATAACAGGGAAAAATCTGTTTCTGGTTGTGCTCTGTTTTCTGAGGAGTTCAGACACTTCTCTGAATGCCAGGAAAGATTTTCAAATGTTTGATAAGAAGGCTTAAAGAAAGCAACTGGCCTTGCTGGTCCTTGCTAGTCTAGGAAACTCTCCAAGACCTTTGCTGGCACTTTGAATCTTGATCTTGATCAGCTCTTCTTTGAGACAAACCTGAAACTGAAATGGCATATGGAGTCTAACAAACCTCTCTCTGTGTGTGTACTCTTATTTATATCCTCAGAGTAAAAGGCTAATAAGTTAATTAAAAAAAAAAAATTACATTTCCTAAGTATTCCATGAAATAAATGAAAAATAAAAGATGTTTCCTATAAATATTTTATGTGTCTCTCAACATGGTTGAGATATCAGAATTAGTAAGAAGTGCTGAAAGAAGGGTATTCTGCTTTAATTTAGCCATCAATATATGCTGGAGTGCTACACAACAGATTGCAGATAGCTAGAAATACAGTGAAGAAAATCTACCACAGAGTTTTCTGGCAAAGTCAGTCATAGTAAGCATAGAATTTGATCTCACTGTTAAAATGTTGCTTTGATGTACAGTGTCATGGATCACTAGATCCAGAAAACATAACATCCTCCCACTGGCTTCATTTAGGACTGGGAATGATGAGAAGTCCAGAACTGAAACAATAAAAAAATATCATATGCAACTGTTGAAAGAGAGAACAGGAAAACTTATTCCAAAAGTCAAAAGGGATCTCATTTCCTTTGTCCATACTGGGGACATTTGCTACTCAGAAGTTGGCAAATAAGTTCTTCAACTACAGTAAATTGCCTTCCACTCAGTTATGGAATATAATTTCCAAGTAATTGGACTGGAGCCCTGCTTTTATTACCCATGTGTCTGACTCTCACCAATTTTGTTTACAGGACTGGAACTGTCCTGTCTGTAGAGATGTGTTGTAGTCTCTGCTATTGCCCTGTGAGTCTGTAAAACACACAGGTTAACCATTTTACTCTTCAGGTAACTGAACACTTAGTTAAAGCCAAGGCTGTTCCTTATATTCTTATATTATATTATTTCACTTAGTGAAAGCCAGGGCTAAATTTATTCCTCAGCAAAACTGCAAATGAGTTCCATTACAATTATAACCTCAGCATCAGCATAGGTGGGACTCATGAGAGACCTTCATTGTGTTCAAGGGCATAGTCTCTGGGAACTGACATGGGAAAGGTTAAGTGACTAAGAACTGAGTGAATAGCAGGGCAGGTAGCAGAGAGAAAAGGTTTAATTGAGTTGCACTGTATTTTATTTTTTAACCAGCAGGGAGAACTACAAATGAAACAGCTGTACTGTGAAATAAAAACAAATTGCTAAGCAGCAGAAAAGTAAAATAATGACCATGGATCAAAATATTTTGTTTTCATAAGGAAGAAGCTTTTGTTGTTTTTATCCTGGTGTCAAGTCTTTTATGCAGAACATCGATGCAATAATTTCCAAACTTTTTATATTTACTGAAAAATCCTAATTATTCCAACACCATTAAAAAAAAAAAATTGAAACATTACAGTAATATATAATTTGTGGAAAAAAAGTTCTAACTGAAATGTCAGCAAAGCTGACAGCTTTTAAACATGTTTCAACAACAAACAGAAAAGAAAATCAGTTCCAGTATACCCACTAGCTACAGAAGACAAACACAAAAAATCATGCCAATCAACAGTTTAGTCTGTTTTCATCTGTAAATGATAATTATGAACACCAAGGAGTTTAGAACAAGAGCAAAAAAACTCAAAACATCTGAAGTTTTTCTACACTTTGATAAAAAGTGAAAAACGAGGATATAGAGCTGAGCTTTTTTATTTAAATTCTTTCAACACTCTCACTCCCCTGCCCCTCTTTTTCTTTATTTTTTTCCATTCCACTTCTCCGCATCCTATGCTCATCCCCAAGTACCACACACTAACTGCTCTGTTGCTGTCCTCTGATCACACTTGTCTTTTCTGCAGTATGTGCAAGAAACTGCCTCCACTGACTAATACAGGAGTGACTCACTTACTGCTTCTC
Organism: Certhia americana; assembly: GCA_018697195.1. Lineage (NCBI taxonomy): Eukaryota > Metazoa > Chordata > Aves > Passeriformes > Certhiidae > Certhia > Certhia americana. Next base: position 55,425,023 of record CM031879.1, on the reverse strand, counting down.
TTCACAAGAGCTGTCGGGTGAATATATATATATATATATATATATATATATATATACACACACACACAAGGCAAATAGGGAGAGCAATGATGCTTCTCCTAGCCCACCAAGAAAATAATTAATCTGTTTTCTTTAATTATGGAAAAACATGGATTATTTTAGCCCCTGCTCTCAGCAAGGTCCTGATTTGTGGTAAGGGATGGTATTATGAGAAAACACAGCATTAGGAAAGGATGAGAAACATCCAAAGCTGTGACTTTAATTAAAGCAAAGCTCAAGCTGAGCATGTGTTAGAGCTTTTGTAGAATTTGGGACTGAAAGATGATGGTAGATGCATTAAATATGGGCTTTGGTAGAAACTCTTCATAGAGATAAGATCATCTTTTAATTAAGCATAGCTAATTAAAGCAAACAGCAGAGTTTATCTCATTTGCTGCACTGAGACAAAAACAACCAAAGCGCTGTCACACTAAGGCTGTACAACAATATAAAGATCTCAGGTCAGCTGCTCCAACATTTTTCCAGACATATTCATAATTTGATCTCTGTGTGTAACTCATGGGGGTCAGGCTTGGAGGGAAGGGGGAGTATAATAGGCACAATCTTTTCATTTGCAAGGGGAAGGCAGTCAGCATTAAACTAAGAGGAAATCAGTTGTGCTACAAAATCACTTGTGGCACATCCTTTTCCTGTGGGAAAAGAGAAAGTGATAAATGCTGTAGTACTGGTCACCACTGTTTCACCTACTAAACTGCATATCATTATATCATTTCCTCAGAGAATCAGACATTTGGATTAATCTGACATTACCACAGAAAATTTTGGAAACTTGTAGAAAGAAACAAGAAATGTATCAGCAGCTCCAAAACTAAATACTGAGGGGCTTAATCCCTCTACCTGCACTGCAACTGTGTCAGATATGCATGATAAACACTGCTCAATTCACTGAGATGCTGCACCTTTACATCCATGAAGGAATGTAAAGCCCTAAGCTAACAGAATGGCTGTGTCATGAAAACAACCCAAGGAAATGAATAATTCTGTTTATATCAGAGGAAGAGAGGGAAGAACTCAAAATATTCCACCAGGCAACAAACTAGAAAAAGTGAAAACTGAATTAGTATTAGGTCCAGTCATTTAATAAGCAATTTTTTTCTTCTTCAGGACTTCCCATGTAAACAAATCTTACCGCAAGGACAAAAATTGATGAAGTCTTGTTTCTACTGGATTTATGCCTCTTTGTTGATTGACTTTTTAACTGTATTATAGCAACATTTCCTTTTATCTCAATCTATAACTAGATTATGAGGCTGAGGTAACTTGTTTTCCCTTCTCTTCCCTCTCCAACAGTCTTCCGGCAAAGTAGGAACAAAAAACTCAATTTCGTTGTCTACTCAAACATCTCAAGTATTAAGCTGAAGTAATCTATTTCCCCTACAGTATTACCCACTACCTGCAGTAGTCACAGCATATGAGCAGTCACAGCCAAGAGAATAGAAATTTATCCTGGACAATGTTACGAGTGTTTTAAGTAAATGTTTCTTATCCTACTCAGCCCATTTTTCAGCAATTCTAGCAGAACCAAATTGCTTTTGAAACCTCTGTTTCTGGAAAACTTTTAGGAGGTGGTATCAAATTCTGGTTGAGTGATTCCCTAAGCTTTGTTTCCACCAAAATTAGCATAAAAATAGTGACTACATAAAAAGATGTGGTGTAATAATGCAAGTGCACAAAGAAAAAAGAAAAAAGAAAAAAAACACGTCTTCTTTGGCTTTTGAATCTTATGTTTTCAAAGCCTTAGCATCTGGTGAAAGCAATTATGAATATTTAGAATATATATAATCATATATTGTTTAACAAAATACAATCATATAATATTTGGCTGTATTATTATTTATGCAGCTGGAATAGTTGCTATTCAAGCCTATTAATTTCCAGCTATAATCTATAACATTTAACCAGGAAAAACCGTAGCAAAAAAAAAAACTTAACTTAATCTTTGGTACTATCACTGACTCTAACAGAAGTACTGTTAATTGCAAACTGGGGATTCCACTATTAAGATTTCAAAAATTGCATTTCACTCTTGAAGTAAGTAATAGATCTTCTTTGTAAAAGCAGCTTAAGTGACAAGTGTTCATCTTTATATAGAGCAAAGATATCTGCATGACATGAAGTAGTGCTTTATTGCAGTTAAAAAGCCTTCTGCAGACAGCTTTTTTCTTTAGCCTTGTGAAGAAAACACAAGTAGGTGGCTACAAGGATGAGCATTCATTACTGAAGGGGTTTAGGTGCAAGCTGCACTGCTCAGACATTTACAAAGATAAAATCTCTGGAGAATATGAAATTATCAGTCTTAAATGAAATTAATGAAAAGGCCTTGATGGATATTGGACCACAATGCATGAGCAGGAAAGGGCAGATCTGGGCTTGAAGTTTCACACATCTATCAGAATACACAGCAGCTATTTAATATTCTGAAAGAAAAGCTGGACAAAGCAGGATTTTTCACTGCTTACTAACCTGGATTGTGTTGTTTTCTGCTTAGCTGGCTGGTCATTTTTTCTTCCCATGTTGAAATGGTCAGAAGAAATACAGTTTCCAAACATCTGAAACAAAAGCCAAGCAAGCAAAAGGATAAAATCACTAAACTGCCTCAGGAGCTTACATGAAGACATCTAAATTTAGACAGTTTTTGCTGCTTTGCCTAGAAGACCAGGTAGAATCCCATGCACCACTGAAGTCCTGCTCAAGATCATTTTTCAGGGCTTCAGTGTAAGTTACACAGGTTTCACTTTCCTCCAGGTAAATTTTCTCAATAGTGATGTGAGTGAACGTCTTTAGAGCTCAGAAACTCAGTTCTAACTCTGTGAAGTGTTTTTAATCCTTTAAGGGGTCAGAGGTAGGAAAACAGAGAAAGACAAATAAAATCAATAAATTGGGCCAAATTTCTGCAGGCAATGGAACGTAATGCAGAATTTGTCCTGATTACTTCTAGTGACTTCTAGTATTTCCCATAAGAAGGTAAATTCCAAATTTTAGATTTTATTTTAATCTTAGTACAGTATAAAGAAAATATCATATTGGTATAAATGTCAACTTTTATAATCTTATAGTGGATCATTGAGTATTAAAGTATTAATTTTTTTCTTAATTTGAAGCAGACATCTTCTTCTATTTTTGATGCAGTGCATTCAAATGAACATTAAATAAGGTCATGTAGTTGAAGTGATAAGTGTAATAAATTTTAAGAGCCATTTCCTTCAGCACAATCTATTTCTGACTGCACTGTGGGTTCTGGGGAAAAAAACCCAAATCTATAAAGCAGACCAACACTGAATAGGATGAAGAGGCAGGTGTCTCATAATCTCTTCCATCAGTTTTATACTTCTAAGTGAGAAATGCTGACAAATGTCATCAGCAGAGTTTCTTACAGCCTTAATCCAGGAGAAACATCTTTAGTTTTAGGCTCCAGTTAAACTCATCTTTTCAATTAGCCACCTATGCAATGGGATTCAGGCTTTCTTTTGAAGTAAACCATATGCTTATTTTGCCCAAATATACTGTTTAAGAAAGACTATAATTTCACAGGCAAATGGAAAGACCTTAATTAATTCAATAGAGCTTAGATTGAGAGACTGGAGACCAGATCCAGAGACGCATTTAGGCACCAAAACAGGGAATGGAATGGAATGGAATGGAATGGAATGGAATGGAATGGAATGGAACTGGGAGTAGAATAGAATAGAATAGAATAGAATAGAATAGAATAGAATAGAATAGGTTGAGCACTTCTAATATTTCACTGGTTAAAATCTAAGTGCCCCACAGTGAAATTCCCCAAAATTAGTACCCCAAACCATTGTTAAATCAATTTTAGGGATATTTGTTATGCATTTTAAGATAACATGTACAGGTAAACCAAAGCTGTTAAGGATGAATGTTTAACTCATTAGTTTTTACATTTGTTCACTGTTTGCTTCTAAGTATATTTTGCAAAGCAGACATATCCATCATTAATTACTATGTTGAAAGCTTTTCCCTGAATGATAAAGAGTTAAAATTAGTTTCTGGTTGCCCTTTTTAGTTACATTTTTATTAGAAATTACTGCCGTGTGAAGTTATTTTTACACGTCTGTCTTTCAGCAAAAGAAATACAACTCAAGAACATATTGTCCCTGAGAAAGAAGAAAAATTAAAACAAAAATTCTGCAGATTAATATACAGCAGTATTGCTGATGCTGAAGCTAAAGGGATGCGGTTCAGTTTATTAGGCCACAAAATTGATTTACTTTAAAGATGTTTCATATAATAGTTCTTTACTTCCAGTCTCTCAAACGTGGCTCTTTTGAAAATCAGTCTTCATTGACAAATGCTTTTGACAAAGCAATAACAAATGAGGCAGGGAATGGCTCCAAGGGGTGTGCTTACTGCTGCCTTCTCAGAACACCCAAAGGCACTCTCAAGACCTGCTTCATTGTTTTTGCTGACAGTAAATGTGCAGCCCTACTCCCTACTGCAGCCTGGAATGCATCTTCCAGAGCACTCAGGACCCATATATAATGCCATGGTTGCTGGTTTAGTGCAGCTTGTGGAAACATAAAATCCTGCCAAGCATTTCTGGTCAGGCCAATAACGAGGTACCCGTTTGCATGGGAAGTTCCACAAGGTTCCTGGGACCTCTTTTTAAATATATAGCAGATTTAACCAAAGAATTTATGAGGATCAATAAGAGCAGAAAAAGAAATATTCAAGGGCATGAATGACAACTGTGTATCTCATTCCCATTTACTTCTGTAGAAATTAGACATTTAAATGACATCTGAGGCTCTGAAAAATTCCACCTGCTAATTTTAAAATGCAGGATGGTAGAATGTTGTAATAAATTAGAAAGCATGTCATTCTGAACAAAAGACATCTTTGGACTATGAATCTGCTGCAGGCTCATCAAAGACAAATGTCACTGGAAATGCATTCATTAAGTTAGTGCATATATTTAATTCCTTTGTGGTATAAAAGCTGTGGTTTCTGCTGATTGTTGAAAAATTAAGAAATTTATCCCCTAAAGCCATAGAGAAAAAACATTAGACAGTAACTTCATGTGCATTAAGGCATAAAGGGGCATAATTTCAGCTGCTAGCTAAGACATCTGGACCTTTTAAAAGAGTTTCTACAATAGGCTGTTGCATTTTAGGACACAGCAAAGATTTTCCCCATGATCACAAGCTTGCTTGCCTCATCTCTTTTTCCCCGGAAAGCAGGGCTGACTTAGGCTAACCATTGCAAAGCCATCTGTGAGGGTTAGCATGTTACACCCAAATGTGCTCTCTTTGCATCATCTGATGTGTTTTGCTAAAATCACAGAACAGCATGATGAATTTTACCCACCTGTTGTAAGAACTGGAATATCTGTACTCACGGAAACCTTGATGGAAGCTAAAATGGCAGCTGGGATCCTGTTTATCTCGACACTTATAAACTTGCACTTTGCTTGCTTTAAAAATTAAAGCAGTTGTAAAAGTTGAAGTATTATACATGATAATATTGAAGGCAAAAATTAAGCTCCAGAGAATAATAGAGCTGAGAGCAAAGTCTGGAACATGACTTTTAACTCAAAGATGCTGTGCCTAGTTTTCAGGATATAATATGTTAGAAGAATTAGTGTGACATGGCACAGACATGATCTGATTTTCTTTGGCTCCATGGAAAGTAGTGAGGGTAAGTGTAGTTGTTTTTGTGCTGAATTTTCTAGCAGCTGTGTTAAGTCAAACTGCTGAGGCCATGTTTTAAGCCCTGCACAAAAGCATAGTCCTGAAAAGGTGTGGCAGAAGTGGCTTCCCATCTGGTCTTGCACTTCTGCAGGCAGCAACAAAAATGTAGGCTTTGTACACAACCTGGGAACATGAATCTTTCTGGTGGAATGCTCTCTCCTGATTTGAGAGATTTGCAAGTGATCAAAAGGTCAATAGCACAGAACTTGAATTTCACAAATCAGAGTGATAGAAAAATGTTTTCTGGGAGTATATGTTTTGCTACAAAGGCAAGGCAATGAATATAGGGAAAGAATAACCTGAAGCATGGTTGCAGGATACCTACCAAAACCCAAACTGACACATAGTTCATTGAAAAGATCCCAGAAACATAATCAATTCATTATGAAACAGCGGTCAGCAAATCAATTAAAAAAAAAAGAAAAAGTTTTACATCATTTGGAAAAGTACTGAGAACAAGACAAAAGACATTATTTTTTGTTACTGTTAGAACCTTTGTTTGCACATATCTTGGGTCCTGTGATAGGTTCTTATCCCTGCAACTCAAGAAGGATATAGTAGAGTTAGAGAAGGTATGGAGGAGGGTAGCTAAGATGATCATGATATTGGAGAAGCTGCTTTATGAGAAGATGTTAAAAAGGACAGAAGTCTTCAGCAGGATAATGGAAGGTGAGATAAAGACCTACAAAATAATTAAAGTAGTGGATAAAGTGAATGAAGAACTTATTCACTGTGCCACAATACAGTAACTAGAAGTTACCCATCAAAACTATCCAGAAATCAATTGTAAAGACCTCCAAATTTGGTAATTCAAACATTTCCTTGCACAGCCTTTTCCATTGCTTGATAAGCTACAGTGAAGGAACTGAAAAGGACTCCTTATATGAAATCATAGCAGCAATATTGTAGATTACCATGGGAAAATTGTCCACATGTTAGTTACTGTAGACTTAGAGTGGAGTATCACTGTGCCTTACAGGAACTGACTGATTGAAAACTGATTCAGGGTTTTTGGAATGCTTGCAGAAAAGCTACACAACCTATCAAGAGGAGACAGGAGACATTCACTCTGCCAAGAATGTGGCAGACAAGCTGTTAGTTTCAAGCATACCAGCTCCAGCAAATAGCAATCAACTTCCTAACTAAATCAGCAGGCTGTAGAACAAAAGAACTGTAAAGGGGTTTAAAGCACTTCAGAAGAAGGAGTGGAAGGTCAATTACCAGAATTGATGCCAAGCTGACAGGCAGAGTCTGTGGAGAGGACATAAGGATAATCAGCCTTCTCGGATTCAGGAAACATTAGGACTTGGGAAAAGCGGCACACATATTTTGTGATTACTGATTTTTTTATATACTTTTCTTGAAAACATTTTATTCTAAGAAAATACTAGATGGCTTTTAGAAGAAAGCTTGATCACTGTATGAGTTACGGGTTCTCCTCCACGTGAACAATGAGTAGCAGGATCTTTTCTTGCTGAGAAACTCTCAGGATATCCTGGAGAGTATAGGATAGATCAGATTTGCAGGTAGGAGATGAGCAAGGTCCCCTGCAGAAACAGGTGATGGTGAGAAGCCAAAAGAAGTAGAATGGGGAAGGCTGCACTCTTCCTGAATTGAAGGTGGCTAAGAGTGCTTTTCAGCTGGCACAGATGATACCCAGGCTTTGAATGTAAGGTGTGTTGCTAATTAACTAACTTTACCCACAACTCTGACTGTTAAAATGACTGGTTTGTGTTAGAAATAGTTCCTTCCCATGAGGACTGCAGAGAATACAGGTATGGCAGCTGGTAAGAAAACAGATAGACACCCATCTTACACATGGAGTATCCAAACATGGGATGATAAAATACTTGTCTGAAATAGTAAAGTTGTCTCAGACATAACTGAAGACTGATTCCTAAATTTCTGAATTCTTATCCAAACCTTCAAGCCCAGGACCTCTTTCCCACTTGCAGTAATGCTGTGATATTATGTAGGCATATACCCAGCTGGAAAAGTTAATACATTGCACTAGAATGAGTCCATATAATCAATCAGCAGCAAGGGAGCATCTGGCAAAATAATCTTCTTGCTTTCCCTTCCTTCTGCTCCTCTTCTTGTTTCCCTAGCTGGTGATTTCTGTATTGGGATGGAATATCATTTTACAGAAGCTTTCAATAAGCTTCAATATCTTTCCATGCCTTGCCCAGCCATGACATGCACACAGCTCTTTTTATATTAACAAAAGAACTAAACAAACAAGTGGAAGAAAAATATCCACCGATGCTCATTGATAGTTTTAATGAAATTCACTTCAGTAATGTTTGTGCCTGTTCTTGTTTTTGTGTTACAGGAGGATTTTAGCCAGGCAGATTACTGACATGGAGGGGAGGATGTGTGAGTGTGTGTGTGTGTGTGTAAAGCAGGGGGAAAAGAGTGATACTGACAGACAGAAAAGATATCTTCAAAGCAGAAAAATGAAATATAACCTACTGGGTAGATGGATAGGATACCCAGAAACTCAAATCAGCCTTCTCTCAAAAATTGTGCCAGTCATCTTTCTGATAGATTTCCCATAGTTTCCCTTCAGGTTTTTTCATGTTTTCTTCATAGATATACAACATTCACATTTAGCTTATTTAGCATAAAAAGACAGGTAATGGAGGAGAAGGTTTTGGGGAAAAAAACCAAAGTCCTAGGCCCACTGAGTGCCCCCATCACATTTAGAATGAGACAATGGAGACAAAAGAGCATATTGAAGAGTCATAAAACATAAATTGCCAAATTTAAATGACCAATTACAACACAGTCTGTATTTAAAGCCCTTCTGTTAATCACAAACTTGAAAGGCAAAATTTTTAAAATGCACTTAATCTGAAAATGAATACTAGGAAGCTACCACTTGCTCATAGATATTTAATGATCTAAGAAAAACTCATCAGATAAATTGTTTGCTGTGAATTATTCACTTGGGTCTCAAATTGCTAAGTATTCAAGCAAATACAATGGAAACCCATGACTCCTTGCCATTGGATTTTCCCCTTGGGACTGCATCACACTCACTCTTTTTAGCAAAACAGGCTTTGAGTGACAGCCACATAACAGTAACAAAAGGATTTTCTTGCCTTTTCCTCCAGATTTTAAATTAGCTTCCAACATATTCATATTATAACTCTACCTTTCACATACAGACCCTGATTCAGCAGAAGATTTCAACTTCCTTGCCTGCAGTTTAGCAAGACTAAAGAAAGATGTTAAAAACCAGGAGAAAGAATGTATGGTGAAGGGCACGCTTCTCTTCCCTGCTGAATTGGCACATTAACATGTTTTGTGGCTGATCTGAACTTTACATTCCAAAGGCAAATATTTTTGTCAGTTAACCTAAGTACAGCTGAGGGCTAACAAAGGCCATGTTATTGCTGCCCTTTAAGCTGCAGCAGCTTAAGAGCCCACCATAGCACAGTCCTCTCTCCTCACAGAAAAAACACTGGGCATTGCATAAAGAGATGGTTGAGTAAGGAGCTTTCAAAAAATCTCATAGGCAAGCAAAACAAAAGGCTATAGAAAATAAACTTGCTACTGCAAAATAATTGCAGCGAATCAGTTACAAAAAAAAAAAAAAAAAAAAAAAAAAAAAAAAGAAATTACTACAATACATTCACTCAAAAAACTTATGTTTACAATTTGAATCTTCTTTCCTACTTGAGCCATCCTGAAACAAATAGCTTATTGTTTTCAGTTTAAGAAGCTTGGTTTCTCCTCCTGCCTGTTCTATACAAATACACCCACGTAAGGCAGTATTTTTCCCCTCCCAGCTCTCTCTATTATGATCAATAATGAACTTATATTTCATTGCCATATCCTTGCCAATCTCCTTCAGCACTTTTGAAAAGGGATTATTTCAGTTGCTGAATGCTTAGAATAGTACTTATATTTTTGTTTTGTCCTCCTTCAGTCAGTAGTCTTGAGATGGATGACTCAAACATAAAGCAGGTACCATAAAAGTACAGCTGATGCACTATAAATCCACACACCTAACCGTGATTAATAGAAATGGGTGTTTTTGCCAGTGATCATATGAGGGATGTTGGTGAGGAGGAAGGAAAAGGGATCCAAGAAACGATAGTGAAGAATAAATTATCCTGACAAAAGTGGCTATATATATATATATATATATATATAAAAATGTTAACTATCTGCATAAGATAAATGGTGGGTCAACAGCAGAGAATGTCATTTGCCATAGTGAAAAACAGTCCTTTCCTACCAGGGAGCAAGACAACAGCGTCTTCAGCTGAAACAAAAGTACAGAAAGTACCTGAAAGCATTACTTTTTTGGACTTGTTCCTCAGATAAGTACCTTATTTACTTTTCCCAGCCCTCTACCTCCACCTGACAGGGAGGCTGAAGGAGTAACAGCAGTTAGGGAGGGCTCTCTTAAACTGTCAGGTGCAAGTCTCTGGATGCATCACGAAGTATGAAGGGTCATAGCTTGCATATGGAATCTTCTCAGTCTCTTTCATCCCAAGCTGCAGGAAAGACTCACATTGGTACATGAGCCTTTGGGTCAGGTCATACAGACACTTTCTGAAGCCCTGACGTATATCATGTAATAAGCAAAGCAGCAACTATGCAAGTTTATCTTCTGTTTGAGAAATTCAGGCCAAGACAAAACTCATGGACCACTTCAAGTTTAAGAAAAAAGTGACTTAGGGTAATTTCTAAAGGTCTGAAGAAGAAGTTGAATGAGTGACCTCCACATACCAATGAAAAGAGTGCTGGACTATGTTAGTGATTGTCTGCACAGAGGAAAGTGAAACAGTGCCTTCCTCTCACATGTCCTCTCATGTATACCCATACAATGAAAAAAAGAAAGTTTTAACTTTTACCCCAGAGCACGCAGATATCCCTTCAGAAAGTTGCCAAATAGCACTTCAGCAAAGCATGTAATGGTAACTTAGAGAAGCTACCATGAAACTAGATAACCTTTCAAATCCATTTATCAAAGTAGTTATATTTCTCATTTCAAGGCAAGTGACAGATAATAAATATAGATCAAAGGAAGCCTGTCAGTATATAAAAAGGTGTATTAAATGAAAAATTGATTCACAAAATAGCATTATATATTTTATAGCCTCTTCAAAGCTCCTATTTAAAAACTGAGCTTTGTTTTCTACATTGAATCTTAACAGCTATCATATCACATAGCTATAACCCTTAGGAGAAAAAAATCACGGATTAAAGATCTGTAGTGGCTAGAGATGGTTACAACCACAGTCCAGAAGCGGGATGTGAATCCTTTCAGAGTCCAAGGACATCTAAAATGAGATTTCAGTTGGCAAACATAAACAAATGCTTTAGTTAAGAAAATTCATGCTAGAAACCAGATGCAATTAATGCCTTCAGCCATTCTGCTGAGCACACAGAGATATTTTAGATTTCTTTTTCTGAGGTGCAAGAGAGCAATGCATCTTCCCCTGATGCCTTCTGGAGGCTGACCTGGAACAGAGCCTAGGCAGGGCAAAGGATAAAATAGGTATTTATTCAAAGGTCTTAATGGGTACACTTGGGCTATGCAAGAGTCCAGCTAGATCATACTCAAGATGCACCCCAAAATGGTCACAAAATGGACACTTGGGTCATGAGGTCTCACACTTTTATAAGTTAAAATATTAGAATCAATTGTCCAACTATAGCTTCGGGTTATGAAGCTTCATCCTCCTTGTTTTTTCTTCTCACTTCACCGTTGATTTCGGTTTTGGGCCTGAAAGTTGTCCTTGGTATCCAACTAGAGAAGGAATTGTTTTGTCTACGCTGCAAAGAGAGCTTAGTAGCACTTAATATGAAACCTAAAACTACCCACCAAAGCAGCACAGAGTCTAAAGAATATAACAGCTAAAACCTAAGGCATCACCCCTCAGACAAGAGGCATTCCAGGTCCTTCAGATCATGTAGCTGGGAAAAGCCACAGCCCTGGGCAGGACAGTGTTTCACACCAGGTCTGACAAGTAACCAGCTCCTTGGCAGCAACACAGTGTCCCTCTTTGCTCTCCATTTTGTGATCTTATCCCATGACCCCACAGGTGGTCTCCTTCCCAGCTGTCCTTGGTGAGTTTATCAGGAGAAAATGTCAGAGACAAGCCCTGCCAATGTGGGAGACAAAAGTCCTTGCTATGGGGAGCAGTGAAGGAGAAGTCAGATGGACAAAGCTCACGCAGAGCAGCCAAGATTTGACAGATGTGTGGATGCAGTCATCACTGCTGCTCTTGGGACAAAATAAACAGTGGTGCCAATGACCTTCACACACAGCCTGCTTGTCACTCCTTTGCAATCCACCAGAAGTGACAGTGACAACACACGGCATTATTTTCACCTTCCCAAGCTTGCTCTAGCCAACCCTCTAGCCTGGCTCCCTCATGCACAACAGTTTTCTTTTTGAACCTGACAGCAAATATGGATTTTCTAGAGAACTGAAGTCTGAAATTTGGCCATCATTGCAGATTTTATAATGTACCTTGTCATTTCTGGCTATTTGATCCCTTCCATTCCTATAGTAAGAATTGAAATGTAACCTTGAAAGTACAGAAGCTGAAGGAGAGATGTTGCATTCCTTAATATCTTAGGGATGTTTAACTGTAAAATTTGTACACAGTTTGTCTGAAAATGATAATTATTTTAATACATTTTTTTGAATGGTAAGTGCCACTTTTTTCACTTAATTTTTCAGGACAATTCACTCCTTGGACATATTACAGAGAAAAATTTATATGTTACATCCATTCCAAAGTACATGCCTGAAGTTTTGTTAAGAGTTTGTTTGTAATGTATGGAGTGAAATCCTAGCTTTTAATCAGGAAACAACAAATATTAAAACTCTATAGAAAATTGTATGAAAATTCTATAGCTTGTCAGATCTAAAGTGCTTTATAGAAAAACATCATTTCTACAGACTGTCCTGCATCTGAAAGGCTTAGTCATGGAAACACATTTTAGACATAGAAAATACTAATAAAGCAAAGCCAGGAAACAGGAGAAAATGAGCATATATAGGCAAGGTAAATTAAAATTTGCTTCCTGTAATGCCATGAGAAAAACAGGGAAAGAAATGACAGTCCTTTGATTACTCAGGCCCTGTGCTAATAAAACACTGCATAAAACAATGTTAATTTGTCCATGGTCTCTGTTGAGGTTCGCAGGTTTGAAGAGAAGCTATGGCAATATCTTTTCCTCTCTTCTAATAACTAATTTAAACCTGTCTTCTTTCAGTTAAAGACAGTACATGCCCTTGTAAAAAGGGTCTTTCCAGCTCTCTTGTAGGCTCCCTTTAGGTACTGCAAGGTGCACTAAGGTCTCCCTGAAGCCTTCTCTTCTCCAGGATGAACAATCCCAGCTCTCTCAGTCTGTCTTCACAGCAGAAATGCTCCAGCCCTCTGAGCATCTCCGTGCCCTCCTTTCATTGGAAGCTGCAGGCAGATCTCAAATGGTGTCAGCCCTGGTATCACCTGCCTTCCACACCTTGCCTTTAATTAAAAGTGCAGTAAGAAGTTCTCATGAGAGCATCCTGTAGAAACAGAGATGCTTTTTTCTTGTAAGGAAATTATATATTGCCTTGAGTGACCAAAAGGGAGAGCTTCTCTGTCTCCTGTTCTGCTCTGTGCAATGTTGTGAGAAATTCTATCCAGGATCCATTAGATGCTCCACAAACGTAGTGTGACAAAAATCTGACGGGACATGAGATTTACTGGCCTTCTATATTCTTATTATTTTGTCCTACTAAAGCAGGTCTCTTATGAAGACATTTACTTTTCCTATTGAGGTTCAGATAGGATCCTGCACCATCCCTCTCTTCTCTCACCTCTCCACCCCCGTGCAGCATAGCTTCCAGATGAACAGAGTCTGGTATCGTCTCGTTTAAAAGGGCACAAAATCACTATGCCACTCCCCAAAAATATCTCCAAGCATTTCTCACAGTGACAACTCCTCCAAAATTAACACTCTAATATCGCATTAAGGGTGGGAACTTGAGCTAACTGCCACCTCCATCCACTCTGACAGGAAGGCAATGCAAAATCTGTCTTTTTGAAGAAGGCACAGGCAGTTTACTGACAGGATAACAGAACAAAGCTTACATCTGCATCCCATTATAGGTGCTGCGCTGACATCTATAAATTAACTCTTTCGGCTTCCTTCAATTGGAATTGCTCTTTTAAGGACAGTAGCAAAATATATGACTCCCAAATAAAGGACATTGCATCATTTCAGACACATAATCATGGACAGAGAATACTATGTTTTATATGATGCTCACTAGTAAAATAAGCAATCATTTCAAAACATTAGTGAAGATTAAATCCAGTTCTTAGCTTCTTAGAAAGGGAACCTCAGTACCACCAAACCCAACAGTTGGAATCACTGCTAGCTAGCAAGGCTAAAGCTATATTTACCCTTTTCCTATATAGATTTTGTTTCTTAGAGAAGCTGTGAATGGTGATTTTAATTAAGGCTGACTGTTCATTATCCCAAAACTTCTTAACTTTGCTAAATTTTAGGCACTGGTTAATAATTGTAAAGAGGACAATAATAAGTCTGTTACATCCTAATTTAGAAGTGCTTGACCTTGCATTTTTAATCTATTCTCACTAATAATGACCTTGAGCAGGTAAAGCCAACTTATGATGGTCAACTCTGCACAGTTACTGCAATTACACAACAGCCTGATTCAGAAAGTCTTGACAGAATATGTTTAATATTACTAGCCCAAGGCTATAAAAGTAGCTAATACCAGAATTGCCAATAGATTACAGGAGTTTTATGCCTCCAATATTATGATTCATCCACTAACTTTTTTTATTGAATAGAATTTTAATTCAGATTCTATTCTTGTGATGATGACTTCAAGCATTAGTTATCCTTTTGATGTCAGATTGTTATGGAGTAAAACTCCCCTAACTGTTGGCAAATGGAACAGTTACCCATTGATGGTAGTGTGGAATATTACAGAGAGCATTCACCTCCAGTTTTCTAAGGCAATGATTCAAATACAGTGGCTGGTTCATCAACCATGCGAGGTTCAATAACAGCAAATTAAATTTAAAATTTAATATATTAAAGAACTAGTTAGGCACAACAGGAAAAGGCTCCAGAGAAAAGGGAAAAAAAATCTGTTTACTGTTACTCAGAGTACATTCCCATATTTTCTCTTATTTTCTCTCCCTGCTTGCATGGGAAACCTTATTTCCCTCTCAGATGTTCAGACTATGATGCACTGGGATTTTACACCATTACCCAGTTTGGTAGATCTATCTACCAGAAACCCCTTCCAAATGCAGGAAGGCTTCTCCTGCCAACGTTATTATCTGCAATACAGACAGGAAACATTAATACCAGGCTAAAAGAAATCAGTAATGTCAACATTTCTAAGCTTAAGTTTATGTTAAAATCATTACCAAGAGAAATTGGCACTGATGTTAACCACTCTAAAGCCACATTCATTCTTCTGGGAGAAAAACCTATATATAGTGATCATTTTTTAGAATTAGGTACAAACTGAAAAGCAAAACTGTTTCTTTATTAGCATGGCAAATGTAGCAAGCAAGATTCTGGATGGAAAAGTGCAGCAGCATCTGGGAATTTGTGGAGCTGAGCTGCTGAGATACAAGTGAGTATAGCAGCAGTGTGAATACCTGTCCATTCCTTTCTCAGGTGACTTGGTTATGAACATGTCTGTTCTGGTGAATATGAATTATTTATGCTTTACCCATAGTTTTGTATAGCAATTGTTAAGTAAGCAGACAGTTATTAAAGGTTTAAATTCACAGAAAAGAAATATGACTAATCCTCATAGGAAAACCAGGTTTGAGGACGTCAGGCTGATTGTGCACCCACTAAAACAGGATTAAAGCAAGCAGAAATCTGCATGCAGACTCAGCCTACAGAAATATGTCCTAACACAGCTGCATAATCTGTATGATTTACATGCACATGCATGCAAACAGAAGACATATAATTACAATGATGGCAAGCAACAGAGATAACCTGTGAGTATCCAGGCAGTGGTGTGTGATAAATATGGACATAACACACTAAGAGTACACACACTCTTAAGGTGGTCAGGAAGGTCATTCCTGGTTTATAACATTAAGTCAGGATAGTTTTTATTTGGTGTCCAGCCTCTTTATCACTGCTAGATCAAGTCAACCTAAATCCATGAAAAACTTATCCATAGATCTTGAAGCACTTCATAAAGATGGTTAAGTATTATTTCAACTCAACAGATGTGGAGATGATAGGCCTAAACTCATTCAGGGGGCTTCAAGAATTTAATCACATGCAACTAATCATGCAACCCTTCATGCAACACCCCTAACTGAGAAAGACTCATAGAATCATAAAATATTTTTGTCTGGAAAACATCTCTAAAATCATCTAGTCTAGCCATTAACTTAATACTGCAAAGTCCTACTACTTAACCATGTTCTTAAGTGCTGCATTTACATATCTTTTCCATGAGGCTGGTGATTCCACCATTTCCCTAGACAGCCTGTTCCAATGCTTGTCAATCCTTTCAGTAAGGAAATTTTTCCTAATATCCAGCCTCAACCCTGCTGGCATAACTTGAGCCCATTTCCTCTTCTATTGCTTTTCTTCTTGAGAGAAGAGACCACCCTCCACCTGGCCACAGCCTCCTTTCAGGGAGTTGTAGAGAGCAGTAAGGTCTCCCCTGAGCCTCCCTTTCTCCAACTCTAAACACCCCCAGCTCCCTCAGGAGGAGGAAGCTCCTCATAGGACTTGTGCTCCAGACCCTTCCCCAGCTTCACTGCCCTTCTCTGGACATGCTCCATGAATTTCTTGTAGTGAAGGCCACAAAACTGGATACAGCACTCAAGGTGTGGCTTCATTAGTGCCCAGCACAGGGGGACAATCCCTGCCCTGGTCCTGCTGGCCACATCCCGGTTGATACATACCGGGATGCCATTGGCATGCTCCTGAAATCTCATTTAGCTTCTCTTCGTGTTACGCTCTCTGCACGCAGGAGATTCACTTCGGGAAGAAACCACTAGAGGTCAGGCGGGATATAATCATAGCTACAATGAGACGGGAGATTGTTCAGAGTGCCATTAGCAAGAGAAATGAGGGACCAGAGTGACTCTTATATTTAAAAAAAACAAAAACAAAACAAAAACAAAAAACTAAAAATTGGCTACATTTCATATCAGGAAGCAAAACAGCTCTTGAAAACTGACACACAAACAAGTGTGCAGGTAAATATGGGCATTCTATATAAATTGAAGTTGTTCACAGTAAACACAGTTGCTGAACAAACACTCACAGAAAGTGCTCAAATCTACCCAAAGCTTACTTGTTTACTGTATCTTCAGCTGCTACCCGAAAAGGTTTTCCCCATTGCTTTTGTTATACAAAGGTGTGTCTGGGCAGGACAGTATGTAGAAAAACACTTTAACATTCTTTTTTTCTTCTCTGAATGAGAAATGCAGTCCCAGACTTAGAATATACGTAGAATATCGTACTGAAATGAGCACAATCGTTCAGTTAGATGCTTCCCTGAATCTCCCACTCAGTTGTCACTGTTCTGGTGATCTCCTCAGGGACATCTATTCCTTCAGTGGAAATGGATGAGTCAAGCTCATGGGCTCATGGGTAACCACTCCCTGTCACAAAAACAGTGGCATCACTAAGTGGAAGAGGTGATCTACAGCTGCCATGGCCTCATAGGTTTTCCTGGGCACAGGAAAAGTGCTAGTTCTGACAAAAATATCCCTCCCCTCTGATACAGACATTCATATTCCCCTGCATCCTCAACACGGCTGTAAGCTCAAAGGCTAGGTGGCATTTTGTACTTCAGAGTGTGATTAAGAGAATTTCCTCAAACAATTATGGTTCTTTTCCCCCTGTGCTACTTCACTACCTGCTGCACTCATCATCCTGCCTGATTTGCACTTCTATATTTCCTGGAAGTTTAATTCCCAGGAAGCATTTGAAATAATTCCACCAATACTAACATTAAGGTAGGCTGAGTTATCAAAAAATAAGGCTACAATACTTTTGGTTTGTTTACTCACTTGCAAATAGCTATATTTATTTTATCAGCTACCATGCCCTCAGTGAACAAAAGAAGTGACTGAACACTCAGTAACATTTACTAAGCTTCACATCTAACTGTATCTCCTACATTCCTGATTCAGTACAGATCTGTAAATCTATATTTAGTGACACCTGTCTCTGATAGCTCTGTCAAAAACAGCACATCCAGTAGAACTATCACTTAATTCAAGTTAGCCAAAATCTGTATAAGTATTTGCCATCTACTAGACTGTGAGATAGCTGTCTGAAGTAAGTCCTTAATAGTATTAGGCAAAAACAGAAACACAAAAAATTTACACCTACTTGCCACAATATGATGGGAAATAAAAAAGGGAAAACATGCAAACATATGTTACTCACTAGAAGAGAATCTGCTAATCTTTTAATACTTACTGATTTCTCACAGCTCATGTCATCTTTAACAAATATTAAAAAGTAATTCCTACATCTTTTCTTTGGCTGCTTCAGTGTCAGAATTGACATTGCACAAAGCATGAAAAGCTGGGAACTCTTCTGTTCTGATTTATGTCTGAATAGAAACACAAAAATTAATGTCTAATTGCTGCCTGTAATGGTGTAAACTTGTTTCTGAAACTGTGGCTCATAGTGACTTGATTATTTAGCTCTTAACACTATGAAAAGGGTCTACAGAGGCAAACTGAAAAGTGCTGCTGAAGTCTGCTCTGGTTTCTGTGTCCCCATACATAATATATATGTGGCATTGCTATTTTAAATGTGGCATTGCTGTTTTAATACTTCTAAATCATATGCATAGACAAGATCCATGTATATTTCAGTTTCCTTACCTTCAAATTAAAAAAGCACACCTCAAAAAAATCCCCAAACAAACAAAAAAAAGAAAACCCAGTCAAACAAAAGAGAGTGTCAACTGTTCATCAGTTTCCAAGGAGAAGAGGAACAAGGAAACACACAGACTTAGGAAAAGTCATTGTTTTTCTTGTTTGTATTTCACCTCCACTACTAGGTCCTGAATTTCACGTTGCATAGCAGCTGGAAATTGGAGAGTAACACCTGGTGGATGGATAGAGAAATAAATGTCACATCTCTGTGCATAAGCTTTATTATTATAATGTACATAACATAATCAATCTGCAATTGCCTTTCACACTGGAACTGTGAGAAAACACTCTAAATAATCAGGTGCCACTAGTGATTCTGCGAGATAAGGAAGACCATGCCAGAAAGAGGGAACAGATATGGGGTGATGAATACATAACATGTGTTGGTTTATCCAGAGAGGTTGTATTTACACACTGCTCCTATACTCCATCCCCTCTGGCAGAGACAGAGTAGGTATCTCTACAGGAACAATGTCAGATCTCCTGAGCATATTGACTGGATGGAGCAAAGCACAGATAAAAAGTGGCTCTGCCAATTCATGGGGGATGAGCACAAAGCTTTAAGATTATCTAGCTGTGGAAATATTCTGGGCATAGGACTCTCCTCTCCTTTTCCATGCTGAGCCTTTAAAACTTCATTAATCTGCTAAGAAAATAAACAGAAGTATCTATTAGCACATGGTTGGTTAACTGAAAGTACAAATAAGCCATGAGAATCAGGAGGGGCTACCATAGGCAGTCTTTTCTATTATTGAGGGTACTGCAGGAACTTTGGGAGGACTTTGGGATAGCACAGGGCAGAGACACCCCTGAGCTGGCTCCACTGCTCCAGCCAGGCATCTCCTAGGACAAGAAAGAGCAGCACAGATGTTTTTGTGCAAAGGGCACACAGTGATGGAGAGCTGCAGTCTGTTAATAGTGGTGATGGCTGTACCCTGTCACTGTGCCCGTCCCTACATCAGTGGCTGTGCTTCTGGAGTGTGACAAACACACAACAGGAGCAATCTGACAGAACACAGTGAGCATTACTTAGCTGTTCTCTTGAGATACTCCTGCAGTATTCCCACATACAGTGCTGGAATAATGAATGCTAGAGGTTTGCTGGGACCTTCAGTAACTGCGTTAGTAAGGTGAAAGATAAAATTTTAAGCTATTTCAATTTAGGATGGCATTTAGTCCTTCCACTGCCTGCTAGGACCGTGGAGAATGCAGCAAAAACATTCCATGGGAGGACAGAAGGGACAGCATTGCGACACAACATTGCTTCAGACTGTGCTGTACCAGAGATGAGCTCCAAACTGAGAGCAAAATGTTTCATAATCCATAGAATCAATTTAGCAAGATGAAATATACACCCACTCAAGGAAGCTATTCCCTTCTGCAAAAGGAGGCACACACTCTCACATAAATAGATTATGGTAAGAGTGTTACCGCAGTTCTGCCCTGTTAATATAAAGAGATAGTATTAAATAGGAAATGGACAAGAGGAAGGGGAAAATATGGAAAGAGAGAGAGGAAGAGAAAGAGAGAAAGAAAGAAAGAGAGAGAGAGAGAGAGAAAGAAAGAGAGAAAGAGAGAAAGAGAGAGAGAGAAAGAAAGAGAGAAAGAGAGAAAGAGAGAGAGAGAGAAAGAGAGAGAGAGAGAAAGAGAGAGAGAGAGAAAGAGAGAGAGAGAGAAAGAGAGAGAGAAAGAGAGAGAGAAAGAGAAAGAGAGAGAAAGAGAGAGAAAGAGAGAGAAAGAGAGAGAAAGAGAGAGAAAGGGAGGGAGGGAGGGAGGGAGGGAGGAAGGGAGGGAGGAAGGGAGGGAGGAAGGAAGGAAGGAAGGAAGGAAGGAAGGAAGGAAGGA